>BSBK01000311.1:62500-465000 GCA_027943335.1 Chamaecyparis obtusa
TGACAATATGTTGACTTTGAGTCATGATTGAGTTTATACACTTAGTGTAGGTTATCTAGGTGTTAAAGGGGAAGTGGATTACTTCAGAGATGTCAGAGCTTGGAAGTGGCTACATGGGTATCCTTAGTAAGTTACTTAATCAAGTGATAATATTAAACTAAATGGGGTTAAAATGAATTAATAAGATAATGATTCCTCACCCATGTCTTGAGTGCTAGTATAAACTAATGATGAGAGTGGGAGAAGATGGTTGCTTGTCAAGTAGTGATGGTGAGTCTGGCATGATTGGTTATCCTTGTCTTCATGAGAGGATTTCAGGTTCTGCATGTGATCACACTTGGAAGTTGGAGTCTAGTGAGATTGTTCCAAGGTGTTGACATATGTGATGCCACTTCCTTGATTTCATTCTAGATTTCCTACATGTGTTCATTGCCTCTGGGTTATTATGTGTACTTTTGACTTATGAGTTGTACCCTTGAGATAGGAGCTTCTAGGATCCTTTCTTAGTTTACCTAATTGATTGGTATTGTTATCCGAGTGATATTTTATGTTATCTCCCCAACACGGTGGGAGTAGAACCACAGGTTCCCACGAGGTTGGGAGGTAGTGATTATTTTACCATTTGAGACTTTGACGTCCTTGTTCTAGTGCTGGATGATCCTTGTTGCAATTAATTCCTTTCCTATCTTCTTGGAGATCTATTATTACTCTTGTAATTCTCTATTTGTACTTTGTAATTTATTGTAACTACATACCCTATGACATGTGCAATGGATATTGATGATTATGTGTATTTTATCATTCAGATGTAATTATGATATAATATTTAATTTATGGATGTAATTGTATTTCATAGTTTCTACATCAAGGAACCCTTGAGATGTGTAATCTATTATGAAGATTATGTATTGTGTTTATGTACTTATGGACTTTATGTTTTACTTTCGCTTGTTTATTCATCATTGTTTGTAAACATTTAAGAAAGAAAATTATTCTCCAAACTTAGTAATATGTTTTAGGTTAATATCTCCTGGGTTCCCCGGCGGGGCATTACACTTGGTATCATAGCTCATGTTTCAAACACTAGGAGCTCTAGGAATATTGTATGTCCATTAGTTGTCTAGTGGTCAAAACTTGAAAGAAAAACTTAGCCATGTATAACACTCTTGTATTTTAGACCATTGTTTTTACAATCTTATCATGTTTCATTTATTTTGTCCTTCTTGTTGTATGTTGTAGGAAAGATGGTCATGGAGACTAGATCTATGGCTAGGGGGAAAAGTGGAGCCCATAGTAGGGGATGTGGAAGAAGAAAAATTCCTAGCCCTCCTATTAGTCAGAGTTAAGGAGATCTGTGAAGAGGATGGTAGAGAAAAACATGGTGATTTAGGAGAAATTAATGCCATGCAAATTCTCCAGACTATTTTAGAGCACCTACTTGTGCAGAACAAGGCTGATAAGGAAGTGTTACATCATTATGATAATGAGGAGAGAAAAATATTATTACATCATTATGACAATGAGGAGAGAAAAATATCTAGGAGTCTGAAAAGGAGGGAAACTACCCTCAATCAGTGAGCCACAAAGGACAATCATATGAGAGACCTCTTGAGATCATGAAAACCTCCTTTTAATGGTCTTGGCACTAGTTTTGAGGCAAAGACTTGGCTCATTTCTTTGGATTTTTGTTTCACCATGAAGTAGGTTGACACTAATGTTAAGGCAAGATGTGTCGTTATGAGTCTTGAGGGATTTGTAGCTTCATGGTAGAAAATAGAGGAGCAGAAACTTGGACTTAGTATGGAGACTGTCACTTGGGAGATTTTCCTTAAAAAATATCGTGAGCGATTCCTATATGATTAGTGGCAGCAGCAACGAGCAGATGAATTCCATAATCTGAGGTAGATGTACATGTCTATTCAGGATTATGAGCGACATTTCTTTGAGCTCAGGAAGATGAAAAATTTCATGAGAGATTCCTATCTGATTCAGTGATTAGTCACCAATTCATGAGGTTGTACCATAATTGTTCATACATAAACCATCAATTGAGGCAAGGAACAAATAGGAAATACTAGAGTTGTAAGTCTAAAATATTATGGGATCTAGAAAAGGGCTCACAAAAACATTCTTGTGGAGGCACCAAAGCAAGCACAGATGCTGATTGGCATAAACACCAATCCCCAACATGCAAGCATTAATTTCAAGTAATCTCTTGGCAAGACGGGGAAGTCTCACTCTAGTAAGGTGGAGGAACCAATTGAGAGTAGAGGTTCTAAAAAGATTAAATGCCAATGCAGAGACACTAACTAGCTTAAATGTTGATTTGAAGGAAAATATTCCAATCTATAGTTACAAAAATTTCAGGTCTAGGCAACCTCAGTTTAGTGAGGTGAAGGTTCTAGGAGAAAGAAGAGATGTTGATTTATCTTCCTAGGCACAAAAACAAGGTTTCAAAGCATAAATTAAGGACAAGTACCTATCTATAAGGATTATTTAATTTAATTCTAACATAAATGCCATAATTAATTCCATTATAAACACAAGGATTTTTACTAAATTCTAACTTAGGATCATATCGTTAATGCTTACAAAGAATTGTAAGAACCATACAAGGAGATTCATATGCATCCAATAAGAGTATTACATCATAATTTACAATAATATATGAGTTTAAAACTATAATACTATATTTGAAACCCAATCCAAGGCACGTGATTACATATACACAATATCATGAGATTACTTAACTTTGAAAGGTAAACACATACACTCAATAACATCATCATAATATAACTACTATTACACATTCACATAATCTATGATATCCAAGTAAAGAATAAAATCCAAATCACATAATATCAAATTTAAACACAAGGATACAATGCATGGAAACAAATACAAGATACAAAGTCATGAGTCACAAGTCTAGGAAGGTTGTAAGTACTATTTGGGACCTCTCGAAACCTATACACCGATCCAAAATGGAATTTTTTGACACCACCTAATGATGATGAACCTTCATACCCTCTCCCACTATGCTCATGGAGATAACCATGAGGCCCATACACACAACCAAGTCACACATGGTATACACACACATGTGAACCACAATATCACATACTCCACAAAAAGCATGATCACACTAGACACATGATATCTCATATACACATCTATGTATATTGCAAGAAAGTAATTGACATAACCACCATGAAAATAACCAAGCTCAACCACACATTTTCACTAACTCACTAATCAACCGAGTGGGTGCATAGTCCAAGTATGGAAGTGTCATCACATAGCCCCAATAAGGAACAAAATGATTCATCACCTCATTACATTGTGACTCATGGGGCACCAATAATCCTATAGAAAAGATGGGGAATCAAATGACATATTTCCTGACCACATAATGACCCATGCCTTGGCATGCCAGTAAACCTAGGCCTTCTCCACTATATATGTGGCTAGTGAGATCCCAAAATTACATAGGATGAATCTTAATCATTCTTATCTTGATTAAGTATTTTACCCTATCAATTTTATTTATTTTATCACTTTATTAAAAAATCCACAATGGGTTACCTTAGTGGCCCCTTTGTGCTATAGTCCCCCTATTGGGAGACACTCCCACAATTGGCTACACATTCACTCATCATATAGACACATGAAAATTTAATGAGATCACCCACTTCTACACACCCATGGTGGCTCACTAGATAGTCCCTCGACACCAATATATCCATCTCAACCATGCAGTGGTAAATCCATTGGTTTTCACATGCTTTCAAAAGAGCCAATTGTCATGTTTTAAAGCATTCTCATGCACATATGTGACCTCATTAAGGGGTGTAAAATAAATTAAAATGAACCATGGGATTTCCATCACCCTCACATAGCCACAATGATACAATTTCATAATGGAAGAGTCATCCAAGGTCCAAAAAATGCATAAAATCAGTTTTGGGCATAACATGGTCAAATTTCATAAAACAATTAACTTTCAAATATCAAGAAATGGTGAAAACCCATTTGGATAGCACTTTATGATCACCTTGTATTTTAATGAAATGGGTTCTATCAATCATCATAAAGTTTATAGATAATTGACTTCATCTTATTGTTCTTCTCCTAAGTCTGACCAAATAGGTTGATCAAGATCCCCATGTGGTTGATTTGGTAGGTATAAAGCTATCTTTTTAGTGCCATCTCTATGATAAATGGTCAAATATCGTAATCTATATATTATGTATTCATTTATTGTTGCTAACCATAGTCTTCCTAGGATGATATTTTGGAAAGTTGACTATACTGTCGTATATGACTAGATATAGTGTTGTCATTATGGAAACAAAGTCATATAGTGTTTTGGAGTCATCGCACATAATCAGAAGATCAGTATTTGGCTAAGTACAAAAGATGGGACAAATAAGAGAGCACCAATAGATCAGAGCATCAGCACACGTGCGTATGACTGAGTTATGGTATGCACCCTAGAAGATAAGATGGTAAGAGTATATTCATGCTTAGTCTAAGAGCACATGATTAGAAGATTCCGTATGACAAAGATACAGACAATTGAAGTTACATAGATAGTGAATGCTAGAACAGAATAGAGTATGCAACTGACTATTGGTAATTTGCTTAGCGATGATAATATTTTTTTGTAAAGGCTATGCACCTATTGTATTTAGGTTATAGACATGTAATTATGTTTGTATGTAAACACACTTGAGCCAATTCAATTGGAAGTGTTGTATGTAATCAATTATAGGCTAACCTAGTTAATTGTTTTGATAAGCGCATATAAATATGAGATGTGCCCTTTGTAATCAGCATGGAAGTTGTTACAGAGTTGAGATAAGTAGAGAAGAAGTGTGTGAAGAATTGATAAGATGTATTAGATCTTTTCAAGAGGTCAAAGCATCAACGCATCAAAGGAACTAATTTGACAAGCAGTGTCACAATGCCAGTTCATCTAGCAAATATAGTGTGTATCTGAGATCAAAAGGTTGTAGCCTTCACCACTTGAGAAGTGAGCTCTAGGAAAGTGTGTCCATACCCCTAATGAGGTTATTGTAAAAGACTCCTAACAGGGTCTGACCCTTGACAAGGTCACTGTACTAAAAACATTGTAAAGAAAACTCCTAACAGGGTTAAGGATCTTCTAACAAGGATCATAAAACACTAGTGCCTATTATTAGTAGGTGTCAATTCCCACCGGGGTTTTTACCTATTTGGGTTTCCCTATAACCATATTGGTGTCATGTGTTGAGTTCATATATCTTGTTTATGTTAATGTTCATTTTAGTACTTAAGCATTCAAGTTAAGTTTCAATTGTAAAGTAAAAAGATAAAATATAGTGAACACTGATTCACCCCCCCTCTCAGTGTTCCTATTCCTAACAGATATGATATCTTCCCAAAGTAGCTTTAGGAGATAGAATCATGAAATGAGAAGTGTACTCCCATGAGTCTATAGTTACAACAATATCCTCAATAATTCCATCTAGTTTTATAGTAGAACTATTACCTAATTAAGATCAATATGAGTTTGTCTTAAGTGGGTAAGATTAAGTTATGGAATTATTTCTTTAGTTATAACATTAATGGTAGATTCAAATCAATGAGGGCATTTTTTATCAAGGTCCCATTAATAGTTACCCCTACTAGTGGGCTACTAGGATTGCATACTTGGGTACACCAAATTTTCCTAATATTATATCTACTAATTTACCCATTACATCGGCTATTTGTGGATATTTCTTATTTCTCCCTAGATTATTTAAACATGCATCCCTTATTTCTTTATTTTAAATAGGTACATATTTGATTGCTTGTAATAAGAGTATCATGACATGCACATGCTTAAGTTGATCCATAAAGTCAAAAGAAGGTTCTATTTTAGTCTTTGTGGTTTCCAACCTTTGAGGAAATAGTGGCATTGGATCATGACTTAGAATTGGTTCAAGTTTCTAGGGCTAGATAAATTTCATACGAGGTCATTTACAGGTATAGTTTCTCATTCTTCCAAAAAAACCTCAGTTATAATAGGGGAAGTAAGTGCATGAAATGTTTTTCTTGAATGCAGATGTATGTGGATGCCAACAATATAGTCATGATATTGAGTAGGATCAGTGGAATAGACATGTTGTTATACTCTCTTATTATTTGGATTAGGTGTTGGTTTATATGGTAGTTGAGTAGACCTTGGTGCATTAGTATGTTGATTTATAGGAGGTACAATATTTGGTTGAGTAGGTTAAGTTAGAGGGTACAAGTATTTAGTTGGTTGATTTGGCCAATGTTGAGTTCCTCTCCATTGGGGTGATTGTTTTCAATTCCCTTAAGGTGGTTGCAAATTCCCTTGAGGTTGTTGAAATTGAGGTGAAGGATAAGGGTTTTGATAACTTGGTCAAGCATTCTATTGACTTTTTAAAGGTTTTTGTTAATAATTACCAAATTTAGGTGGATATGAAGTTTTCCATTAATTATTAGGTACATAAGAATTTACATAAGGACCAAGAAAAGATAGTGGATCTAAAGGCATACCTTGTCTTGGAGGCCATGGTAATCTTTGTGAAATGAAAAAGATTTTTCCTTCATCATATTCTATTATTCTAAATTTTTGTTGCATCTACTTGCTGTCTATATTGGCTACTATCTTGAATTTGTAGTCTCTTTTCATCTATCTACACTGAGGACAAAACTATGCCAACATGACCTCTGCCTCTTCATGTTTTTGCTTTTCTTGGAATGTATCTAGTTGTGTAGCTATATTGTTAATTATGTATTTCTTGAATTCCTTTAGAAATTTTTTTATCTCCATTATGAAAACTCCATTGGTTAACTTGCCCATTCCAAGTTGGTAGCTTCTATCTTTTTCCATGGCATCCCTAGAATAATTTTAACAAATATTTCTTATGTCTTCTTGGGTAGCTTGAGTAATATTTTCTCCTCTCATGAGATATAAGGCTTCTATGTATCTTTCATTAATTCCTTTAAAAAATATCATCTTCTGATATTTTTTACTAAGTGCATTATGCTTAGCCTTTCTAAAGCTAAACAACAATCCTTCTACATAATCTTTCAAGATCTCATCCTCTTTTTGTGTCATTCTAAAAATTTCATCTCCATGCATGTAACTACCTCTATAGTAATCCTTGTATTTTTGAAGGAAAATCTCCTTCATCTCCTCCCATCAGTCAATAGTATCCCTACCTAGGAACATTAACCATCTTAGAGCATACTCTTTTAATGTAGAAGGGAACAACTTGAGTCTATTAGATTTAGTGTTATAGTAATAAATCTTACATATGATGTCAAACTCAAACAAAAAGGTACTTTTGGAAGGACTAAAGCAACAATATTCTTAATATTTTCAACTTCATGTTGGTTTGTGATGGGAAATGGAAAATTTGGATGATTAGGTGGATTTTGGCTACCAATTCTTGCTTGATAAAAATATAAGAGAAAAATGATTCTCAGTGAATGGTTGAGAAAGAGGATATTTAGAGGATGTTTTAGGGCTATTCAAATGCTAAAATACATCAACAAAAGGATATATCTCTTCTTTTTATTCTAGAGAATCTTGTGATCCATTTGGATTATTGTTAGGGTTAGGGTCATTATGAAGGAATATTCCATGAGAATCCCATCTCTTGGATCTATGTATATGAATTCAACTCAATCCAAGTATACCTACAAAAAATTTCAAGAAACAATAGTTCTTCATTACTAACTATGACTAATGCTTTCTAAAAACACAGATTCCCTATTATATTGAATACTAAAAACTTATGACTCCCTAGAAATCTTAGGTTGACATCATCCCTGAAATGATACCAAAAATATTGGTTCCTAACAATGGGTAGATAGCCCAACATGACACCTCAACATAGGGACATGTTTTCTTTACTAGTATCTCTCAATCTGCACCATTGAAACTTATTTACTTGTCAACCCAAGGTTTCTTAACTTGAAATAGGACAACACAGTATGTGCACTAAGATATGTCTAGACCCATACTATTCTAAATTCAAACAGTAGAAATAATGAATTGAATATCATAAATAAAACATAATACATGGCCTAACCATTACCTTCATTAATGAACTCATCTAAAAATTATCCTAAAATAATTATCCAACTAATTAAAGAAATCAATTTTCTCTATCATTTTGATAAATATTAAAAAAACTAATTTGTTCTATCTTGGTTGCATGAACAATCACAAAATTTTACTTCTAGGGTTGTAGGGATAGTCAAATTCTAGTTTACTAGAAACAAAGTAAAAATTATCAAACACTAATCTATATAAAGAAAATAAGAGGGTTTTTCACCAAATGGACCCCCTTGGATGAGTCTTCCTAAAAATAAACTATATCTTAGAAGATTAAACATCGAAGATATCTTCATTTACCCATGCTAACAACACACAATAATATAACTTTCTTTTTATTTAGAAAATATTATATGTGCAAAAGTACATTACTAACTTGACCAATAGTTTTTAAAGAAATTTATGAGAATTTATAGAAAATAGAGATTATAGCCTCCTAACTACCTTAGCCCCTCAATTCGTTATATTTAGGAAGAGTTATTTTATTGAAAACATGAAACTAGGAACAAATGAAGTGGAATAGGGTAGACTTCATTCCAAAATAACTTTGCACTAAATATTCCCTTGAATTTTCCACTATCAGACATCGTAAATAATTAGAGAGATAAATGTCCTCTTAACTGATTGAAGAAATATTTTTTGAGTGTAACAATTGACTATTGCTCATAACTATTTTGACTCCTTACTCCTTCAATATCTCTTTGACTTCCTCAAAATGCATGCCATATCTTCATAAGTTTACTCCATCATAATATCCTTAGACTGTTAGAAAGTAAAGACCACCAAGATAACTGAGACGGGGGGGGGGGGTGAATCAGTTATCTGATAATTAAACCATTTATCAACTTCAACAACTTTAAACCATATAATCAATGCAACAACCAACCATAGAAAGATAATCATACACAATGACACAATAACACAAGATATGTTAACTAGGGAACCTCTTGATCAAAGAGTAAACCCCAGTGGGAATGATGCCCACAAAATGATGCACTAATATGAAAGTTCCTTGTTAGAGGATGGTCCCTGTTAGGAGTCTTATGAAATACATTTAGTACATATGAATCCCTGTTAGGGGATTTTGAATCCCTGTTAAAAGATTTTAACCCTGTTAGGAGTTATGGAAGACAGAAGGACCCACTACCCAAACAACTTCAATGCAAGATCTCTGAACTCACTATCCAATAGATCTTAGGATTATTCAATAGAATAATATGAAATATGTTACCTCCTTCACATTGTGCCAAAACCACACTCTCTGCTACACAAGATCACAAATCCAGATCTCTGTACTTCACAAGTCTTCCTTCGTCACTGAATTAGCTCTTTTCTTCACTTCATGCATACATTCACATCCCAATATCATAATTCCATATCACAACCATCACACATCCATTACAACAAGGAAAAAATTCCTTCCTTTATACCACACTCAAATAATTACAAATGAGTCGGCATGCAAATACAAAATAATAATTTCAACACGATACACCAAAATTACATAAAACTGTCAGCTTCCAGATATTGTAACTTTCCACTCATGTGACCTCAAAGTTTTCAATGTGAACCATGTCACCACCAATGAGTCTCAAACTTCCCTTTAACTGTGCAGAATCAGATTCCATCCCTATTAGGAGATATCCTCTGATTATCAAAAACCGCTACTCAGGAACACTGCCAGAATACTGCTTCCACCAAAATGATTATAACTTTCATGATTAAGTGAATTTATTTTTTCTCCCTTAACCATAGGATAATAACACACCAAAGAACATAACATCAATGTCACATAACTCAATCTGCAATATAACATGTGCGCAAAACAAAACTATGTGTGCTTCTCTGCTAATCTTCAGAATAACACTGTGTTGACATCAATGACAATCATAGCCATGAATGCAACAACCACTGCTACAGAATGACTGCCAAAGCTTTAGAATTCATTCCTAACAATCTCCCCCATTGGCATTGATGGAAACATAGATGAAAAATATCCAATGTTCCAAAAATCCAATCACTGTTGCTCAACTACTCTACTGCTCTTCATCAATCAAATCTTGCTTTGTTTTCCTATTCAGTCTCTCCAACAAATGTAGTTCCTCAATGTTTTTCATGATTCTCTCCCCCATTGACATCAATGACAAAAATTCTATCACTATGTCAAACAATAGCTCAATGTCAAAAGACATTGTTCAGAAAAAAAAAATTCACTAGAGTCCTCAATGACTCAGCTCAGATACACATACTCCCCCATAGAGGAAGTACCAACATCCAGTCCAAAAGAAAGATAGGTGCATAAACCACTGGACGGATGCAACCATCTGCATCTTTAGTCAAGAGTAGGTTGGGGCATAACCCCAAGAATACCTCTTAGATACTCAAATGTATCCTTCAGCAAGGGCTTAGTAAATATGTCTGCTATCTGTTCCTTTGTGCTAATGTAATTCAATCTGACTTCTTTATCTGCAACTTTCCCTCTTACAACATGATACTTAATCTCTATATGCTTTGTCTTAGAATGTAAAATCAGATTTCTTGACATACTAACTATACTTGTATTGTCACAATGTATGACAATAGGCTCATCAAACTTGATTCCAATGTCCATCAACATCTGCTTCATCCAAATTATTTGATTACAATTTTTTGTTGCTGCTACATATTCTACTTCTACTATACTCTGTGAGATACAATTCTACTTTTTGCTCAACCAAGAAACTAATGTTCCTCCAAGAAAAAAGGCTCCACCATTGGTGCTTTTCTTATCATCAATACTGCCTCCCCAGTCAGCATCAGTATATGCACATAGGGTAAAATCATCATAATTTTCATACCACAATCCATAGTCCATTGTGCCTCTAAGATATCTTACTATCCTCTTCACTGCTGCATAATGTGATTCTTTAGGTTCAGCTTGAAGTCTAGCCACAATCCCAACTGAATGTGCTATATCAGGTCTTGTATGTGTTAAGTACTACAACCCTCCAATCATAGATCTGTATTTCTTTTGCTCAACTGCTGGTGTCTCATCTTTACTAGATAGTTTATGTCCTATAACCATAGGTGTTCCAACTGGATTACAATTCTCCATACCAAATCTTTTCAACAAATCATTCAAGTACTTTGTCTGACTTACAAAGATACCATCTTTGTTTTGTGTTATTTGTAATCCCAAAAAGTATTTCATTTCTCTAATCATACTCATTTCAAATTCTTTCTTCATTTCATCAGCAAATTTGTCACCAGCTTCATCTTCTCCTCCAAAAATAATGTCATCAACAAAAATAACCAAAACTAACAATCCATTCTCAATTTCTTTTGTATACAAATTACTATCAGCTATTTCTTTTGTAAATCCCAACTTTAACAAATACTTATCTAGTCTCGCATACCAAGTTCTAGGTGCTTGTTTCAATCCATATAGTGCTTTCTTTAGTTTACATACCATGTCTCCTTCTTGAGTCAAAGGAAAACCTTCAGGCTACTCAATGTAGACTTCTTCTTTCAATTCACCATTCAGAAATGCTGACTTCACATCCATCTGATATATTTTGAATTTCTTAAATACTGCATAAGCCAAAAACATTCTTACTGCTTCAAGTCTTGCCACAGGGGAAAATTTCTGTTCATAGTCAATTCCTTCTTGCTGTGAGTATCCCTTACATAGAAATCTTGTTTTGTTTCTAATTACTTCTCCTTGTTCAATCATCTTGTTTCTGAATACCCATTTAGTTCCAATCACATTTTTATCTTTAGGTCTAGGGACCAATTCCCATGTCTTGTTCTTTTCAATTTGATCCAATTCTTCTTTCATAGCTTTAACCCAATGTTCATCTTCACATGCTTCATTAGTAGATTTAGGTTCAATTTGAGAAATCAAACATAAATGTACCTTCTTTTGAGTAAGAACTCCTCTGTCTAAACTTCCAATAACTTTCTCAATAGGATGATGTCTTGAAATATACCTGTTAGGTGTCATAGTCTCAAATCTTGTCTCAATTGTAGATTCTTCTCTATTTTATTCATCATGACTTTCATTCAACAATTCACTGTTAGTCTCAAAAAATTGTTCAGTAGCTTCAATATTAGGCTAAGGGTTAGTTCCTTCATCAAATTCATAATCAAGCATTCTTTCCTGAATTTTAAACTTCTCATAAACTTTCACATTTGCACTTTCAACAATAGTCTTAGATCTCTTATTGTAACATCTATAAGCTTTTCTTTTCAAGGAATATCCAAGAAAAATTCCTTCATCACTTCTAGGATCAAACTTTCCTATATCATCATCTCTCTTAATATAACATTTGCTTCCAAAAATTCTAAAATACTTAACTGAGGGTGCATGTCCAAACCACAATTCATAAGGTGTCTTGTCTGTGTCTGTTCTGATTTGTACTTTGTTCATTGTATATACTGCTGTATTCACTGCTTCTCTCCAAAATGTCTTTTCCAAATCACTCTCAAACAACATAGCTCTTGCTGCTTCAGTCACTAATCTGTTCCTTCTTTCTACAATACCATTTTGTTCAGGTGTTCTAGGGGTTGAAAATTGTCTCTTAATACCATTCACTTCACAAAAAGTGTTAAACTCTTTAGATGTAAATTCTCCTCCTCTATCAGATCTCAAACATTTAATCCTCATTCCTGATTCATTCTCAACTTTATTCTTAATCACTTTAAACTTATCAAATGCTTTAGATTTTTCTTTCAGAAATGCAATCCACATCATTCTTGTAAAATCATCAACAAGAATCATAAAATACCTTTCTCCATAGAATCCTCTAGTCCTAGTAGGACTGCTCAAGTCTGTATGAACAATATCCAACTTCTCTATAGATGTGAACTTCTTGCTAGGAAATGAACTCCTTTTCTGCTTAGCCATCACACATTCCTTGCAAATCATGTTAGTAGGCTTCATAATCTTAGGTAAATCTCTTACTGCAAGTGTAGAACTCACTTTCACAATATTATCAAAGTTTATATGACAAAACCTTCTATGGCATAACCAACTATCATCAATCTTAGTCATCAAACATGTCATCTCAATAGGGTTCAACTGATATACATTACCTCTGGTTCTAGATCCTATTCCAATCAAATTTCCATCTTTATCCTTAATCACACAAATTTCTTCAGCAAAAAAAACTTGATATCCCTTATCAACTAACTGTCCAACACTCAATAGATTATGTTTCAATCCATCCACAAAGTAAACATCATTAGTATTAGTCTTTCCATCAAGAGTAATAGATCCTATACCTTTAATCAAACAAGGTGCATTGTTACCAACTCTAACAATTCCTCCATCATGATTGTTAAACTTTATGAACTTTCCTTTATCACCAGTCATATGATGTGAACAACCATTGTCTATAATCCAATCAGCTTTATTTTCAACTTGGGAAACTAAGGCTTTTTCTTCTTTAATATTAGATTCAGAATTTTCTTCCTTAATTGCTACAAATCCTATGTCATCAAGATTATCATTATCACTGTCACTCAAATGTCTTTCAATTCCTACTTCAATTTCTTCATCATTTGCATAATAACATTCTTTAGATCTTCTAGGCTTGAAATTGTTTCTATACTTCTTAACTCTCTTAGGACACTTAGATGCAAAATGACCATATTCTTGACAAGTCCAACATTTAAATATTTTCTTACCATCTAGTTCTCTTTTCATAAGAAAGGCAATACCTTCTTCAATCTTCTTATCTTCTTCAGATTTGGATCTTCTGCTACTGGCATAATCTCCATTCACACTTGTACTTCTTGATAAAGTAGGTCGAATACTAAGAGCACTGAATGCTGTCTCCATTCTAGGTAAGTCTCTTGATAACCTCAAGTTCATCTCTGCTACTTCCAATCTTCCAAGAAGAGTCTCTCTTGTAAAGTTTGTAGTACAAGGTATAACTTGTTCAATCATTTGTGTTGTCTACTTAAATATAGGAGTCAATGTCCTCAGAATTTCCATATCACTTCATTCTCTGTCTTTGATCCTCCACAAGATTTTATCCCTACAACAATTTCTGACATTCTACCAATATAGCTTCTAACAGGTTCATCTTCCACCATTCTAATATCTTCAAATGCACATATCCAATTATGTAATCTAGCTCTTTTTGCATGTTCATCACCTTCAAAAGTAGAGTGTAAAGCTTTCCAAATTTCATTAGATTTCTTAAAACATTTTACTTGACTGCATTCATTCTCCAGAAGTGCTGTCAAGAGTGCTTCTCTTGCAAGTATGTTACACATGAATAGATCTACCTCATCTTTAGAACTTGTTTCAAGATTGTCTTCTTCAATTATAGTCCTTTCATTCTTTGTAATCAACCAATAGCCTGGTCCTAAACACAAGAGATGTGTCTTCATCTTTTCCTTCTAGCTATCAAAATTTACTACATCAAACTTAGGGATTTTTTTCCTAAAATTTTCCATGGATCTCCTTAAGCTGTTAAACTTTCCTTTCAAGGACCTTCCGCTCTAATACCAATTGTTAGAAAGTAAAGACCACCAAGATAACTGAGAGGGGGGGGGGGGGGGGGTGAATCAGTTATCTAATAATTAAACCATTTATCAACTTCAACAGCTTTAAACCATATAATCAATGCAACAACCAACCATAGAAAGATAATCATACACAATGACACAATAACACAAGATATGTTAACTAGGGAACCTCTTGATCAAAGAGTAAACCCTGGTGGGAATGATGCCCACAAAATGATGCACTAATATGAAATTTCCTTGTTAGAGGATGGACCTTGTTAGGAGTATTATGAAATACATTCAGTACATATGAATCCCTATTAGGAGATTTTGAATCCCTGTTAAAAGATTCTAACCCTGTTAGGAGTTATGGAAGACAGAAGGACCCACTGCCCAAACAGCTTCAAGGCAAGATCTCTGAACTCATTGTCCAATAGATCTTAGGATTATTCAATAGAATAATATGAAATATGTTACCTCCTTCACATTGTGCCAAAACCACACTCTCTACTACACAAGATCACAAATCTAGATCTCTGTACTTCACAAGTCTTCCTTCATCACTGAATTAGCTCTTTTCTTCACTTCATGCATACATTCGCATCCCAATATCATAATTCCATATCAAAACCATCACACATCCATTACAACAAGGAAAAAATTCCTTCCTTTATACCACACTCAAATAATTACAAATGAGTCGGCATGCAAATACAAAATAATAATTTCAACACGCTACACCAAAATTACATAAAACTGTCAGCTTCCAGATATTGTAACTTTCCACTCATGTGACCTCAAAGTTTGCACTGTGAACCACATCACCACCAATGAGTCTCAAACTTCCCTTTAACTACGCAGAATCAGATTCCATCCCAATTAGGAGATATCCCTCCGATTACCAAAAAGCACTAATCAAGAACACTGCCAGAATACTGCTTCCACCAAAATGCTTATAACTTTCATGAATAAGTGAATTTCTTTTTGTTCTCTTAACCATAGGCTAATAACACACCAAAGAACATAAAATCAATGTCACAAAACTCAATCTGCAATATAACATGTGTGCAAAACAAAACTGTGCCTGCTTCTCTGCTAATCTCCAAAATAACACTGTGTTGACATAAATGACAATCATAGCCATGAATGCAACAACCACTGCTACAGAATGACTGCCAAAGCTTCAGCATTCATTCCTAACATAGACTTATTCAAACAACTACATCAATAAGGTTAGTAATCACGTAGACCCCCTTAGATGAGTCTTCCTAACAATAAACTATATCTTAGAAGATTAAACATCCAAGATATCTTCATTTACCCATGCTAACAACACACAATAATACAAATTTATTTTTATTTTGAGAATATTATATGTTGTTGGATCTAGGTATGGAAAGGTAAGGTAAGTACTGAGAGGAGAGGGGTAAATAGTAACTTCAAAATAATTTTAAACTTTCCTGAACTTCCTTAACATTCATTTACTGATTACTTATCATTTGCATTAATCACATGAAAATAAATAAAACATATGATAATCAACAACACATAACACATGTATTTTGGTATCACAAAAATCTTTATTAGAGGATAAAAACTGCGGTGGGGATGACACCCACAACACTTCACTACTACAGGAATACAGTTGCTTGGTTAGAGATAAAATGCTTATCTATTTATAATATCTTACCCTATTAAAGGTATTAACCTAGTTAAGAGTTCTAAGACTGCTAAGTCTACTCTGTTAAGAGATTTCACAACTCTAATCTAAGAATTGTACTTGGTTAAAGGATTTATACATGAAATCTGTTAGGATCTACTTGGTTAAGAGAAATATACAATTATTATTACTCCGTAATCAACAAGAACAAAATGTCTATCGAATATGCATCAACACATCCTTATCAGACTCTAAATGCTCAATATCTCATTACCTCATACTATGTATCCATCACACAAACAATTCAGTACTTGGTAGCTGAATTATGAATCAATTCTACAATACTCTATTACTCAGTAGCTTTCTCTACTTATTCACCTTCTTCTCTATTCTTCTTTATAATTGCAATCTTCTCATGTATTCATATTACCATAGCCACATTATCAATAATCTTGATCTTTACTTTTCTAGTCTATTTATACAACTCTTAAGGCAGTGCTAGAAGTTCTAGAATCTTCTCCTTTAAGTGGTGCTAGCATTGGGTACACTTACAATGTATATTTTATCCTTAATTCTCACTAGCTACAGTCACCTTGTAATCATGTATAATCGTTAGATTTCAATCTCCAATGTTCTGTTATTCGATCTCCTCAAGATTTGTAAACCATTTTTCAATCGGTGTCCAAGTTCAATGTACTTAGATTTCATCTGGTGTTGCCCTGCTCTACTTGGTAATACATTTTCTTTAACTCGGTAATTGAGTTCTCTTCTCGGTGCTCAGTGCTCAGTTATACCTTTCTCAGTGCTTAAACTTTCTTTCTTTTCACCAAAATTCCTTGCTTACTAATTCCTTTTACCAAATGCTTTTTCTTCCTTATCGACTCATCTTTTCTTCCTTACCAAATGAATTTGATAAACATAATGAATTCTTCACAACTAATGACAACAAAATTACTTTTAGGATTATCAATCTCCCCCTTTGACATTAGTTTTTTATGTTTGTTAAAAACCTTCAAAATCTTCAAAGTCATATCAAAATTCTCAAAATTTTGTCCTTGTCTATTTATCTTCTTTGGTAATACTTATTACCCCCTTGAAGTAATAATTCTAGTACATCTCCATACTCTATACATAATATTCTATATATTCCCCCTCAAACATATACATATATTGCCCCCTTTTTGACAAAAATGCCAAAATATTTACTTACTATTTATTAGGTTCGGGGATCTTATAAAAAATACCTTTATACTTCTCCTATGCATCCTTCAATGATGCCTTGCAGGTGTCTTGGACTATCGGCAACACTATTATCTATTCACCAATATATTCAGTGAGACTAACCATACTATCCATAGCACTGACATCTAGTGTGCTCACTAAATCTTTTGCTTTCTAAATTTGCCTCTGCAATAATTCAATGCTTGGTAGAAAAATTGTTTGGAGTTCTAAGAGATCCATCCTGATCTATTTCTCCTCCTTTCTTAGTTCAAATTTCACTCCCATCAAGTGCTTGAGCTTCTCATAATATTCTGTTATTGTTTTTGGCTCAGTGGAAATCTTTGATAGTAGGTTAGTGAGCTATTTTTCCACATTTTCATCATTTTCCTTTATCTCCTTTGTAAAATTTAAAAATAAACAAATCTTTTAGAATATAGAAAGAATGGATTGCAGTTCTTGTTATATTGCATTGATCAAATCAGAGAGAGTTACCTTGTCCAATACTACTAATTGAAGAAATTCTTCAATCACCTTAGTCTCCATATCTTTCTTGTGAACCTTCATTAGATATTTGGTTGTGTCAGTTCCCGATTGATTGATTTGAATAACAAGTTATTTTAAATGACTATATATGTCTTCCTTCTCATTAAAAATTTTCTTTATTTGTTCCAATACACAAGTTTTCTTCATTTTAGCTATATGCGTGTCTTGTGCAGCTTTCCTCTTCAACAAGTCACTGAAATCAAAGAGTTCCTTAGGGCTCATGGTAGTGTAGTCAACCTTCGGTATGACTATAACTTCATTTATATCTACCTCTTTTTATACTTTTCTCTTTTCAGAGTTTCTCTTTGAACTTGATGCCATCTTTGCATCATATTGAGTTGAAGTCACTTCAATTTTATCTTTCTTCTCCTTCTTCTCCTCTTGTTTCTTTTCTTTTATTTCTGCCTTCTTTTCTTGTTTGTCCTCTTTCTTTTCTTCTACCTTTTCTATTTCTTTCACTTGTTCGGTTTCCTTCTAACCTGTAGTCTCGGTGGGGGTCATCGATTTTGTATTCTTCTCTTCAGTCTCTTTGGGTTCATTTTATTTGGCTGGCTCACTAGGAGAATCAACACAAATAGGCTCATCACTTTTGATTTCTGAGATAACCACTTCTATCTCAGGAAAATCCTTTACTTGTACAATTACTGGCTCTTTTGTTAGTGATCTTACTATAGCTGAGTCATGAATTTCCATAGCTTTTGATTCTATGGCCTCGGTAGCCATGGCATCTTTATCTTCTTTGACTATGTCATTAGGGTCTCTCTCAGTAATGTCTTCTATGGTCACTTATTCTTGATTTGTTATCAATCCAGCTGGCTTGGATTTATCCTCTTCAATTGTTACATCTTCAATTATCAGTTGGTCAATAAAAAAGATCTTTCTCCATATATTATCGGTATCCTTTTGTACTTCCTTAAATTGACCAACCATTATACTCATTTCTCTTCCCTTAACTGTAAATCTATTGGAGTACTCATTTAGAGTATCTCTTATCCCTTTGTTTGTTAAATACATGACTATGATTGCAAGGTATCTTTCCCTCATTTATTTTTCTACAACAATGGCATATTTCCATCTTGCATCTATTCTTTTATATAGCTCCTTGTCAAGATGTTCAACTACCTCAACTAGTAGAATTCTGAACTTATGTAGTATGATAATGACTGTTTCTTCAATTTTGTCCTTTTCTTCATATGTCATTGTGTCAAACTTTAATTGCTTCATGATATAATTGTATAAGTTGAGAAATCCAACTTCACAGTTCGCCAAGAACACCTGCATACAAATGACCTATTGCTAGAAGGAAGTAGAAGACATAAAAAACAAAGCTTGGAAAATCTCAGCGGTGTGAGAGAAAATTGTATTCCAATCTAATGAACAATAATTACAAGAGTTAAACCTATAAGGTGAACAAAACCCTAAAAAGGTAAAAGGATAGGTTGCGCATAATAATTAATATAAAATATGAATTATATGCACCTAAGAGACAACTTAAGTAAACTACAGTAATAGACAACTTAATTAATTAAATCAAAGTGATCTAATTAATAAGTGTGAACATATAATTACTCTAATACCCCCCCTTAAGTGAAGCTCAGGAGGTAAGCTAACCTAGCATAGCTATGAAAGTAGGAAAAAGATGGGTCCCGACAACAAGGCCTGATCAGGTATCCAATAAAAGGAAATCTCTGTAAACCGAAGACAAAGGAGAAAACCCAGTGGAAAAAACTCCTCTCCAAGAAGATATATAAAAGAAAGCAAAAGACAAAAAAAAAATGACTTCAAGAGACTCTCTCAAAGCCATAAGTACAATGCATGCTACCAACCCCCCCATGAGAGAGGGTCAAGGCTCCAAAGCCCCCCCAGAATGAAAGAACCCCTGGATTAATGAACAAACCACCATGACTCCAATACAAAGGATTGAAAGGTAGTGAACACTGAAGAGGTAACCTCGAAAGATGAGATGTCATTGGAAGGCCAAGCTAATGCTCAAAGGAGTAGACATGAGGATCCTGAAAGGGAATCCCCAGTGTAGGTGGTATGACAGGTGTGCTGACACTGTTAGGAGAGAGGAGATGAATGTCCTCTATAGAATCCTCAACAGCTGCACTTGGTGGCTTGATGAATGGAGCTGGAGGGTTTGGCAGTGCTGAAGAAGAGTCCTATTAAAGAGAGGAAACCTCAATAAGATGTGGTGAGGCAGTCACAGAAGTGGTCTTAGGAACAACACAGAGGTTCAAGTGACCTACTTGCCCCACATGATGCTCTCGAGTAAGAGGAGAGCTGTGCTCTCATAATGGAGATGGTGGACCAAAGTGTGAGAAGGTGTAGAGACAAGTGGAATGATCAACTATCCCTATAGCAACAATGCCTCCTATCGCACTATCCCAGATGAAGACTGAATCTATCGTGAACTCAACTGTCTTCCCTGACCCAGTGAGTGTAATCTGATAAATCAAGAGAAGGTTTGCAGACAAAGATGGAACATATAATACATCATTGAATGTGCCATCTTGAATGCCTATAGAACCTTTCCCGTAGACTGTCATAACAATTTTATTCCCCATGAGAATGTGAGGAATAGAAGAAGCCTCAAAAGAAGGGAAGATCTTTGGAGAAGATGCCATATGGTGAGAAGCACCTGAATCCAATATCCAAGGGACTTGTGAAGGGGATGCAATGGAAGCCTATAATGCATGACCCTATCCAAAATCCTGTCCAGATGTCGAAGATGTGGAAGAAGACTGAAAAGCAGACCCCTGTGAGGTAGAAGAGGATGGAGAGGAAATAGTGCTCTTCTTAAGGAGAGCTTGCAAATCTGCAATCTATTTCTCATAGCCATTCAATCTCTTCTGAAAACAATGTGACTCATCATGAGGTCCCTTCTGATAATAGGAACATGTAGGGCTCTCAGTCTTTTATTTCTCCTTCTTAGAAGAAGATGGTGGACTAGTAGAGTGCTGAGAAGAGGAATCATATATCTTCTTCGGCTTCTGCTTCTGTGTATCCTGAGGTGTCTTGGCAAGCAATGCCTGTGACAGTGAACCTGTAAGTGAATCCATCTGATTGAGCTTGTACTACTCACAACTCAACCTATCACAAAAAGTCTCAAAAGAGGGCATAACATGTCGTGCACCCAGTGCATCCATAGTGGAGTAGAAGGTAGAAGTGAAAATATGATAATGGCCACAAAGCTTTGAGAGTATCAAAAAGATACACTCATCATCTAACTTCATCTTTCCAGCAACCTATAAAATAGATCAAAGAGACTTGAACTTCATCAAGAAGTCCTCAATGCTGGTGAATGATTCAGGTACCAAGGAGGTGAACTTTGCATCTATTTGGAGAACCTTGAACTGATTCATTGTGCCAAACAAAGTGGAAAAATTGTTCCACATATCCCTGGGTGTGGTCAAACCATCCAGGTGGAACAACAACCCATTTGAAATATTCATTGCAATGAGGCCCATTGCCTCATCCATCCAATTTCTCTACATAAGAGCCTCATAAGGCCGATGTAGAATTGGTTGAACCTCATTGAGGCATGACCATAACCCTTTTTCCATAAGCAATTTGGTCATCTGTCCTTTCCAAGTGTGATAGTTGTGAGGTGTAAGGTGGGCGATAGAAGAGTCCACCATTAAGAGAAAGTAAACAAAAGAAGGGTCTCTTTGAAATAAATGATAGAAAGAGAATTTTCACCCCCCCACAAAATATTATAATATCTCCCGTACACTTCAAATAAGTATGTAAGCACAAAAAAAAAAGAAAAAACTTGATTTCCAAATGTAGAGAAGAAAACAAAAAGCCTCCAATTTGATGCCAAAAAAAACTGATCAAATGAAAAAAAGGAAATGAAACCTACACGATAGCGATGGGATCAGAAAGACCTTTCCGATGATATATTATATGTCAATTTTCGAGTTCGTATGAGCCCTATAGAACCAAAAAAGTGCAGGTACCCCCAAAATGCAAGCTCCCTGAAAAAACCAATCTTGACAAATATTTTGACGGCTGTATGGCCATCACGGGACATCCGATGAGCAGAGGTGGTTGGGCGGTGTGACGGTGGCGTGTGAATGGTGGCGGGGCGGCGACGCGGTGGTGTGGCGACCAGAGGTGGGTGGCGGCACAGCGACGTGGTGGCGCACAGGTGGTGTAGTGTTTTTTAATGGGAGGCGTTAAAATTAAACACCACTTTTTATTTTTATTTTTTAAAAATGAATTTTTTTTCTTGATTTCTATGCCCATACGACCCTAATAGGCCACAAAATTTCTCCCAGATGCCCTGGAGGCCAAATACGTCATATTTTATATGAAAATAGGGGTTTTTGGGCCTTTTGGACGCAACCGTGAGGTTATTTTTTACCCAAAGTGCTTTAAAAAAATGAGACCCCTAGATCCAATATAAAAACTCTGAAAGAACTGCAGTGCCTAGAAAAAGTGCCAAAATTTTTTTTTTTCTTTTTTGTAGGCAAAAAAGAAACAAAAATAACGTGTTGCAGAGAATACCAGATCTAAAGAAACTTGAAACCCTTAATCTCAAAAAACTGCTTCAAAAACACTAGAACATGCAGCAGTAGGGGAGCTCTGATACCATGTAGAAGTTGAGAAATCCAACTTCACAGTTTTCCAAGAACACCTGCATGAAAATGACCTATTGCTGGAAGGAAGCAGAAGACACAAAAAACAAAGCTTGGAAAATCTCAGCGGTGTGAGAGAAAATTGTATTCCAATCTAATGAACAATAATTACAAGAGTTCAACCTATAAGGTGAACGTAAAAAGGTAAAAGGCTAGGTTGCGCATAATAATTAATATAAAATATTAATTATATGCACCTAAGAGACATCTTAAGTAAACTAGAGTAATAGACAACTTAATTAATTAAATCAAAGTGATCTAATTAATAAGTGTGAACATATAATTACTCTAACAAGAATAAGCTCCATATTTCTCCAATGTTTTCAGTAGTTCATCGAGACTCCTACTCTTTTTTATTGGTGCTACTTTGAATTGTGACAAGTCATTCGACTCAGTGTCACTCTCCTTTTGCAGTTTTAGTTTTCTCCTAGGACTTCAAGTAGCCTTTCCTTCCCTGACATATATATTTGTCTTCACTGGTTCATCTTGAACTTTCTTCTTTCCTCTTGGTGCAGAGGTAGGCCAAGTAGATGGTCTTACATCGACAAGACTAGCCTTCTTGATTTTCATTTTATTCCCCTCTATTATTAAAGGCTTAGAAACATCTTCCTCAACTTCATCAACATCAACAATACCTAATTTCTCAGTTAATTCACTAATCATTTTACCTGTTTTCCTTATGGTCTTTGGTATCAATATACCTATTCTTATTTTCTCCTTCACCTCTACATAGGTTCCATGCTGAGTTGCAGTTCTATCATTTGGCTTCTCCAAAACTCCTTTGTTATTACTAATTGGTTACTGAGAGTGGGGGGGGGTGAATCAGTAAAAGCTATTTCTATTCCAATTCAACACTTGTTTAATTATTCTTCTAAGATAAGAAGAATATAAACAATCATCAATAAGCATAAATAGAAATGCATAGATCAACACAAGATCTATACGTGGAAACCCTCAATTAGAAGGAAAAACCCATGGTGAGACAGAGCTCACAATTGCACTACTGCAGAATGAAGGCACCCTGTTAGGAGCTTACAAAGCACTAGTGAAGGTGCTACTCGGTTAAGGGATTTTATAGAAGATTGGTTAAGATCTTAACTCTGTTAAGAGTTGCTTGGTTAGAGGTCTTTCAACATCAACAAAGATGTTACCCTGTTAAAGGATTTTACAAAGAACAGATTAGGTCCACCCTGATAGAGGGATTTCAATTTTCTTTCACACCTTATAAAAGCAATGATCTCATATGACACTGATTGTCTGATTAGATCATACCTGTTGATCTCTTCCCTAATTTTTGTGGCTGTTGAATCTTTTCTATCTCTTTTCCTTTCACCTCTGGTGAATGTGATCTTTTTGTAGATGTCTCTTCACTACTTTGTTTACTCAACAGCTTTCAAAAACACTATTCTTGCGTCCTATGACCTGTATTTATAAAAGAGTTCAAATTCATGAAACCCTTAACTCATAGAATCGCCAACCTATAAACTCAACAATAAATCATGCAACTAGAAAAAAAGATATGCACTTTGATATGGAGTTTACCTTTAAAACATCCATAGAAATAAAGATAGCTCCTGTTAAAAATATAACTCCACTTCTGAGCGGTGGATGTTCCGTATAATCTGGTTTTAACTCAAACTGCTCCATAGAATCTAGTGCTGATCTTCAAGTAGTAGACCGGTATACTCTTATATCTAGTTCATCCTTGTATACAATATAAGACTGGTACTGTGTACTTGGATTGGTCTTTCAGTGTATACCCTTTACTCTATCTATTGGTGCAAACACTTTATTCTCAGCCTACCGGTGTCTTTGAAGTAACGCGAGTGACCGGTGAACCTTTAGCGGTGGGAATGGTATTTTTGATTTATACTAATGACAACTTAAATTTCTAACAATATTTCCCTTTGTCATTGGTGGCAAAACCATACACAAAACCATACTCACTTACTTGTGACAATTTATACTTTTGGTTCTGTAGACTTTTCTTTTCTCTATAACACACTTCCCTTGTCTGTGTGCTCCGGTTGTCATGTTCCTTTTTGTCCTTTCCACTGTCTGAGTGTTGCTCTGGTTCCCATTTCCCTCTCCATTTCCTCTACTTTCATCTGCTTCTTCTTCCCCTTTTTTCCTCCATAGGACAAAGGGTTATTTTTAGGATTTCACGTTTGTAGCTTGGTGAAGATATCCTTATAGATCATCTTGGTAGAGTGAAGAAACGGTGCCCATTGACCAGTTACATGTTCAATGTTCTTTTGGGCGGCTTTAAGAGAAACAATGATGTTCTCCATATCTTCCATAGTTTTGAAATCTGGTTCATTTATCAGAACCTCTGTAGAAGTCACGGTTTGCTACATGGAATCAAATATTGGGGCCAAAAATAACTGAAATCCAATAATGTCTTGGATTCTCTTATTCTCTTCTTCTGCAGTCTTTCTTAGGACTAGAGAAAGACTTGTCATTTCTCTGCTAAAATTTGTTGCAGATTTATTCTTAATGTCAAATTGAGATGACAAAGCTCTTATTTCTTCATAGGTCTTTGCAGACTTCTCTATCTCATAAATACTTCAAAGTTTGAAGGTCAAGTCATCAAACTGCCTACCACTTGAAGTTGTTGTTGAAGCACTTTGAGGTTGGTTGAAAGAGTTACCTTTATTTCTTCAACCTATTTGTGGATAATCTCTACTCTTTTCTTCTCATAGTGGTCTATTGCCATAGTCTCTAGATCTGTGAGATCATCACTGATGGCTTGTGCCAAGACTTCTAGATGATTGATGACCAATTCATCTTCATCAATATCAACATCCAGTACACAGTTGAATAAAATGTTCTTTATAGTGGTCAGGACCAAGTCCTATTTCCTTTTGGTCAACTCTTTTAGCTACCTTGTTGACATCTTACTGATGTCAACTACTGTATCGGTGGCTTTAATTATTTTGGCTTCCTTTTCCTCAGAAAATGACAACTTTCTATTTGATGAGGAGGAGCTTGGAATATCTACTTTCTCCTTTTTCTTGGGTTTCTATTCTGGTTGACCTTTCTCAGTTTGTTTAGGAATTTCTTGTTCCTGTTCCTTATTTTCTTTATCTTCTTGTTGAGTTTTATCTTCTAGTGGCACCTCTTCTTCAGGTAGATCTTCCTTGGCAGGTGTTTCTGCCTCTATCTAAGCTTCTTCTTCTGGTTGCACATTAACTTCAACATCCTATTCTTGTTGAAGTTTTTCTTCTGGTGGGACAACTTCTGTGCATTGCTCTTCAGCTGTATGGAGTTCTCCCACAGGTATATCACTTCCTAGTTCTTGCTCAACATTTATTTGTTCACCAGATGTGAACTCCTCTTTTTGAACATTTACATCACTGGTTGTAGGTTCTTCATGATTAGTGAATTGAATTGGTGGTGCTAGCACTTGTTCAATTTGATCCTAAGGACCTAATTTTTCAAGTGCACTAAAGTCATATTGTTTCCAAAAGTCCAAAGTCTCTTTATAGACTTGATTCTCATATCCAATTAGAATCTGGGCAACTCTATACTTTGTATCCAATTTCATTGTTGCTTCCTCTAGGAGAAGATTTATTATTTCTTCACTAAGACTAGGTTTGACCTTTAACAATGTTTCCCTATTGATCCTCGTGTTTGTGCCTAGATTGGTTCTCCATTTTGTCTGAAGCCTAGGATTGAGTTCTGGTGGGAACTTGGACCTATAGTCCCTTGGAGTTCTATTGCAGTCCATAAATGTTTCTACTATGGCTACTATGACTGACTGGTTGTCATATTCTCCTAGTAGACTATACCATTTGCCAACATTATCTACTTGTCCGAAGTCCATTACTTCACCAACAATATCATTGACACTCATTGTGTGTGTCTTACCTTTTCTTGGAGAGGTTAGAATGGTTGGATGAGAAGGGAAGTCACTGCCTTGTTCATTAGTGATATCTATAATTAATGATGCCTCAACTCCAAGCAGTCCTTTCACTTTACCAGTGTCAGCAACTGGTTGAACTATTGCTCTTTGTTGAGATTCTTCTGCTTGCTACTGGGTCTGAAGAAGTTTGGTCCACAACACTACTCCTTCATCATGCACTCTCTCATCTTCTCCAACACACATGAGACTGATCATCCTTTTTGTTAATAAGGTTTGCTGATGTAGTTCAGACTGTTCAGTGGCTTCTTCCAGAGTGAGGTAGTTCTGAACCTCTAGAAGAGTTCGTATTCTCAGCTCCTTTTCTCTTTCCATTGAAGCTTTCCATCCAGCTTCAAGAATTTGGAGGAGATCCTCTGGTAAAATCTTGTGAAGTTCAGTAGGATGCAAATTATACTTATGAATGCAATGCACTACCACTTCTTCAATCTTCCTACTATCTTCTTCATTCACAAGTTGATATCTTCTGCTTACTGAACCCATTCCACTAGTTTCTTTCAATCCTTCCACATATTTATCAATTGTGGGCTTCCTTCCTCTTGGTGGATCCTCCTTAACCAGTTTTATTGAACCCCTCTTCCTTTTGATTAGAGGAATTGTGTCTTATGTATCTATCTCCTCTTGTTCTTCCTCTTGGGTACTAGTTACTAGTTTTTCTTTCTTCCTTTGAGCCTTGGGTTTCTCTGTCGTCGGTTTCTTCTTCGGTGTGGGGGCCCTTTTGGTGTAGACATTTTTGATCGGTGCCCTCTTCTTAAGATTTTCTTGAATCTCGATGAATGTACTGAACCGATTTGTAGTGAGATCTAGATTTGCTTCATTTAGGGCATCAACATATGCCTTAGCAATTTTGGTAGTGATCTCATACCCTAGCTTAGGAGCATACTCTGCTCTCGGTTCCACTTCTTGAATGATGTAGTGATTAGTGGAAACCAGAAAACACACATCATCCTTGTATGATTCAACAATTGTTGACGACACCTACTCCTTTGCATGCATCTTTAGTTGAAAGGCTTAAAAATATTTGTTCATTACTTTACTTAACTAGTTTCCCAGTTGGTTGGCCAATTCAGCTATTTGGTGCATGACCGATCTGTCAATTTTCCATGCCACTTTGCCAATTCTAAGAAAGAAATTTTGATAGTAGAAGTAGAAACATACCAATAGGGTCTTGTACTTCATAGATTTCTTCTTAACAATACTGAGCTTCTTCATATTCTCAAATATCTGTCCTTGGAGCATTCCACATATATGATATTTGGCGTTGTCATACATTATTTGGTGAACAGTGTACACACTCAAATGGTGCACTTCTCTAAGTCATTATATCCAAGGGAATCCATGAATGGGATACCTTAGAAAGTGACCTAGAGCTCTCTATGTATGGAGTTGCAAGTTTATTTGATTGCTCTCAGCTAGAGCTATTAAGCTAATGACCTTGCTAGTCAACCGCACAATGAGAGATTCAAAAGAAGATAAGGGCAAGAATGCCAATATCTCCAAGAATCACTATGAAATGCAAATGAAAGCTAGATTAAGATGAATATGCAAGCTAGAAATGAGAGGTGCAAGATAATTTATGAAAATGAAAGTACAAACTAAACTATGAAAGGAAAGATGCAAGTGCTACAAATCCTTCCTAATTAGACTAGATGAAGTAATCTAAAGCTTGAAAGGAAATCTATACTATGAAAGAATAAACATGAAGCTACTATGCATGAATGAAACTAAGAATGGAATGTAGATGCAAAAGCCAAGAATGCTCCAAATCTTCAAAAGCTCCATAGTGACCTAGAAAACCTGCAGCATAACATTAGTATTCAAAAATGCCTATGAAAATGAGGAAGAGAGCTCTTCTTTTATAGGAAATGAGAAAGAATGGACCATGGAGATTAAGATGAAAAATATTTAATCAAGGGTGGAGCATCAAAGAGGAGCAATCCATGTGCACAAATATCCTCCAATGAGAAAATAAGAGTTGACTTTTGTGTCCATATGAGACAAAAAGTTCTTTTTCTTCTTTTTATAAAATAAGAATAATGCTTTATTTGTGCAACTTAGGATAAGAGGAAAAGTGGGGGCTTTTTATTTATTAAAAGGGGAGAAAATATTCCTTTTAATAAATAAAGACTTAGGATAAAATGGTTAGCCCATAGAATAAAATTGAATAAATGATAGAATTAGGATTTGATCAAGGAAATTGATATAATTGATAAAATGCTGATTTTTGAAAATATTGATTCAAGAATTTGATAAATTGCTAAATGGGGGCCCAAAGTCTAGGCGACCATTTTAGGGTGCATACATTTTCCCGTCTTTGACTAATGCGTGATCATTTTGGGAACACATGTCATCAAAGAAGAATTGAAATGTGAGATTGATTTGGGATCACAAAATAACTTAGATGTGTGTTCAATGGATGGGAACACATCAGGACAAAGATAGACATAAGCTGAAAGAAAAGATCAACACCGTTGCTGTTAAGTGATAATCAAGTCTAAAAATAAGAGATAAGAATTGAAAGACAAAACTGTTAGAGTAATCATACTTTATGCTTATTAATTAAATCACTTTGGTTTAATTAATTAAGTCATTTATTACTCTATTTACTTAAGCTATCTTTTAGGTGCATTATAATTAATATATTTATTAATTATAATGTGCAACCTAGCTTTATTTTTTGCTTTATAGCTTTAGGGTTTTATTGTTCACCTATATGGTTGAACTCTTTGTACATTATTTTTAGATAATTCACTTATTGGATCATAATAGAGATTGCTCTTTGCATGTCCATAAGATGTCTCTGGCTTTTTGGCCTCCATGATTTTTCTTGCTTCTGTGCTTTGCTTCTTCCATGTGACAGGGTTATGCATGCAGGTGTTCTTGGGAGATTAGTATTTCACCTAATCTAACATGGTATCAGAGCCATCTTGCTGCTCGCTGTTCGTGTTTTGTTGAAGTGTTTCAGAAGCAGGCGGTTTTCAAGGGTTTCAGGAGTATTTTTTGTGGATCTGGGGGGGAGCTGAAATTTGGCTCACCTTGGGCCAAAACGGACACCACCATTGTGTCCGGAAGGCCCAAGAACCCCTAAATCCATATAAAACTTGTCCATTTTGGACACAGTGGCATCTGAGGCAAAATTTTTTTGCATACCAAGGCCGTACGGCCCTGGCACGCACTCCGAGGTGGGTACTGTCGGCGATTTTGAAAAAAAAAATAAAAAAAAATATAGTTTTGGGCGGCCGCCCAGCGGCCACCAGCGCACCTCCCAGCGGCCACCAGCGCACCGCCAAGCGGCCACCACAGAGCCGCGGCCCCCCTCCGCTCCGCCAGTCTGCAGCCTCCGCCGCTCCCGGCCCCGCCGCCCGCGCCCGCGCCCTCCGCTCCGCCGGCCCGCCCACCGCCGGCACCAGCACCAGCCCCTGGTCGCCCACATGACCCGGGGTTTCCTGATTCAGCCCCCAGGCCTTCTGCTGACGTCAGCATGACGTCAGCGGACATGTTTTTTAATTTTTTTTTAACAAAAAATTTGCATGTTTTTTAGGGCTCTGTTTTTAGGGGTAATTGGGCTTTTTTTGCCATATCTTCTTCATCTGGAGGCGTATTTGGGAGTTTTTTATATCATCGGAAAGCTCTTTCTGAGACGAACGCAATTATGGAGGTTTCTTTTCAAGTTTTTTGCCTCGTTTTTCGTACCATGCCTTCGAAGGCAGGACTACTTTTTTACCTTCCTGGAGCACCTGATGCTCTTTTTGGCATAACTTGCTCATACGGAGGAGTTAGTGGGCGAACAAGACATCATCGGAAAGATGATTCCGAGACGGTCGTTTTATATGGATTCTTTTTTCCAGATTCTTCTTCCATTTTTCGCACCAGGCTGTTGAATTCAGAGGTTTTCTTTTTCAGGTGCCTGCCAGAGCACCTGTCACTGTTTTTGCCGTAACTTGAGCATACGATGGCATTTTTTGCCAAACAAGATATCGACGGAAAGCTGGTTCCGAGACCTTTCTGTTTTTTTCAGTTTGGTTGTTTGATTTTTCCGTTTGCAGAGGTTTTCTTCCAGTCAAAGTCACGGGTACTTTTTGCATTCCGGACACCATATCTCTCTCATCCGGGCTCAGTTTTCAGCAAACTTGGTATTTTCGGAAAGCTGGTTCAGTGTGCTATTCAGTGGCAGAGGTTATTTTTCCAGATTCTACTCCAGGTTTTCACTCCTTTGAGTTATGCAGTTTATGCCCTCTGGTGGAGTGCTTGGTTCTACAGGTCCGGGGATCTCTTCTTCTGAGTTCATAGCTCACTCTTCTTTCTATCTTTTGAGCATTGTATGCTTCTCTTCTGTTGCATTCTTTTTTCTGTAAACGCACTGAGATAAAGTGCCTACTTTTGCATATCTGGGATCTTGTACTCCTTCTGTTTGTTTGTTTGTACTCGCACTCAGTTATAAAGTGCCATGGGGGGATTCTGATGCATTTGCCACTATAGGCGCATCCACTCTTGTCAAGTGAGCGTACCTTCCACGACATTAGCCCATGTAGACTGTGTCTATGACACCGCCCTTTATCCTGTGCTTGTACCTTCTTTTGCACATAGGTGTTCCTGTTTCTTCTTCTTGCAGATGTTTCTGGCATTGCATTTCAGTGTTCCTGTCACCCCGTTCAGCATTATGGGGGGGTTCACCTGTTGGCTCTATTGCTTCCTTGGTTCGGTTGAGTGATCTACGTATTCAGTTTTTGTTCCTATGTACTAGGCGGATGCAGTGGCTAGGCACCTATGCATTTCGGTGAGATGGATCATCTACTATATAGACACTCATTCATTCCTATTTTGGAGGTCACCTCTTTGATTGATCAGCTCTTCAGACTTTGTCTTCTCTACTTGGTCATGCACTTCAGTGGGGGTTCCAGCAGTTTCTTCTGACAGTGTTTGCAGCTTCATGCTTCGGAGATGCTTCATGCTCTTTCTTGTTCCTTTCTTTGGGACATTCCCTAGATTGGAGGCTTTGTTTCCTTCATCTAGTTTATTTCTTGTACTGGGTACCTGATCAGGCCTTGTTGCCGGGACCCATTTTCTGCTTTCGTAGCTGTGCTAGGTTAGCTTCCCTCTTGAGCTACGCTTAAGGGGGGGTGTTAGAGTAATCATACTTTATGCTTATTAATTAAATCACTTTGGTTTAATTAATTAAGTCATTTATTACTCTATTTACTTAAGCTATCTTTTAGGTGCATTATAATTAATATATTTATTAATTATAATGTGCAACCTAGCTTTATTTTGCTTTATAGCTTTAGGGTTTTATTGTTCACCTATATGGTTGAACCCTTTGTACATTCTTTTTAGATAATTCACTTATTGGATCATAATAGAGATTGCTCTTTGCATGTCCATAAGATGTCTCTGGCTTTTTGGCCTCCATGATTTTTCTTGCTTCTGTGCTTTGCTTCTTCCATGTGACAGGGTTATGCATGCAGGTGTTCTTGGGAGATTAGTATTTCACCTAATCTAACAAAAACCAACACCATTGCTGTTAAGTGATAGTCAAGTCTCAAAATAAGATCTCAAGCTGAGCTGAATGATAAAGCTGAATCAAAGATTAAAGCTAATAGGTACTGCCCCCTAGGAATCAAAATTGAAATTAAGTAGAGGAGAAACAAAAAATTGGTAAACTTGATCAAGTAACTAGAAATCATAATCGAAGGTGAAACATGATAGGATAACCATCAAGAAATGAAGAGATGCCCCGGTTTGACTGGGAAAGATATAAGATAAAGATGAAGTCAAACCTCAAAGAGACAAATCAAATGAAGGTGAATGAAAGACCAGGAGGTTGAAAGAGATGGGGATGAAGAAATGAAGATGCCCTAGCGAAGATCGAAGGATCAGGCCTCAAATGGTCAGCCAACTGCACAGAAGAAGGGGAAAATTTTGAAATGCAATTTTCAATATCAAGATTAAATCAAATTTTGATTTAGAGTCTGAAAATGGATCCAGGATGTCAAAATTAGCTAGGGGTGCAATTTTCGCACAATTCTGAGGTGTTTTGAAAATTAGGTCAAAAAGTCAAAATGTTATATAAGGGGAGAAAAGGTCATTTTCAAATTCATTTGTCTTTTAGTGATTTGAGAATTTCGAGAGCTTAGAGAGATAAAATGGCCTAGCAAGCAGCAGTTCCGGTTCACAGACATCAATTTGAGCACACTCGGTTGCACAACTGGCCTCCATAGTATGGTGCCCTGGTATGTTTTCATAAAAACTTGCTTGTTTTTGAGTCATTATGAGCATTTAATGCATTTAAAACATGTTTTAAAGATTTTTAATTTTTCAAATTTTAGACTTAGGCAAAAAGTCGCACGATACTTTAAAAGTATCACCCCCTTCGAGAGTATCTATCACATGATACTTCGTAGGTCCATATAGTATCGCGTGGGTATGTAAGCCAGTATCGCATGATAACTGGTGAACTATCACGTGATCCTATGCAAAGTATCACTTGAGAAGATATTATCACACTGTTATCAAAGAAAGTATCGCATGATACTTTAGCAAAAAATAGTATCGCCCAGTGTAAAATTTTGACATGTTTTAGTGTTTTTGAGCAAAATGACATGGGTCTAGACAAAGTTTACTTTTTAAGATGTTTTTGTACTGATTTTTAGACATCCATCATGATATGTGTTGACATCTGGTTGGGGTTAATGGTTTGTAGGAGGTCTTTCTAGCACTACACATTAGAGCACCGAAGGTGACAGGGTTACGATTTGTCTAAGATCTAGATGATTTGGGTAAGGTAGATCTGAGGGCTATGGCCTTTGGGTACTTGCTACAATTACCCTACATTAGAGCTAATCATGGGTTGTTGATTGCGCTTGCCAAGAGATGGCATAGTGAGCACAACACCTTCCATCTACCTGCTAGAGAGGCATCGATCACCTTAGAGGATGTGCATCAGATACTTTGAGTACCGAGCCATGGCAATCCTGTAAGTATAATCATGTTTATAGATAGTCATAAATGCAAAGTTTCCATCTAATAGAAACTGACATGATTGTTTGATGACAAAGGTATATTATGATTAGGATGCTACCGAGGGACGGCAGGCCATCCAGGGTATGTTCTAGGATGTCACCATTATAGATAGACATGTTAGCTAGGATCGATTGATGGATGATTTTGGCAGGGACTTCCCAGTACCTTGCATTGTTGCTTCTATTATTGCACAGACAGGAGTCAGAAGGGCTTTCCACTAGGATGGGGTGGATTGTTAGTGGATCTAGTAGTGCACCCACATCAGATGGCATGGGGTCTGGCCATACTAGCAAACATGTACCATGAGTAACATGAGATCATCTACCATGATAGTAGGACATGGGCATGCGGTGCTATCTTAGCATAGGTTTGGGCATGGGAGCACATCACTGTGGTGCACCCTCGAGTACAACTAAGGGAGAGGAGACATCTCTTCATATATAGGTATGCAAGATTCTTATCACAACCTCATAGTAGGGATGTGGCATACTATAGGAGGATACTAGATGAGTTGACTTCATTCCAGTGGAGGCCGTATAGGGTTGTGGAGGTATGGGGAGATGCAGAGGATGAACTTAGTTACATGCTATGCAGTCGGCCACTGGTAGGTTAGTATATAGAGATTGTTGAGAGATTTTTCATCACTCAGGTATGGTGGTAGTTTGGCGGCAGCAACAAGTATCTACAGAGACTACCACATATGCTCGAGCTAGGGATGAGGAGGGTTAGGGTTGGCTGCTGATGCTGGATTACCAGTAGGTAGTACATGATATAGTCATGATTGGGAGAGAGCCCTGGGAGTACCTCCTAAACATGGCAGATGCAGGGGCTAATGCAACCTATAGAGCAGAGCGGTGGAGGGTTCCATTCCCTCAATTCATAGTTCCAGATGCACATCCAGCAGCTCAGGGGGATGATGATGACGGCAGGGATGGAGGAGATGGTGGAGGGAGAGGGAGAGGGAGAGTGAGGGATATAGGGGAGGGATCTCAATCAAGTGGCTAGAAATGGTCATGGGGATGGAGCTTTGCTGATGAGAGTGAGGATGCGGTGAGATCAGTTCGCTGAGAGGCAGAGGCTAGGCAGGATCAGCCTGCAGGAGGAGAGGACCTGAGAGCCAGGATATGGGCTCTAGAGATAAAGATGTAGTAGCTTAGGATCATAATAGCTGTTAGAGAATAGCAGTTGATAGATCTAAGGGTGGAGAGAGATTAGAAGCTATCTAATCTTAGGGCAGAGATAGCATGCCAGGAGAGATTTGCATAGGTGGATGCACTAGAGATCCGACAGGAGGCAGTGAGAGCTGTGTACTATCATGGGCTCTATCTTTAGGCTGTTCAAGAGGGTCAGAGAGCACCGACATACTCTTAGAGGGTAGGGATGTCAGATATGGTACCAGATAGGGTAGTGGCACCACCTCCTCCTCCACCAGCTCCACATGATGGTGCTAGCGAGTCCTAGGTTTTGGTCTTAGGTGTTAGATGTTTGACACATCATGAGACTTTGATCCAGATTTTGGGATCTCATTTTATATATTGTACTATGACATTCATATATGAGATTACTAGATTTATGATGTATCTATGTTATTGTCTCACTTGTGATGTACGTATTATTTTTTATATTGTCTTGTCATATTTCTCAAAATGTATGTTTATATACTCGTATATTATCTCTCATAGATGTATGTTTAATTCTCATGTGTATGATATAGACTCATGTTTCTAAAAATGATCTCTTTTTGATATAGATATGATGATAAGATTAATCCCTTGTGATGACAGGAATAGGATGTGATGTTAAAGACAAGGAGTGAAAGACATGATTGAGAATAGGAAAGGTGAGCGCAGTTGACCAACTAGTCCATGAAAGATAAAAGGAGAGCTCTCTCCATGTGCAAGATGCAAAACTAATCTAACATGAACCTACAAATGCAATCTACTATGAAAGTGGTTGACTTGCAAGGTCACAATGCCAATAGACATCTAATAATCATCATCAAGATTTATTGGTAATGTCACAAGATCATACAATACACACTAGTATGAATATGGGTATATGAATATGATCTATATTAGATAGAATGTGGAAATCCCACCTAGGCACCAAAGACATGTAGGTCAAGATGACTAGTGCAGTGGGATTACCTAAGTTTGCTATAGCGAGATTATGCTTGCATCAGGACATAAGAAGGTCAAGATGGCTATAAGCATGCACTCGCATAAAACAGTCAAGGATAATACCCTGTAGATCCTAGGTGTCAAGTGGATCAAGCATAAATGCTAATGACAATTAGGACCAAAAAAATATACCCACAAGCAGAAAAAGCAATAAAAAATGTCCTCATACCCTCAGTCTTCTAGCTATGCATCATCAAAAACTATCATAAGAAGAGAACACTCATCAAAGAAATCATCATAGATAGCACACAAGTAAAACAAAGTCAAACAAATCTCAGTGAGTCAAGTGTTTAAGTGTGTGTGTGTAGGTCATAGAATCAATCTTTGAGTATCACATCTGCTAGTGGAAATATCATATCATGCTAAATTGTAGGGTAGGATAACTGATAAGTGTTGAGAAACACTCGACGCTAGGGTAGTATTGAAAAACATTGTTTGGGTGGTGTTAAAAAAACACCATTTGCAAGGATGTCCTAAAGACCAACGCATCCTAGAGACCAAAGCTAACACAGTTACACCCCTAGACAAAGACAAAGACCAATTCCAAATGAAGGCAACAACGTCAAGGCATGATGGAGAAAGGCTAAGTGTTGAGGATGCATGCTAAAAGACAAGGGTGCAAAGGCCTCAAGTAGTGCCTATTTCCAGGTTTTCACCACTTGGAGATTTTGTTGATTTTTAAATTTTTTTTTGTATTTTTGCTACCAAGGTGCCTGTTTCCAGGTTTTCACCAAGGCACTTTTTCTATTTTTTTGAATTTTTTGCATTTTTTGATTTTTTTGTATTTTTTCAGGACTTTTTATGCTTTTTAGGATTTTTTAGCATCATATATGATTTTTTTTGGAATTTTTTCAGGATCAATAAGATATGTACAAAGGATGCCCCCAGATAGAATAGGCATCATGGATAGAACTTCTTGAGGTGAAAAACATTGATAGGGTCAGGGAGTTGTTCCCCCTCTGGATCAGATAGTAAATAAGCACCTATACCAAAAGCTGTAGTAATGATGTATGGTCCAAGCCAATTAGGTTTGAACTTCCCCTTTTTCTCTCTATTTTGTTGGTTCTTAGGGTTTTCTCACAAAACAAGATCCCCCAATTGAAATTCTCTAGGGTGAACCTTCTTGTTGAATGCTTTGGACATACGCTTTTGGTAAACTCTCATGTGATCAAAAGATGCTTTTTGCTTTTCATCTAGAAGTTCTAGTTCCTGCAACCTCATGGCATGGTAGTCTTCATCTATCACTAGACCTTTGAGAGAGACTCTAAGTGAAGGGATCTCTACCTCTAAAGGTAACACTGCTTCAACACCATAAGTGAGGGCAAAAGGTTTAGCCCCTGTTGGAGTATGAATACTCATTTTGTTAGCCCACAAGGCTAGATTTATCTGTAGGTGCAAATCTCTACCATTCTTGTGAACTGTTCTATGGAGAATCTTGAGAATGGTCTTATTTGAAGCCTCTGCTTGTCCATTTCCTTGCGGGAAGTAAATGGAGGACCAATGTTGTTTTATCTTGAATTTTTTGTAGAGATGTTTAAGGTCCTTTGTTTTTAAACTGACCCCCATTGTCAGTGATTATCTCAGAGGGCACTCCATACTGACAGATGATATGATTCAAAATAAACAAAGAAACTATCTTGCCTGAGGCAACAAAAAGTGGGATAGCTTCTACCCATTTGGTAAAGTAATCAGTAGCAGTAATAATGAACTTGTGTCCACCTGATGAGTTGGGATGAATCTGCCCAACAAGGTCAAAGGCCTAGCACTAAAATGGACAATGAGAAATAGAAGGAATAAGCTCCTTGGAGCATGTATCAGGTTTCCATGTTTTTGACACTTTTCACAAGATTTAGCAAAAGCTACTCACTAATACATTTGGGGGCATTTTGCAACGGCTATGTGTCTCAATTGCGATGGCTATGTGTTGCAATAGCAACACCCATAGACGTCGCTATTTTTTAGTTGCAAATTGCGACGTCTATGGGTAGCCGTCGTAATTGCGGTGCCCTCCCATTGCAATGTCGCTAAGATTTGTTAGCAGCATGGGTGTCGCCCCCCCATCGCATGGCTTCGGAGGGCCGTCGCAATTGCGACGGTCCTCCCAAGCAATTGCGACGGCCGCTTGCATCGCATTACGACGGGCGCCTGCAGCGCATTACGACGGGCTCCCGTCGCAATGGCGACACCCGTGGGTGGATTAAAAAAATAAAATTATTTAATGCATTGCTAATGAACCACATTAATGCTTTTTTCTTTCAACAAATGAGGACAGCCACTGTAAAGACAACATGATAATGTACACTCACTGTAAGGATAGTCACAAATGAGGACATCTCACAGTGACTGTCCCTAGTGTAATTGCCACTTGAATGTATTGCTATTCAGCCACATTAATGCTTTTCTTCTTCAACAAATGAGGATAGTCACTGTAAAGAAAACATGATAATGTAAACTCACAGTGAGTGTACATTATCATGTTGTCTTTACAGTGACTATCCTCATTTGTTGAAGAAGAAAAGCATTAATGTGGCTGAATAGCAATACATTCAAGTGGCAATTACACTAGGGACAGTCACTGTGAGATGTCCTCATTTGTGACTATCCTTATAGTGAGTGTACATTATCATTTTGTCTTTACAGTGAGTGTACATTATCATGTTGTCTTTACAGTGTCAATATATGCATTATTACTTAAACTGAAGAGTACTCTAAATAATATGTCATTGTGGAGTTCTGATTGCTTCCAATTTGATATACGCTTGTTCTACTTATGTATCCAGCATCATGTAAGAAAAGTTGATGCTTTTAAAATAGATTCATTTAGCCATGAAATGCCTGTGCATGTTACATACAAGATTCCAAGGCCCAAAACTGATTACTCATTATAATTCATGTACAGAATTATAATCAACCACAATGAGGCATGCGTAGGTGCTGCTTAGATTTTGAGGCATCAGAAGCTCGTAGAAGAAACTTGACCAATGGCTCATGGAATGCAACAAACTTATTGCCTAAAACAGGAGCATTGGTAACCACAGATGATGGTTCTGAAAAGAACACTTCACCATCAATGTCACGTGAGGGAACTGCAATTTCTGATGGCAAGCAACTTGTAGTATATAAGAGAGATGTAGGTACAGATGCTGGGAGAAGTTCCCAATCTTTATCTGTTGGACAGTTTTCATCTGCAAAATAGATTATAAAAACATGAAAATATATCAGAGATGTTTGATATTGATACAAAACAACACAGATTCATTTCTTCGTACACCTGTATATCATAAAAATCCTTGCACACTTCAAAAAATTGTATTGCCTTTTACTTACTCAAAAGTAATTTACATAAAGCAGTCATTTGATTAACATGGATCCTAATATTCACAAGTACATGGTCATGTGCTCCATCATAGCATCTTATAGATTTAGATTTGTTCTCTGAAATAATTCAATGTTTTGTTTACAATCCACAAAAGAAATATTTTCCCTCGTCTACTTAATCCTAAACAAAAGGCCATATAGCAATATAGATAGAACTATATAATAGAAACCATAAACAATGGTAACCTTAGCAGCAGCAAGAAATTGTTGCAAAAACTTTACCTTATCATACCCAGATTGTTGCTTTGCCTGGCGGAGGGAAATTTGATCAGTAAAATTGACACAGAGTATGCTGTCTCCATTGTCATGCTGGATAACAAAACACCAACTTTAATGGGCATGTACTGTCCCTTGTGTAATTGCCACTTGAATGCATTGCTATTGAACCACATTAATGCTTTTTTCCTTCAACAAATGAGGACAGTCATTGTAAAGACAACATGATAATGTACACTCACTGTAAGGATAGTCACAAATGAGGAAATCTCAGAGTGATTATCCCTTGTGTAATTGCCGCTTGAATACATTGCTATTGAACCACATTAATTCTTTTTTCCTTCAACAAATGAGGACAGTCACTGTAAAGACAACATGATAATGTACACTCACTGTAAGGATAGTCACAAATGAGGAAATCTCAGAGTGACTATCCCTTGTGTAATTGCCGCTTGAATACATTGCTAATGAACCACATTAATGCTTTTTTCCTTCAACAAATGAGGATAGTCACTATAAAGACAACATGATAATGTACACTCACTGTAAGGATAGTCACAAATGAGGACATCTCACAGTGACTGTCCCTTGTGTAATTGCCACTTGAATGTATTGCTATTCAGCCACATTAATGCTTTTCTTCTTCAACAAATGAGGATAGTCACTCTAAAGACAACATGATAATGTACACGGGATGTAAGTGTACATTATCATGTTGTCTTTACAGTGACTGTCCTCCTTCAAGTGGCAATTACACAAGGGACAGTCACTGTAAAGGCAACATGATAATGTAGAGAAACGTTGTCATTTGTATTTTCAACAGTGCCGAGAGAGATTCCCTCCGCGAAATCACAGCTACAATTTTTGAGTACGTTGGGTTTATTTTTCTTTTGTCATTATTATGTAATCTGGTATTCAGCTATTACAGAGCTAAAATACCCAGAAATGAGGACATATCTGTGTTGAATTTATTGTTAGTGGCTTTGGTTATTTAGAAGTTTAATTTTATTTGTTCATCTTTCAAGCACAAACATTTTGTGGACCGTAACATCTTCATTGTTTCGGGTATGCAATGAAACAGCCCTAACTTGCAACTACCTTCACGGTACTTGTGTACATTATCATGTTGTCTTTACAGTGACTGTCCTCATTCAAGTGGCAATTACACAAGGGACAGTCACTGTGAGATGTCCTCATTTGTGACAAGGACAGTCACACATGAGGACATCTCACAGTGACTGTCCCTTGTGTAATTGCCACTTGAATGTATTGCTATTCAACCACATTTATGGGCCCGTTTGGACCACAACACACAGTAGCATCTATAGAGAAGAATATCCAAGGTGTAACAAGTTGTAAGAATATACCAACAGTTCTAAGAAGTTCCCTAGCACATAGTAGCATCTACAGAGAAGAATATACAACATGAGGGCAGCCACTGTAAAGACAACATGATAATGTACACTCATTGTATGTGTACATTATCATGTTGTCTTTACAGTGACTGTCCTCATTCAAGTGGAAATTACACAAGGGACAGTCACTGTGAGATGTCCTTATTTGTGACAAGGACAGTCACACATGAGGACATCTCACAGTGACTGTCCCTTGTGTAATTGCCACTTGAATGTATTGCTATTCAACCACATTTATGGGCCCATTTGGACCATGGCACATAGTAGCATCTACAGAGAAGAATATCCCAGGTGTAACAAGTTGTAAGAATATACCAACAGTTCTAAGAAGTTCCCTAGCACATAGTAGCATCTACAGAGAAGAATATGGGTCAACGAGGTTGACTTCAAAGCCATGCAATCTAATGGTAATAGTAATTTCATAATTTGACATACTATCAAAAATACTTCCTAAATAGACTATTCAATCTTATAAGAGATGGATTCATGAGAACTATTATTTATGAAATATGAGTCAATGACTTTAATTAAAAAAATTACACAATCTAATTCTTGTAAAAATATCAAAATTTGACACATTGAAAATACCTTCCAAAAGTATCGTTAATTGATTAATATGAATCACTACTCATGAAATATAATTTTATAAACCTAATCTAAAAACTACACAATAAAAATCTTAATAGCAATATTGTAAGAAACTATTCCCAAAAGCAAGCCTAACAAAATTTGATGAAAATAATTTTTGTTTCACTCAACTTTGACATTCACAACTTCCTCTTTTATTATAATAAGAAAAAAAATGTCTTTTTAGATAGACCTCATGAACCATAGTCGAATAATCTATCATTTTTCTTCTCAAAAACATATTTGCAGAGCCTGCTTCTTTTACTTGTTTGTACTTTTATCTCTCTGATGGAAAGGGTTCCTTTAGGACACATTTTTCCAAGTTCACTGCTTGAGATATTTGAGGAGGGTTCCCCTGCTTGAGTATCCATCCAACCCATATTTGAGTAGTTCTACAATTGCACAGTCTAAATTAATAATACTGACAATTGAATGACGAATGATGATACATAGAATTGATATAAACTAATCCTAAAAACACTAAAACATTATTAATATATTTATATTTCATAAATAAAATTGATATAAAAGATCTGGAAAGATACATTAAAAAATAGAAAAATAGTAATTTATAATAGAAGGAAACTTAAATTGCTATTTAAAAAAAAAACAAGAGTCTTAAATCTTATCCTTTTGTTTCATTATCATCCATAAGTACACACCTCGAGCATAATAATTATATTGTACCACCCATAAAATGAAAAAAAGATTTTCACAAGAGAAATTGAAGCTAGATTATAAAAATGAACCATCTTATTGGAAACTAGAACTGTTATCATACCCAAAAGGACTACAAAATTTCACCTTATCATACCCAGATTGTTGCTTTGCCTGGCGGAGGGAAATTTGATCAGTAAAATTGACACAGAGTATGTTGTCTCCATTGTCATACTGGATAACAAAACACCAACTTTAATGGGCATGTACTATCCCTTGTGTAATTGCCACTTGAATGCATTGCTATTTGATGCAGGGGCATCCCTAATGCAAGCCAAAGACACCATGATTGAAGGAAGTTTCCATGAAGCCAAGGAGTCAAATCCTATCAATTGGAACATAAGATTTTCACCTTGGAGCTTTAAAGGATTGACTGGTGAAAGGTCCTTTTGATTGACAAATTAGAGTCTTTTTGAATGACAAATCAGAGTCTTTTTGAATGACAATAAATTAGAATAGGAGTTTTAGATGTTTTCTTGGTTTGTAATAAATATTAAGGATTGATTTTATCTCCTTATAAACATCCACTTGTTGGACACAAGACCCCTTGGTGACTTATAAACCTTGGGCATCTTTTGAGTCCTTGGATGAAATGAGCATAGTAAGTGTTTATTAGGTGTCTTTTAGATGTTGTTAAGAAGTTTGAAGGTCCAAAATAACTTTAATAAGGTTCCTAAAGTTTCACAACACATTTTTAACCTTCTCGGCAAATTTGTTTGCAAAGTTGTAATGCAACTTTAAAAGTTGCTTAGCAAAGTTGACATTTGTTGGATAAACTGTTCTAACCACCTAGATGGTTGAACCAATGTTTGGAGAGCCTATTTTAGGCTTCAAATGGTTGAAGACAGACAGAGAACCAGTATTGTAATCATTTTGCTTTCATAAAAAATAAAAATAACCCTGTTTTAGTGCATTTCTGGTGAAAAATGAACTCTGTACGGCTGTACGGATGGTGGTTGGATGATAAAATTTGCCTGGAAGTTGTAATAGTGACATCTAATGCTTTGGAAGTTGGTTTGATTGATTCTCTTTGTTTTATATCTAAGTTATTTCAAATTTTCTGTGCATTGTTTACAAACCCTCATTTTCAGGGTTTGACTGATGTAAAGACCTTAACTCACATTTCAACCATTGGAATTCCTTCTTCCTTGGTGGAATGAGAGTTAAGGATGTATATTTGTATATTCTAAAAGCCCTGAGCCAGGGGGTTGCATCTGCATTTGTTGAGAGCGAGCCCTAGATCAAAAACTACCATGTTTTTGGCTGGGAAGATGGTAATCAGAATAAAATCAGAAGCTTGCATCGTATTGAGGACTTGAAAACTTGTGCATTCTTGTTTATCTGGATCAGGAGAACACTCCAAAACTCTGATCTTGGTTTCATACACCCATTTTCAATGCTTTGTTTTGGAACCCACACCTAAAAGCATGCATTAGGTTTGCGGACTCAATGAAGACATTGATATGCTGGAGTGGAGTCAGGGTCTGGGATGAGTTGGTGGTCTGTTAGAAATCCAAAAAGGGTACTCAGAAAACATATAACTTCTTAGAGTCCTTTGGCAAGTTGCAGAGTTATGGCTGCAGAGCATGTTTGGGAGACCTACTAGGGTCACTAGGTCAGTTTGTTATTTTGATGTCTTGGGTTGTTTAGATCACAACCAATGCATGATTCTTGTTATTTAGATGATATCTAAGGGGTTTCTAAGTTTTTCTGCAGGAAGTAAGATCTAGAACCTTAAAAGTCTCTTTTGATAGAAAATCAGGGAACTTGTCCCTAAAAGGAAATTTGTTATTGAATGGGATTGAGTCCATAAGTTGTTGTGTGATCCTTGAAACCTTCAAATTCATTACTTTGCAGAGTTTAAACATTAACCTATAGAAATCAGAGCCTAATTGATTGGTTGAGTCATTTTGGTGTCTTGAAGTGGGTTGGGACATAGATCCAAGTTTCTTGCTGACTACTCTGCATCACTATTGAACCACATTAATGCTTTTTTCCTTCAACAAATGAGGACAGTCACTGTAAAGAGAACATGATAATGTACACTCACTGTAAGGATAGTCACAAATGAGGAAATCTCAGAGTGATTATCCCTTGTGTAATTGCCACTTGAATACATTGCTATTGAACCACATTAATGCTTTTTTCCTTCAAGTGGCAATTACACAAGGGACAGTCACTGTGAGATGTCCTCATTTGTGACAAGGACAGTCACACATGAGGACATCTCACAGTGACTGTCCCTTGTGTAATTTCCACTTGAATGAGGTCAGTCATTGTAAAGACATGATAATGTACACATACAATGAGTGTACATTATCATGTTGTCCTTACAGTGGCTGCCCTCATGTTGTATATTCTTCTCTGTAGATGCTACTACGTGCTAGGGAACTTCTTAGAACTGTTGGTATATTCTTACAACTTGTTACACCTAGGATATTCTTCTCTGTAGATGCTACTATGTGTCATGGTCCAAACGGGCCCATAAATGTGGTTGAATAGCAATACATTCAAGTGGCAATTACACAAGGGACAGTCACTGTGAGATGTCCTCATGTGTGACTGTCCTTGTCACAAATAAGGACATCTCATAGTGACTGTCCCTTGTGTAATTGCCACTTGAATGAGGAACAAGGAGGAAGTGATACAATAATAGGGGGGTGATCATTTTAAAATGTGTTGGACACAGATATGTCCTCATTTCTGGGTATTTTAGCTCTCTAACAGCTGAATACCAGATTAAATAATAATGACAAAAGAAAAATAAACCCAACGTACTCAGAAATTGTAGCTATGATTTTGCGGAGGGAATCTCTCTCGGTGCTATTGAAAACACAAATGACAACCTGCTTGATTTCGTGGAGGGAATCTCTCTCAGTGCTGTTCAAAACACAAATGACAACCCGCTTTGTTCAAAACACAAATGATAACCCGCTTGATTTCGCGGAGGGAATCTCTCTCGGCGCTGTTGAAAACACAAATGACAACGTTCCTTTTTTTTTTTGCACTTATATCCCAACCAACATAAGGTCCATTTGTAATACAACATGATAATGTACACTTACAGTGAGTGTACATTATCATGTTGTCCTTAGAGTGACTATCCTCATTTGTTGAAGAAGAAAAGCATTAATGTGGCTGAATAGCAATACATTCAAGTGGCAATTACACAAGGGACAGTCACTATGAGATGTCCTCATTTGTGACTATCCTTACAGTGAGTGTACATTATCATGGTGTCTTTAGAGTGACTGTCCTCATTTGTTGAAGAAGAAAAGCATTAATGTGGTTCAATAGCAATACATTCAAGTGGCAATTACACAAGTGACAATCACTGTGAGATGTCCTCATGTGTGACTGTCCTTGTCACAAATGAGGACATCTCACAATGACTGTCCCTTGTGTAATTCAAGTGGCAATTACACAAGGGACAGTCACTGTGAGATGTCCTCATTTGTGACTATCCTTACAATGAGTGTACATTATCATGTTGTCTTTAGAGTGACTGTCCTCATTTGTTGAAGAAGAAAAGCATTAATGTGGTTCAATAGCAATACATTCAAGTGGCAATTACACAAGGGACAATGTCATGAGCTGTGACATATTGAACTTAGTATAATAATAAAATGATTAGATGATATATAATAATCTATTATTAACGGTATATAACAATAATATATAATTATTATCAAAAGATAATAATAATATATAGTTAGCATAATAAGTAATATGTTAATTAAATAATATTAAAATATTAATAAATAATATAATTATGATTATAATTATAATATAAATTAATAATAAATAATTATTAATAAATTATATATATTATATTATAATAATATATTAAGTAATAATATTAAATCAATTATTGATATAATAATTTTAATATATAAATAATATTAATAAACCTCTCAATATAAAACAATATGTTATCACTATAATAATATTTATTATAATATTATTAATATTACTAACATCATTAATTATAATATTTAATAATAACAATAACATTAATAATAATAATAATAATAATAACGTTTAAAGCAATATCGAATATCTGTAATCGATATACATCTACATTAAACATCTGCATTATCTATCACGATGAGGAATGAAGAAGTGATACAACAATCACTAGTCATTACACATCGATACCATGAGAGGATGATTAATGAACCAAATACTATGAAGTCAAGATCAACATGATATGTATAAGGGATAGGTCGCTATATGTTTCAGAAGATGTATTGATAAGCAAGAAGGATAACCATTCATATATTATAAATAATCATTAATTGCACAAGTTTAGACAATGACATATCCGATAAAGCAATATCAAACATGAAGACCCGCTAGCAAATATGCACCATCACTTCCTATGTTATCATGACAATAACATAAACTAGATTGAATTCTACTATCTATATCAATAGACACCACATAGGAGGATATCGACTAAAGGATTGAAAGATTATCGATTGTCTGAGATAAACCACATCTTGTAGAAACACAAAAGCATCAGTGATTATATCACAAGCTATTGATGAATGAGGCATTAGTCATGGATAATAAGTACAATGTATCCTTAAGTATTAACAGGAATGGAAGTCAATTTGAAGATCAAACTCCATTACCAGCAATCAACCAATAAATGGACAATTATCAGAAAATGATATCGACTTATATCAGAGTAGAAAGATTGGATATAATCATAACAATATGGGATAAGGCAAGAGTTAATATCGATTGACTAAATACTAATGATAGTTAGACCAAACTAATACAAACACAATGGATGTTAACTACTGGTTGCACTACCAATTAGGGAAGATTACCTTCATAAAAAGATTTGATATTGAGTCAATCTGGGAGTTATCTATGATCAGAAAATAATGAAATAATATTATGTGAACTGTCGGATTATGGAAAGGTGTGATTAACAAAGGGACATGGAGGAAGAAACAAGACACGTCTCATTCATAGCATCTCTTCATTTGTTAAAGACAATATAAGAATGCATTCTCGTCAATCACTCAAGGCATCATTAGAACTTTATTTACTTATCCATATTTGGATATACTCAATAGAGCATCTGCCTTTGGCAGTTTGGTTTCAAGTTTATCATTGCAGATCAGAGACAACACCATGATTGCACAGATAGAAAGGATAGTCAGAAACAACATCAATATTTGAAGTTGCAAGCATATAATTCAGAATCTGAAATAGCAACATATCACTCATAGCGATATTACACATTTGCATAATTACATCATCATATCAGACACAGCAAATACATTGCTGTAAGCAATACTTATTGATTGTATATCGATATTGTTTATATCAGACATAGCATCATTATACTATCACTATAAGTGATAGGAAACATCATATTCATAGCATATTTCATATCATTATATCCGACAGTGCTATTAAACATATTGGTATCAATATCATCTTGCACACATATTGTGATTGAATCTGAAATAGCGGTTGATATCTTAAGTAACCTCCATTACTTAGTTTAATTGTAAGTATCTGATAGAGTAAGTCTGAGAAGTGGAGTAATTGTTCCTATTTTCCAAGTTAGCCAAAAAGGGGACATTACAGACAATCACTGTGAGATGTCCTCATGTGTGACTGTCCTTGTCACAAATGAGGACATCTCACAATGACTGTCCCTTGTGTAATTCAAGCGGCAATTACACAAGGGACAGTCACTATGAGATGTTCTCATTTGTGACTATCCTTACAGTGAGTGTACATTATCATGTTGTCTTTAGAGTGACTGTCCTCATTTGTTGAAGAAGAAAAGCATTAATGTGGTTCAATAGCAATACATTCAAGTGACAATTACACAAGGGACAATCACTGTGAGATGTCCTCATGTGTGACTATCCTTGTCACAAATGAGGACATCTCACAATGACTGTCCCTTATGTAATTCAAGCGGAAATTACACAAGGGACAGTCACTGTGAGATGTCCTCATTTGTGACTGTCCTTACAGTGAGTGTACATTATCATGTTGTCTTTAGAGTGACTGTCCTCATTTGTTGAAGAAGAAAAGCATTAATGTGGTTCAATAGCAATACATTCAAGTGGCAATTACAAAAGGGACAATCATTGTGAGATGTCCTCATGTGTGACTGTCCTTGTCACAAATGAGGACATCTCACAATGAATGTCCCTTGTGTAATTCAAGCAGCAATTACACAAGGGACAGTCACTGTGAGATGTCCTCATTTGTGACTATCCTTACAGTGAGTGTACATTATCATGTTGTCTTTAGAGTGACTGTCCTCATTTGTTGAAGAAGAAAAGCATTAATGTGGTTCAATAGCAATACATTCAAGCGGCAATTACACAAGGGACAGTCACTGTGAGATGTCCTCATTTGTGACTGTCCTTATAGTGAGTGTACATTATCATGTTGTCTTTAGAGTGACTGTCCTCATTGGTTGAAGAAGAAAAGAATTAATGTGGTTCAATAGCAATACATTCAAGTGGAAATTACACAAGGGACAATCGATCACTGTGAGATGTCCTCATGTGTGACCTTTGTGAAGGCAAGTGCCAATTTGTACCCAAGTTACCAATATTGTGGTAAAAGTGGGAATGAAGCATTTAGGGGTCAAATTGGGCAAAGAAGTGTAGAAGTGGCCTATGTGAGGTCTAAATAGCCTAACTAAGTCATGGTTAGGGTCTTATGGTGTTTGAACAATAAGTTTTGAACCAAAATCCCAAAGGTTGTAACAAGTTGTCAATGTTGTCATTCACAACATTGACAACATTTGTGCAAGGGAGCATTTTCGAGTAAGATGGTTATGTAACTATATGAAACCATTGAATTAGGCATCAGATCAACTATAAGAGGCCTCCATCAATCTATGCAAAAGGTTGGGGGGAAAAACATTTGGAATTAAGAAGATTTGTAGAGTAACACGGTTTTAGTGAATTCTTGAGTTTTTTTGTTTCTTTGTTTTCAGTTGATTAATGGATTAGATAGCTCGCAGTGTCTATTGGAAAAGTTAGTACAAGTTGTTTTTTTATTCTGTGTTGTGTTTTTTTTGAGTTTTGAAGCATTCCAACTAGTTTGTTAATTCTTTTGTTAAGTACCCTATCATTGGTTTGAACCAGGCAGGTTGAACAAATGGAGTCTTAGCTCATCATTCCATTGTCAATTTTGTACGGGCTCTTGGAATGGGTGAGGAGACTCCATGTACTATATGTTTGGAAGGAGGGGCCCTGGGAAGCTCATTTTCTATGTTTGCAATGATGTCCTAGGTGAGTCAGTTGAGCACAGTTAGGGATGACAAATCATTACAAGAAGATTACAACAAGTTGAATGCATTGGTTGCTTCAACTAAAATCTCATGGAGAGGTAGAAACACATATAAAGAAGCCCCAAGTCAAATTAGAAGATTGGGTGAGTTTCTTTGGCTGCTAAGAAAACAAACTCTTAGTCAGACTGTCCAAGTTGAGTCAAAATACTTGTTTTCAGGCATGGCTGTAGCAGTTGGTGTACAAAAAATCTAGGAGGAGAAGACCTTAGATATCTTGGAGTTCTCAATAAAGGGCATCTGAATCCTAAGCTCTTTAGGTGGCTTAATATAAACAAAAAGGCTTGACAAAGGCCTAATTGCTAGCAGCCTATTTTTGGGTGCAATTGGCATGGTTTGATGAACCGGATTGAAGTACTGATGAAAAGTATAGGTGAAGGAGTAATATTGAAACCAATAGAGGTCCTAGTGGCCAGCCTCTCCATGGAGTAAAGTTCTAGTTGAATGTGTTTCAATTTGTGAAGACAAGACTAGGAGTGTCCTAGTAGCTAGATTGGTATTGAGTAGAGTTCATTGTATTTCTTGTTGGTGTGCACTAGTTGAAGGAGTGGGATCTTGGGTAGAGATACCTAAAGAGTGTAGGGATAGTTAAGTACCCTATCAAGTCAAAACATTGGCCTAAAGAGACCCTAGTGAAGGATAGGGAGTGAGCAAGACAAAGTGTTACATCAATTAACAAGATCATTTTTTGGTAATTGTGTACATTATCATGTTGTCTTTACAGTGACTGTCCTCATTTGTTGAAGAAGAAAAGCATTAATGTGGTTCAATAGCAATACATTCAAGTGGAAATTACACAAGGGAATATCACTATGAGATGTCCTAAGTGTGACTGTCCTTGTCACAAATGAGGACATCTCACAGTGACTGTCCCTTGTGTAATTGCCACTTGAATGAGGATAGTCACTATAAAGACAACATGATAATGTACACAAGTACCGTGAAGGTAGTCGCAAGTTAGGGCTGTTTCATTGCATACCCAAAAAAATGAAGACATTACAGTCCACAAAATGTTTGTGCTTGAAAGATGAACAAATAAAATTAAACTTCTAAATAACCAAAGCCGCTAACAATAAATTCAACACAGATATGTCCTCATTTCTGGGTATTTTAGCTCTCTAACAGCTGAATACCAGATTACATAATAATGACAAAAGAAAAATAAACCCAACGTACTCAGAAATTGTAGCTGTGATTTCACGGAGGGAATCTCTCTCGGCGCTGTTGAAAACACAAATGACAACGTTCTTGTTTTTTTTGCCCTTATATCCCGATGTGATTTCGCGGAGGGTTACGGTGCTGTTGAAAACACAAATGACAACGTTCCTTTTTTTTTTTGCCCTTATATCCCGACAACATCGCAATTGCAAGTTAGGGCTGTTTCACTACATACCCGAAACAATGAAGACGTTACGGTCCACAAAATGTTTGTGCTTGAAAGATGAACAAATAAAATTAAACTTCTAAATAACCAAAGCCGCTAACAATAAATTCAACATAGATATGTCCTCATTTCTGGGTATTTTAGCTCTCTAATAGCTGAATACCATATTACATAATAATGACAAAAGAAAAATAAACCCAACGTACTCAGAAATTGTAGCTGTGATTTCGCGGAGGGTTACGACGCTGTTGAAAACACAAATGACAACGTTCTTGTTTTTTTGCCCTTATATCCCGATGTGATTTCGCAGAGGGTTACGACGCTGTTGAAAACACAAATGACAACGTTCTTGTTTTTTTTGCCCTTATATCCTGATGTGATTTTGCAGAGGGTTACGACGCTGTTGAAAACACAAATGACAACGTTCCTTTTTTTTTTTGTCCTTATATCCCAACAACGTCGCAATGGCGACGTTGCCAAATGTATTGTCATCGCAAATTGCGACGGTGTCGGGCTATATTTGAAAAAAAAAAGCCAAAACCACATGACATTTTCCTGTCGTCGCAAATTGCCGTCGCAATTTCACCCCAAATGTATTAGTGACTGCATCTGTCTGCATGGTAGGCCAATAGTACCCCGCCCTAAGCAACCGTCGGGCCATGGCAAGACCATTAGAATGTCCTCCACAAATGCCCTCATGAATGTCAACTAACGCTTGGTTGGACTCATCCTTTTCTAAACACCTAAGAAGTGTCCCATCTAGACCCCTCCTATATATATGACCAGAGATAAGGGTGTGGCAAGAGGCATTTCGGGTTAGGTTCCTTCATTCAGAATGATTGAAGGTTTTAGGAATAGTACCATCATGGAGATATGAATAAATGGCACCATAGCGAGATGATTCATGGCTAACCAAGGTACAAATGACATGGCTTTTTGAGGAGTCAAAAATAGGGTAACATAGCTCTTCCACCAGGAATTCATATCAAGATTCATGCTGTTCTAGCTAAAGAAGTGAAGCCAATGTAGCCATAGCATCAACTGCTTTATTCTTTGCTCTAGGGATTTGTTGAAATGTAACAAAGGTAAAGTATCGGTGCAATGAATCAACCATCTTCTTATAGGGTATCAGTTTGTCATCCTTTGTTTGATATTCTTCATTAACTTGGTTGATAATCAATTGCAAATCCCCATAAATGTGCATCTCTGTAATTCCCCATTCTATAGCCATTTTCAATCCATTTGTCAAGGCCTCATATTCAACAATGTTGTTTGTGCATGGGAAAAATAACTTAGAGGACTTAGGAATAGTATATCCATGAGGAGAGACAAACAACACTCCTACGCCTGAACCATTTTGCATGAAAGAGCCATCAAAGAACATCTTCCATGTTCTTGCAGTCATGTACATTATGTGCTCATCTGGAAATTCAACTTGAATTGGTACTTTGTCTTGAATTGGAAAATCAGCCAATTGGTCTGCAATGGCTTGTCCTTTTATAGCCTTACACTCAACATACTCTATGTCAAATTATGAAAGAATCATCATCCATTTAGCAAGTCTACCTGTGAGAGTAGCCTTACCGACCAAGTATTTTAGAGGATCAATTTTTGCAATGAGGTGTATTGTATGCGCAAGCATGTAATGTCGTAACTTTTGGGAAGCAAACACCACTGCTAGGCAAGATTTTTCAATACTAGTGTAGCTGACCTCATATGAAACAAGTGTTTGGCTAATGTAATATATGGCTCTTTCTTTTCCAGTATCATCAAGTTGAGCCAATAATGCCCCCAGGGAAGATTCTGTTGCTGAGGCATATAATATAAGTGGTTTTCCTAGGATAGGAGGCATTAAAATTGGAGGATTAACCAAGTACTATTTGATTTGATCCATGCTTTTCTAACATTCCTCATTCTAGACACATTTAACCCCTTTATGCAAAGTCTTATTAAAGGGTTGAGCTCTATCAGCCAGTTGTGAAATAAACCTCCTTATAGACTAAAGGTGTCCTTGAAGACTTCTCATTTGACTAATGTTTTTAGGAGGTGGCATATCCATTATTGCTTGAACTTTTTCTGGATCCACCTCTATTCCTTTAACTGAAATGATAAATCCTAGGAGTTTACTAGAGGTGACTCCAAATGCACACTTTTTTGGATTTAACCTAAGTTGAATCTATTCCATATGATCTAGAATTACTTCCAAATCAGCAAGGTGTGTATCCCTTTTCTTGGACTTTTCCAAGGTGTCATACGCATAGTCTTCCATGTTCTTATGGATCATGTCATGGAAAATAGTAGTCATAGCTCTTTGATATGTAGCTCCAAAATTTTTTGTATCCAAATGGCATGATGTTCCAACAATAGGTTCCCCATGCACAAGTGAATGCAGTTTTCTCTTGGTCTTCAGGAGCTATTTTGATTTGATTATACCTAGAAAAGCCATCCATCAAAGAATAGATCTCATAGCCCATGGTCATGTCCACTATCATGTCTATGTTTGGAAGTGTAAAATCATCCTTTGGGCATGCTTTATTAAGATCTCTAAAGTCTGTGCAAACATGAATGGACTTGTCATGTTTTGAAACTAGTACAATATTGGATATCCATTCGGCATAATCAATGGCTCTTATAAATCTTGCACTAAGGAGCTTCTCTAATTTAGTTTTGACAAGGAGAGCTATGTGAGGATGCATTTTCCTCAATTTTTTTTTTACTGGTTTGATTCCTGGAGCTATGGACAAATGATGCATAATGAGACTAGTGTCCAATCCTGGCATGTCTGAGTAAGTCCAAGAAAAATTAATTTTCTTTCTTTGTAGGAACTTGGTATATGCCTCCTTTTCTTGTGTTGATAGACATTGAGCTAAATGCACAATTTGTGGAGCCTCTGGTGTATTCATATTAACTAGTTGTGTAGGCTCAACAAGTACTGAAGACCTATCCTAAAAATAGCTTGGAAGATTATCAAGTACCTCATCCTTAAGTGCCTCAGAGAGGTTTTCACCTTTGGATATGTCCTTTATTTTTACTTTTTTAGGTTCTGATACCGCCACATAGTGGTTTTCACCATCAGAACTCTTATTCTTTTTTTCTTTTCTTTTCATTTTGTGACTAAGGTACTTGATATCTGGTTCTGTCATACTTGTAGTTGGTTCGCTGGTGGAAGAGACTACAGGTTCAAGGGCATTCAGGTAGCATGCTATGTCATAGTCATTTTGAAAAGTTAGGAGCTGAGGCTCTTGATAGCACTGAGACCAATCAATTAAGTGAGGATTGGCAAGGGGTAGGTCAATGACTGGTTCAATATTGTTTATGCGAATGGCATCATCTCTGGTGATTGCAGAGTTGGGATCCATCAAGTGTCCCTCTAAGGTACCCAAATTAGGACTTATCCTAGTAAGCGAAGCATCATCCACTAAAGAAACTCATGGATTCCAATCTTCTAATCCTACACTAGACTTGTTAGCTACCTCAGATTGGGAACTATATGTATGGACAACAACAATGTCCATATCAACCGTAGAACAATAAAAAAGAGTCTCCCATTCATACTCATGTGAGTCTGTATCTGAATCCTGACTAAGATGTTTACACCAACCATATTTTTTAGGCCTTGACGTAGAAGTGTTGATGTCACCAAGGGTAAAACCCTCTTGAATGCCATTTGTGTATTGAATAGGATCCTCAACATGATCTTCAATAGTGGATTGTTCTTGTTCTAGTTTTGAAATTATTGGGTTGATAATTGGAGCATCTAAATCTCCCCAAAGGAGATTGGTGGAAGGGACCCAATCTTCACACCTATCTTGTTGATTTTGAAAATTGGGTATGTATTCATCATCACTATCCATCGCAGCTAGGATAGGGGTAACTTTCTTGTTCTGACTTTCAAAACCTAGGCCAACTATTGTCTTAGATCTGCATCCAAAAAGAGCATGATTGAGTGGTTCATCCTTAGCATCTAGTCTATGAATGAGAGGATCATGACCTAGGTAACCCATATTTTTGACCAAAGTATATCCTCTCCCATAAGTCTTAGGAGATGGAGAAAAATTTTCATTATGCTTGTATTTTTCCTCTTTGTAAATCCAGTCTCTAACAACTACTTCCTCTTTTTCATCCTAAATAGGTATTGAAGACTCCACAAATGTATCAAATAGAGTCATTGCTAAGGATGAGGGACGCATCTCCTATGAAGGTTTACCATAGGACCTAGGTGAAATTGGAAGCTTTGTGAAGGAGTCAATGTGATAACCACCCATACCAAGGTCTATGGTTTTGAACTTATTATGACATTGTGCCAAAGTTGCATCAAAATTTTTTGCTTCCCAATTAAGAGGAACATGGGTCCCTGCTGAAATTGCATTATCAGATAATGTGCTATCCCTAGGTATACAAAATTCTACACCATTATAGGGGAACTTGACACATTGGTGGTAGGTGGATGACACTGCTTACATGTCATGGATCCATGGTCTACCAAGCAAAATATTATAGGGTAAAGGACCAGCATCAACAATTTGGAACAAGATGTCCTTTTCAATGGGGCCAATCCTGATAGGAAGGACGACCAAGCCTTTGGAGCTTCTCTCTACCTCGTCATAGGCTTTGATGGTTATTTTCTTGCAAGTATCAATAACTTGTTCTGAGTATCCCAGTATTTTCAACAAACTCAAGGAACAAATATTGAGCCCAGTACCCCCATCAATCAACACATGCCTGACATGGGTCTTGTGAATCATGACTTCAATGTGAAGAGCAATATTATGTGGATGGCTCAAGGCTTTTTCATCTTCTTTTGAGAATGTGAGGTAATGTGGGTTGGCAAGATGATTTAGAATGTTTTGGAATTGATCAATGTCTATGTTGTTAGGGACATTGGTTGTATGCAAAGCATCTTCAAGGACACGCTTATGTCTTGGAGACAACTCTAGGAGCTCAAAATTTGAGATTTGAGCTAGTGTTCTTTGTAACTGATCAACAAGATTGTAGCTCATTTATGGATTAACTGTTGACTTGGTGGTGACATTCTTGGATGTCACTTGCTTTGGCTTACTAGATGGGTTGGAATTAGGACCTCTAATGACCACAAGACCTTGACCTTGGCTTCTGGTGATAGCATTAAGAGCTTGGGATGACCTTTGAAAGTGAGGACCTCTAAGCACCACCATAGGTTCTTCATCAAACATAGGAGGAGAATCCACACCATGACTATAAGAATCTTTGTTTCGCAGCATGTTGACATTTTCATCCACAACTTCAAGCATATTGATAACATTCTCTACAGACGTATAGGTGTAGTTGATTGCAGCTTTTCCATCTTTGGGTTTAGAGGTTTCCCCCTTATCATATTTAGGCAAAGGTTCCTTAAATGCTTTATGATCTGCATTGGTTTTCAATCCGTCAATCTCAAGTTTGCCATTTTCAATAAGATCTTGAATGAGATGTTTAAGTTTCCAGCAGTGTTCTATGTCATGTCCAATGCCATTATCAAATATGTAGTAAGCTTTTTCATTCCACCAATATGGCTTAATGTCAGGTATGTGAAAATTTTCTGGATCTTGTGGTTGTGCAAGATTGTTATCAATAAGTGTTTTGAAAACATCTTCATAAGAATCCCCAAGCTTAGAGAACTGTCACTTCTCCTTTTTAGGTCTATCTCGATATCATTGTTTATGCTCTTGTTGGTTAGAGGATGTGTTAAGCTTCATAGCTTGAACTGCACTAGATAAATGAAGGACACCCTGATCCTTTGGTTGGTTAGAGTCAACAACTCCATCATTGACTACTTGCTTATTTTTATTCCAGTGTGATTTCTTGCTGTTGTCCTTATGAGAGTTGTTATTATTTTGACTATTGTTGTTATTATGTTGTTTAGTCAAAATACCTTTCTCTTTTAAGACATGCTCTATTCTACATGCGGTTTCGACCATGGTGTTGAATGAATCAAAGACCATCTTCTAAACCTCATACCGCATCTCAGGTACTAAATTGTTTATAATGATATCAATTCTCTCCTGTTCAGGAATCATCCTAGAATACCAGGAGCATAATCATCTCCACCTTTGTAAAAATGTAACAAAAGATTCCCCTTGATTCTGTTTCAAATTACACAAATTGAGCATGGTGATTGATCTTGATAAATTGTAGGCAAAATGTTGCACAAATCTATGGACCAGTTCTTTAAAATTTTTGACAGGAGGGGTTATGTTGGTAAACCACTCCATAGCTTGACCTTTTAGACTCCTTGGAAACAATCTCATTAGATAGGAATCTTCATGGTGAAATTCAAAACTCACAGTATAAAATTGCCGCACATGATCATGTGGGTCACCATTACTGTCATATTTGTCATATTGGGGAAATTCAATTTTCCTAGGAAAATCCGTCATGCTCACACTCCTATCAAAAGGATTAGGAAAAATAGAATCAAGGTTAAAGGAACTCTTGGGAGCCATGATTTTCTCCATGATTTTCTTGATTTTCTTAATTTCTTCTTCTTGTGAGGGGCTCTATTTCTTTATTTTCCTTTCCACATCAAAGTTATAAGGGACCCTCGCACCCTTGTTGATTAAGCTCTCAAGGAACTTATCTTTATTTTGCTCAACATATTTCTCCATATATTGTTGGAAAAGTGGTTCTTGTTGCATTCTCATAAAGTCTTGAGCTTCATAATTTGCACTAGTTCCTCCATGTTGAGAGCCATGATGAGCTCGTTGGGAGGGTTGTCTTGAGTTCCTAGGAGGTGTCTATCTCCTATAGTGAGCATGTTGTAAAGTCCTTCCTCTAGGACTAGGAGATCTTGATGGTGACCTTGAATATTTTCTTCGTCGTGGGGTGCCCAAGGGAGTAGATGGTGGGGAGTTGGTCCCAATGTTGGTACCCCTATTGTTGAATTGTGCATTAAGTTGTTGGGCTAGGAGCCTATCTTGTTCTTCTTGTGTGGCCCTTCTCTCTATGTCCAACAAGGCTCGTTGTTCCTCCTCTAGGAGCCTAAATCTTTCTTCTTTTGCAGCTTGTTCATTTAAGAAGGCTTGTTTTTCTCGCTCAATACTTTTTAGCCTCTCACTTGTATATCTTGCAGTTGTTTTTAGTGGAGAGCTTGGCCTTGAATGATTGAACAAGTTAGCTGCATTCACATGAGCATCACAAGATAGGTTGTTTTGGTCTTCATGTTGTGACCGTGCATCTTGATGAGCTTGTGCATAGTGTCTTTCAGCTTGTTGATGAGCATCCAGATATCTTGAGTTAATAGGAGGTGATTCAAGTTGATTGTCATCATTGAACAACATGTTACTCCTATGTCTCTGAAAAATGTCATCAAGAGTTTGATCTATTGCTTCTCTTTGTCTTCTAGTCAAAGTGTAGCTCATGTCCATATTTGATTGAGAGGATGGTAAAGAAGTACTCAGCTAACTAAGGCTACTCTTAGGCTCAAACCAAACTTCTAAAGCACTCCTAGGAGGTTGATCGAAGATGGGTTCCTTCCCTTTTCACCTTTGACAAGTTTGGACTAAAGGTAATTGTTCAAAAACTACTTGAGGTTGTTTTCCTTGACCCACTTGGTATCTTGTTGTAACCGGCATGAAATAAAAGACCCTTAGTGAGAAAATAACCTTATGAATCACTAATTGTCAAACTTAGGATAGTGAAAATATTCAATTGTCCAAAAAGAGATATGGTGAGATAGAAAGCTAACAAAAGGTATAAATCAACAATGCCACAGTGGTGCATAACAAAAGGATTCCAGTATCCTAGCACATATGGATCAGGAGGATGATTTAACCAAAATATATTGAAATTGAATTTATATGAAAGTGGATTTGGACAAAAGAGTACTCAAACTCTCCAAGTGTGCAATCAAAGAATCTAAAGGTGAATCTTGTCAACAAGGATGGTTCCTAACTTACCAAAGACAAGCAAAATTTTTTATGAAGTCAAAGATTACTAACTCAAGATGTCTATAACCAACCTCAAATGTACACACTCAAATGGTGCACTTCTCTAAGTCATTATATCCAAGGGAATCCATGAATGGGATACCTTAGAAAGTGACCTAGAGCTCTCTATGTATGGATTTGCAAGTTTATTTGATTGCTCTCAGCTAGAGCTATTAAGCTAATGACCTTGCTAGTCAACCACACAATGAGAGATTCAAATGAAGATAAGGGAAAAGAATGCCAATATCTCCAAGAATCACTATGAAATGCAAATGCAAGCTAGATTAAGATGAATATGCAGGATAAAAATGAGAGGTGCAAGCCAATCTATGAAAATGAAAGTACAAACTAAACTATGAAAGGAAAGATGTAAGTGTTACAAATCCTTCCTAATTAGACTAGATGAAGTAATCTAAAGCTTGAAAGGAAATCTATACTATGAAAGCATAAACATGAAGCTACTATGCATGAATGAAACTAGGAATGGAATGTAGATGCAAAAGCCAAGAATGCTCCAAATCTTCAAAAGCTCCATAGTGACCTAGAAAACCTGCAACATAACATTAGTATTAAAAAATGCCTATGAAAATGAGGAAGAGAGCTCTTCTTTTATAGGAAATGAGAAAGAATGGACCATGGAGATTAAGAGGCAAAAGATTTAATCAAGGGTGGAACATCAAAGAGGAACAATCCATGTGCACAAATATCCTCCAATGAGAAAATAAGAGTTGACTTTTGTGTCCATATGAGACAAAAAGTGCTTTTTCTTCTTTTTATAAAATAAGAATAATGCTTTATTTGTGCAACTTAGGATAAGAGGAAAAGTGGGGGCTTTTTATTTATTAAAAAGGGAGAAAATATTCATTTTAATAAATAAAGAATTAGGATAAAATGGTTAGCCCATAGAATAAAATTGAATAAATGATAGAATTAGGATTTGATCAAGGAAATTGATATAATTGATAAAATGCTGATTTTTGAAAATATTGATTCAGGAATTTGATAAATTGTTGAATGGGGGCCCAAAGTCTAGGTGACCATTTTAGGGTGTAGACAAACAGCATGTATGGCTCCTCTCAATATACTATTCAGATTACTGGACTGATAGATTTTATAAGCTATCACCGCGGATGCAAACCGAACCCCTTCGTCTTCGATGTCATTCACTGTCATGAGGCAACCATCAGATTTGGACTTCGTCAAATTTGTGATGATTGCATTAGAGATCATTCATGGGGTTAAAGCTTCCCCTTCATGACTGTATCCAGTCATGTGATGCAAGTCCTCCTTGGTTATTTCTGTAACTGCACCCTTTTGGAGCCAAAACCCTGGATCGTGCACTTGACCAAGGACCAGTTGGATCCAATCTGGTCAGAAGATAGACAAATAGGTGACTCCATTGATAATATTAGATGACACCAACTTTGCGTATCAGTCTTGTAGTCTTCTGTCATCACATAGAGAGAGATACTCACCCTGAATGTATATTTCACCAAGTTCTTCCTGCTTGGCATGGATAAACATAGTCAAATCTTCTGTCATAAAGACACCCTCTAGTACTATTAACAAAGCTCCATCCATATCAGTTGCCTGATTCTAGATTGCCATAATATCATATGTAGGTTGGTCCACTTGATTTCCCTTGATCAACCTCACTGTGGAGGATGGTGAGGCCATATCTTGATAATCGGTTACCACAGAAGGTCACTTGATCAGTATTATAGATAGTAGCTCATAGTGATCAAAGCATGAGAATTTTACTTAGCATAAGAATTCATTAATCACAAAGAAAGAAAAGTAAAACTTATGATTAATTCTCCTTTCTTTTATAGGGTTAGGTGATAACGGTAATTACCAAATGGTAACTATTTGTTAAATGGCTACAATAATAAATTCGTTACCTAACTTTTCTTTCCATTTTTGCCAACTGGTGATCTGGCTTTTTTGGTTTGGAAAACCCTGGTTGATTACTTCTTACCTGTCCAGTTATCCTTATAGACTAAGTGAGTCTGATTCTCACTAGTCCTACCGGGAATGGTAGATGGTCTACCACTTCCCTCTGGGTCTCTACAACTTAGTTTGCTGAAGAGATATTACCATCAACTGATGATGATCTTTCCTCTATTTTTGATGCAGTCAAGGTTGGTGGATCCAATTAAGGATTGAACAACCTTGTAGCCAAACCAATATGCAGTGGAAATACACAACAACAAGAATAAATTTGAAATAAAACATAAATCTTTATTCATCAAATTACCGATTACATGCAATGTTCCAGGCTATAAGGCGTTCCCGGTTGTGGCCAGATACAAAGAAAGTAACAATCTACAAGATCTCGTAGGATCCAAATCATTTCCACAACATCAATATTTGGCTAGCCCAGGTCTGCAACATACAACACACTGGTAGGCACCCAGGAAAGATCTAAACTTGTACTCAAACTTCCAAGCAATCTTCTTGTTCCTAAGCTCGCAGGTCACTAACTTTTCTTCCAACCCTCTCCCATTAAACAACTACCCAAGCATCCTATAAATATTTATTCCTAGCCACAAGTCAGATGATGAAACAATAAACCCTTACAAACAAATATTAAATGCTAAAAATATCAGTCGACTCTCAAATAGCCTTACAAAATTAAATAAACTCTCCAAGATGGCCCCAAACAGTCATTAGATCTGCATAGAAGAATGCAACACGCTAGATCTAGGTCCTCACACGTCCAATGGTCAATCCATAACATGAGGAGTATGACCCAAATTAAATGCACCAGTTTGCCAAGCTGATCCAACCAAATGAACCAAGTCGGTAAGAAAGAACACTGAATAATAGAGGAAATAACTGAGTGTCAGTCAACCGACCATGCCAAGCATGATCGAGGAATGCAGTTATCGCCCAGCACTAGTGAACTGATGCCTTTAGTTACCAAGCATTCTTCAGAGACCGAGCACCCCGGTAAACATTGAAACTAAGCAACCAGTCTCCCAAATTGAGAAAGTACTCCACCAAACCAAGATCAAAACTAACAAACTAACTTCAAAGACAAACATATTTTGGTTGATATAGGATTGCCAAGAATCCTAGGATGCTCCTACATCATTTTTCTCCTCAGCAGAGCTCTTTGATTCCTTTTTGTACCAAATCTATCTAACTATTTTTCTAGTCTTCTCTTCCTTATTGATCTTCTCTACCGGTTTGACCAATTCTTTCCTTTTGATAGATGACCGATTTCTGCAATTTTTGGCCAGGTGTCCAACTTTTTTGTAGTGATAACAGATTATCTTGGTTACCTTCCATGAATTCACCCTTCTTGTGTTAGGTGATTTGCACCATGAGTCACTATGACTATGTATCCCACACTTTTCATAATTGGTTGTGCTCTGGTTCTTGTTTCTCTTGGTGAATACTGGTCTTGGGGATCTGGATACCATTGTCTTTGATCTACATTCTATAGGCTTGTGTCCAAAATTATTGCATGCATAGGAGTAGCCCTTGAATCTTCCCCTTCTTCCACTGGACACAGTTGTGGGGCTTGACCAAAAATCATTGGTCTTGTGGCCATACTTGCAACAATTGTTGTAGTAGCTGTTGTTTGGCTTTACAGTGCATTCCTATAGTCATTTGTTCTATGACCTAGTTTCCCATAATGATTGCAAGAGGTGTTGAAGGTCTTCTTACCTTTTTGTGCCAGTGGCTTCTTCTTTTCTTTCTTTCTTATCTTGGATCTAGAAGACTCACTAGTATCTTTGGTGACTTCACTAATGAATCCAAGACCGATGTGATCTTTATGCTTTCTTTGAGCTTTGATTTTCTCATCAAGCTTGACCAAGCTCTCATTGTATCTTCTTATGGTTTCATTTCTTTCTTCAAGTTCTTTCATCTGTTCCTTTAGTTGATACAGCTCTAGTGCCAGTCTTTTGCATGCTTCATCCCTATAATGCCATCCCTTTTGCATGTTGGCATTTTCTTGGGTGACAATTTGCATGTCTTCTTGGAGTTGCAAAATGATAAGTTCATTTGCCCCTATAGCTTCCTCTACTCAGTTCCTTTCTTTTTTAGAGACTGTTAATGAATTGGCTACTGTGTTTCTTTCATCTTCAACTTTTCTCTTTTTCTCATTCAGTTCAGTCATCCTCAAGGCATTCTCTTCTTGCTCCCTTTTGAGATTGGAGATCTGACCGGTTAGGATCTGGTTCCTTTCCATGATCTCAGAGACTTCCTCCTCAACTTCATTAGATCCACTCTACCCAGATAGTTCATCAATGGTCTCATTGCTCTCATTCAATTGCAGAGCCAAATCCTTTCTTTTTGCAAGTGATTTCCTCAGCCTATTCTCTAGAGAGGCAATGATTTCATTGGCTTCCTCTAGCTATTTCTGATACCAGTAACCCTCCATGATCTTTCTTTCAAGCAGTTAAGCTTTATATATGAGAACTTGGCTCTGATACCAATTGTTATTACTAACTGGTTACTGAGAGGGGGGGCAGGTGAATCAGTAAAAGCTATTTCTATTCCAATTCAACACTTGTTTAATTATTCTTCTAAGATAAGAAGAATATAAACAATCATCAACAAGCATAAATAGAAATGCATAGGTCAACACAAGATGTATACGTGGAAACCCTCGGTTAGAAGGAAAAAACCATGGTGAGACAAAGCTCACAACTTCATTACTATAGGATGAAGGTGCCCTATTAGGAGCTTACAAAGCACCGGTGAAGGTGCTACCCGGTTAAGGGATTTTATAGAAGATCGGTTAATATCTTAACCATGTTAAGAGTTGCCTAGTTAGAGGTCTTTCAACATCAACAAAGATGTTACCCTATTAAAGGATTTTACAGAGAACCAATTAGGTCCACCCTAATAGAGGGATTTCAATTTTCTTTCACACCTTATAAAAGAAATGATCTCATATGATACTGATTGTCTGATTAGATCATACCTATTGATCTCTTCCTTGGTTTGCCTGGCTATTGAATCTTTTCTATCTCTTTTCTTTTCACCTCTGGTGAGCATGATATTTTCCCAGATATCTTGATGCGGGAGCATCCTGGGTGTAAGAGCAATCTTGCATCACCCAAAAAAAATATTTCTGTTTTTATATTCAATAAGGGCTATTTTGTGCAGAGCTTCTATTTATGGAAAGTTACTATTTTTTGGTAATTTTTGTATGTGCTCAAAATGATCTGATTTCTTTCTTGGAGGTTCATTTTGGTCATATAAGTCTGCCAGTAAAGTTTCATTGCCAGATCAAGTGTATATTGGAAGATATTGAAGATTTTTGGTATTGGCAGTAGGGTACAAAAACTTTGAACTCAGTTTTGAAGGCTTTAGAGGCCCCGGATGAGGTCAAAAATTTGGGTGACAGGCGCTTGCGCGGGTCAAGCTTGTAGAGCGCTTCGTGGCATTTCTGAAATGGGGTTATAATAGCTGATCAGGTCAACTGGTGATGACTTATGGTCTTCAGAAGTTGGGTCACCTGAATTGGCAGAAAATAATTTTCTTCAAAATTTCTGTTCAGGTTTCAAAGGTTATCTTGAGCCGACTATGATGTAATAAAATGTAAAATAAAATAATTCTAAGTTTGGTCGGCCTTATTGGCTAAAATTCTGGAACCTTCCCAGGTGATGGAAAATTGCATATATAAGGAAGGCTGTATTATTGTCTTAGGCAGTTCAGAATAGTTCTGGGTAGTAGATCTGGGCAATAATTCAAGGCTTTGTCCTACAAAATATTGTAAGGGAATGCCCATGTGGCTTTGCATATTGTAATTCTGAAAGTTTGTAATTCCACATTTGTGGAGATAATAAGAAGCCAATTTTCTGTTCTTGCATATTGTTGTGGTTTCTCTGTTTCTGTTATGTGTTTGTGATATTAAGGGGAGCACCCTTCATCATATCTCTTCACTACTTTGTTTACTCAACAACTTTCAACAACACTATTCTTGTGTCCTATGACATTTATTTATAAAAGAGTTCACCTTCATGAAACCCTTAACTCATAGAATTGGTAGGCTATAAACTCAACAATAAATCATGAAACTAGCAAAAAGCTATGCATTCTAATCTAGAGTTTACCTTTAAAACATCCATAGAAATAAAGATAGCTCTTGTTAAAAAGATAACTCCACTTCTGAGCGGTGGATGTTCCGTATAATCTGGTTTTAACTCAAACTACCCCATAGAATCCAGTGTGAATCTTCAAGTAGTAGACCACTATACTCTTATACCCGGTTCATCCCTATATACAATATAAGACTGGTACTATGTACTTGGATCGGTCTTTCAGTGTATACCTTTTACTCTATCTATCAGTGCAAACACTCTGTTCTCATCCTACCGATGTCTTTGAAGTAACGCGATTGACTAGTGAACCTTTATCGGTGGGAATGGTATTTGTGATTTACACTAATGACATATTAAATTGTTAAAATCATTTTATCTATACAATGGTTGCATCAATATTCATCCCATAACCCATTGGGGGTAGTCATTCAGTTCTAGGCTCTACTGCCCTTATGATACACACATCAGTTTCCACTTCAAAACATAAATAATCCTTAAACTCTTCCACTAATTAAGGTGGAATCCTATACCTTTTATGCATTCTAAATTGAAATTTATTGAAATAGTCATCCATTATGACATTAAAATTGTCACCCATGCTTTAAGTAAAATCAATGATTTCATAAACTATGGGTTTATCTGCATTCCATTTGACTTCACCGACTGTTAGAAATGAATTTTGGAAGTAGAAAAAGATACATACCAACAACGGTCCAAACGTTAGTGTGTTTGAATTTTCCTTCTGAATTGTGTTCATATTATTATAAATTTATTTCAATAGGATTTCGCAAAAGTCAATCTTCATATCTTTCTTCACCATCTTATCTGCAATATCCACAGGTCCATAGGGTACATTGTATACTCGAGATGATTGGAATATCCTATCTGGATAATTCAAAGTCTCTATAATTGACTTTGGGTCTTCCAGTCTTCAAATAACATTGATGAAGACATGTAGGTGCACTATTACACTGTAGAGATTGTAATTATGATATGATATTTGATACAAATTTTAGTTTAGGATGTTCAACTGTAGAGAGTTTCAAGCCTCTTCTATCACATTTGGCTTTTGTCATCTCACAAAGTTTGCTCTTGTCTGTCTGTTTGGAGGCCCTCGGTCTATCACCGATTGGAAATCTAGTAACAATATGTAGAACATCATTTGTTATCTTTACTAGCCCATCAATCCACATAAACCTATCATGAACTCTACTCAAAACTATTCTCAACCTCTCATGCTTGAAAATTATCAGTACATGCATTGCATGAACCATACCCTTGGTCGGTAGGTGTATGTAATCATTTTTTAGTTTACCATTAACACACAACTTCTTGTATGATGCATCAATCTCTACTTGACATATATCCTTAATTTTGCAATGAATGAAGGTGTGCACATCTTCAATCAAAATAACTCTTGGCAGGATCAAAGATAGGGCTCTAGTTTTATCTATTTTAGCAACAATGACTGGATGAAGTTTGTACATTGGATTGACTGGGTCAATATTCTCAACTACTACTGGCTTTTGTGATTTTGGTGCCATTATTCTTTGAAAACATCTCAAAAAATTCTGGTTCAAATGAAATAGCAAGTAGAATTTCTTAATTCAGCTCGGTGTACACTCTAAATACCTCAAATGATCTTGAATGTGCTCAGAATGCTTAGTTGAATGCTTAGAAATTCTCTTTGGTCTCATATATGTCACTGCTCAAATGTTCTCACAAGAATGTAAAGTAAAAATGAAGTCTCAAGCCTTCTATTTATAGTTTTCCTTTTGGATTAGGGTTTCCAATGACTAAAATATGCATTAAATGCTCTTTACCTAACTTCATATGACCATTAAACTAAACCATGCTTTACTTTACCAAATGCAACAAAATAACTCAAGTACTTTACTGATCAACATATGAAATCACAACTTTATAAATGATATCCAAATGCATCTTAATATGCTAATATGGATCTTTGCACTAGATCTAGGAATTGATTTAAGATAATCTTTATGTTATCAACTCCTATTCATACCTTGACCGATTAAGTGAAGATAAGTGCACTCGATCCAAAGGATATGGTGCCATCACTAGTTACCAATTTTGTTCCATCATCTTGTATTTTTCTTCTCGAACTCTACTCAAAACTATTCTTATCCTCTCATGCTTGAAAACTATTAGTACATGCATTGCATGAACCAAACCCTTGGTCGTTGGGTGTGTGTAATCATTTTTCAGTTTACCATTAACACACAACTTCTTATATGATGCATCAATCTCTACTTGGCATATATCCTCAATTTTGCAATGAATGAAGGCATGAAGTTCTTCAATCAAAATAAATCTTGGCAGGATCGAGGATAGGGATGCAGTTTTATCTATTTCAGCAACAATGACTAGATGAATTTTGTACCTTGGATTGACTAGGTCAATATTCTCAACTACTACTAGATTTTGCAATTTGGTGCCATTATTCTTTGAAAACATCTCAACAAATTCTAGGGTTCAAATGAAATAGAAAATAAAATTTCTTAATTCAGCTCGGTGTACACTCTAAATACCTCAAATGATCTTGAATGTTCTCAGAATGCTTAGCTGAATGCTCATAAATTCTCTTTGGTCTCGTATATGTTACTGCTCAAATGTGCTCATAAGAATGTAAAGTAAAAATGAAGTCTCAAGCCTTCTATTTATAGTTTTCCTTTTCAATTAGGGCTTCCAATAGCTAGAATATGCATTAAATTCTCTTTACCTAACTTCATGTGACCGTTAAACCAAACCATGCTTTACTTTACCAAATGCAACAAAATAACTCAAATACTATATTGATCAACATATGAAATCAAAACTTTATAACTGATATCCAAATGCATCTTACTATGTTGATATGGATCTTTGCACTAGATCTAGGAATCGATTTAAGATAATCTTTAGGTTATCATCTCCTATTCATACCTTGACCGATTAAGTGAAGATAGGTGCACCTGATATAGAGGATGTGGTGCCATCACTAGTTCCCAATTTTGTTCCATCATCTTGTGTTTTTCTTCTTGAAGTCTTATTCATCTATTCTCAGATTTCATCAATGTTTACAGGTATCTTTTCATTTGGTTGCTCCTTGATAGAATCCTTATTTTGGTACCTACAGTCCTTAGCAAGGTGACCGACTCTACGAAAATGGAAACTAACTCTCCATGACTTCCTATTGTTCATTCCATGTATCTTGAAGTAGTTTGCAACAATGTGACCAAATCTTCCACATGCAATACAAGTAATCCTTGTATAATCCCATGGTATTATAGGTCCTTGTCTATTATTGTCAACATTCTGTCAGTTGGGGACCCATTTCTCATTTCTTCTTTGTGACCTACATTCTCTAGATTTGTGACCATATTTCTATTGGCATGTGATGGTTTGGAGTACTAGGAATCACTTGATGGTTGTCATTTATGGAAACACTCATAATGGAGTGATCACATGTTGTGGAGAGTGCCACTAGAGTCACAGTCATGAAAATGACTAAGTCCAGAATCAAGATAATAGGGTATAGTGTCACAATTTTGGTCAACGATGAAGATATATAAGGTATTATGGCTTGCAAAGTTAACTAGAGGTATTTTGGGATATGTACATGCTTCAGTTAAGATCGCATAAGGTTTGGTTACCAGATTTGTGAGGTATAGTGTTCAGAAGATATGTGAAGGCAGTAAAATAGTGTAACAGGGTGTATAAATAGTTGCAAAGATTAAGGAAGGAAAAGTGAATATGGTAACATGCTAAGATAGGTGAATAAAATATATTTCCAACTCTTTAGTATTGTAAGAGCACCGACTCCATAGATAACATTTTCATAAGTTATTATTATGTTTTGCATGATAATTGTGAAGTTGACTGGAAGGCTAATTTTATATAAGTATGGAGTGTTTTTGTAAAAGAGAGATATGATATGGCAATGATGATAGAGTAAGATTGTGAATAGAAGAGAAAAGATCAGATGTGAGATCAGTAAGAGGCCGAGCTATAATTGGAACTATCTAAGAAAGATAAGTGCTTGTATTGTTCCCCTTTTGAGAACTATTTTTGGACAATATTGGTTGTAAGAAGCAATGTGCTCACCACCTTTAACCAGGTGTTTTGTATACCCCTAACATGGTTTTGTATTCCTCTAACAAGGAAATGTACTATGTATCAATCAACTCCTAACAGGGCTAGATCTCCTAATAGGGAAATAATATTTTAGTACATATTTGTGGGTACCATCCCCACCGGGGTTTTCCCTTTGGTTAGGGTTTCCTCAAGAACAAATCATGGTGTCATAAGTAATGTGTTATGCTTATATGCTCTTTTCATTTCTACATTACTTTGGATTGTTTGTAATTGTTTAAAGTTGAAATCAAATTTCTATAATACTGATTCACCCCCCCTCTCAGTATTACCTAATCCTAACAATTTCTATTAGTTGTTATGGTAACCATCAAACCTTGGTTTCCTTAGAGTGTTTAAAACTCTTGATCTACACTCTAATGTGTTATGTTCATACTTACTATAATGATAATAAATGACCTTTAAATTTAAGAGAATTTGGTGGATTAACTCTCTTGCTTTTGTAGATGTTAGTTGTATGTCCTATTTTCCCACAATGATAACATGTAGGCTTTGGTGAGGTAGTAGCTTTGTCTCGATTGGTTTCCTGTTTGGAGGACTCACCCTTCTTGATAGTACTATTTGCATTGAAACTGAGTCTAGAGGTGTCATTAGGTTGCTTTTGATTTCTTAGTTGTTCATCCAAAATATTCAAGGCTTCTTCATTTCTTTTCAGGATTTCATTAGTCTCTCTCTCAGCTTTAAGATCATTCTTCAAGTGTTCATTCTTAGATCTCAATTCTGTAATCTCACCGAATTTCCTACCAACATCCTGATTTTCCATAACTAGTTGATCTATCATGTTATAGTGTGTTTGTGTCAACCTCATGACTTACCTATCTTTCTCATCTAGTCTAGTATTTATTTGTCTTCTTTTTTCTTTTTTAGTTCTTTTGTCATCCTCGACGTTTCCTTTTTATTCTATGATCTCACACATCCTTACTGATTGTGCTTCTTGTTCTTTTTTCATTATTTTGACCTAATCAACTAGATTCTTACTCTTTTTAGATAGTTATAATATGAGTGCATTAGATTCATTAGGCATGCTTCCCATAGATTATTCTTCAAGTTCCTCAACTTGATCTTGAGTATCTTTCAATTGTAGTGAAAGCACTTTCCTTTTACTAATTGAATGTTTTAGCTTCCTACTCAATTCTTCAATTTTCTCATTAGCCATCCTTAGCTTTGTTTCCATACTATCAATTATTCTTTTGTACTTGTAGCTTTTCATCTTTCCAAATCTTTCCTCTTAAGTGACTAAACTCCTAAATAAGAGACTGAGCTCTGATACCAATTGTTGGATTCAGGTATGGAAAGGTAAGTATTGAGAGGGGAGAGGTGAATTGGTACTTTAAAAAAAATTTAAACTTTACTGAACTTCCTTAACATTCATTTATTGATTACTTATCATTTGTATTCATCACATGAAAATAAATAAAATATATTATAATCAACAGCACATAACACATGTATTTTGGTATCACATAAATCCTTGTTAGAGGATAAAAACTGCAGTGGGGATGACACCCACAACACTTCACTACTATAGGAATAAAGTTTCTCGGTTAGAGATACAATTCTTAGCTATTTCTAATAGCTTACCCTATTAAAGCTATTAACCTAGTTAAGATTTCTAAGACTGGTATGTCTACTCTGTTAAGAGATTTCACAACTCTAATCTAACAATTGTACCTGGTTAAATGATTTATACTTAAAATATGTTAGGATCTTCTCACTTAAGAGACTTATACAATTGTGATTACTCCTTAATGTGTAACAAAAAAATGTCCATCAAATTTTCATCAACAAATGCTTATCAGACTCTATATACTCAATATCTCATTACCTCATAATGTGTATCCATCACACAAACAATTCAGTACATGGTAGCTCAATTCTGAATCAATTCTACAATACTCTATTACTCGGTGGCTTTCTTTTCTTATTCACCATCTACTCTACTCTTTATACTTTCAATCTTCTCATGCATTCATATTACCATACCCACATTATCCATCATCTTGATCTTTACTTTCTGGTCTATTTATACAACTCTTGAGGCAGTGCTAGAAGTTCTAGAATCTTCTCCTTTAAGCGGTGCTAGCATTGGGTACACTTCTAATGCATATTTTATCCTTAATTATCATTGGCTAAAATCACCTTTTAAACATGTGTAATAATTAGATTTCAATCTTCAATGTTCTATTATTCAATCTCCTCGAGATTCATAAACTATTTTCTGATCGGTGTCCAGGCTCAATGTACTTAGATTTCATTTGGTGTCATCTTTCTCTTCTCGGTAATACATTTTCTTTAACTTGATAAATGAGTTCTCTTCTTGGTGCTCAGTGCTTGGTACCCAGTTATACCTCGCTGGGTGCTTAAACTTGCTTACTCTTCACTAAAATTCCTTGTTTACTAATTCCTTTTAGTAAATGCTTTCTATTCCTTACCAAATCATAATTTCTTCCTTACTGAATGACTTTGACAAACATAATGACTTTGACAAGCATAATGACTTCTTCATAATTAATGACAACAAAATTGCTCTTAGGAGTATCATATGTGCAAAAGTACATTACTAACTTGACCAATAGTTTTTTAATAAAATTATGAGAATTTATAGAAAATAGAGATTATAACCTCCTAACTACCTTATCCCCTCAATTCTTTATATTTAGGAATCTAAGTTATTTTATTGAAAACATGAAACTAGGAAAAAACAAAGTGGAGCTGGGTAGAATTCGTTCCAACATAACTTTGCACTAAATCTTCCCTTGAATTTGCTCCACTATTAGACATGGTAAATAATTAGAGAGATAAATGTCCTCTTAACTGATTGAAGGAATATTTTCTGGGTGCAACAACTGACTATTGCTCATAACCATTTTGACTCCTTCATCCTTTGATATCTCTTTGAATTCCTCAAAATGTATGCCATATCTTCATAAGTTTACTCCATCACAATATCCTTAGACTTATTGAAACAACTGCTTATATAAGGTTAGTAATCACATAGATCTTGACACATTCATCAACAATTAAATACAACATCAACCGTTTATTATGATAATATACTTATATTTCACTCATTGGTATTCACAGTTTTTGTCAACAAGGACACTAGATATAACATGATATTTCAATGTCATGACTTAGAAGAAAGGTATTAAACCACATAGTTCATAGATTTAAAACAATAAAACAAATTCTAGGTCACATTGGAGCTCTAAATTTTTGCAAAATCCAGAGTTCTAGAGAAGAAGAAAACTGTAAAAATGACCTCTTGAATCCTATGCTCAAGAAGTTAATTCTCCATGAAATCATATTAGCCACTTATAAATAGAGGTGTACATTCAGTTTTATCCTCGTAGAGTCAAAATTGACATGTTCTTGGAGTACTAATCCCTTTACACTACATCTCATAAATCCCTCCAAATAGGTCATTCTCATGAGTAGACATTTCAATACATCATCTCTTTCTCACTAAATCAATTAAATTCCCTTTGATTTTCCTTATAAAGAAAAATAATGAGAGCAAGGAAATAAAGTAATCCAAGAGAGATAGTTAATGAAGGATAAGTTACCATGAGAAAACCAAGAATTAGGATCAAGCATCCAAAGCCAATACAAGGAGACAATAAGATTTTTGAAAGGGGAAAAGAAAAGAAAAATCCCTTGTTATATTATTAAAATGGAAAATCCTAAGCGAGAGAGAGAGAGAGAGAGAGAGAGAGAGAGCTCATTTACAATAACTTCATAGAGAGAAAATAAGAGAGGAGAGAATATATTTTATAGAGATGAGGATAGGAGTTACTAAGTAACTCACTAGTATAAGAATTCCATCATCTATAATGGGTGTGTGCAAAGTGTCAATATCCTCTTAAGGAGGATAAGCTATTTTCCTTATTAAAGGAATTACAAAAAAGACATGTCCCCCCACTTGGAATAGAGGACAAAACACAAGTAGGGATTCCATAAGAATCTCCTAATTAAATAAAAGAGGATACCTTTGTTTATCCTCAATAAATAATAAATACAACCAAGGAGATATTAACAATTCTAACACCCCCCCTTAATCTTGACTTTGGGAGTTTACAACAATGAGAATAAAACCCAAATTTTTACAAAAACTTTCAACGTGATCTTCTGTACAAGGGAGAGAATGTGATTGTCTTCAATTTGAGGTATCTCCAAATCTTCATGAAATCATCTTTAACTTGTACATTCAAATTTGAGAAGTGGATTGCATCTTTTTAATGTTCCATGATATGTCACTTGAATCAAAGAAGACAAGAAAACAAAACAAATATCTACAAGTAGATGTCCCCTTTATTGGGATATACCCTAGATATAAATCAGTATGTCCTTTGAACATAAACTCATAATTTTCATCATAAATTAATTCAACTTTAAGAATCTTTAATAACTTTAAAATAAAAAAGATGAAGTTTAGAGATGAACCCATAACCTTGCACTAAAAGTGCAAACAAGCTAACATGAAATCAAGATAACCACATGCTCCAAGTCCAAAAGGAACAAACTAGGAACCATAAACATTATCCAAGCTCTCATCTCAAAATAAACATGCTAATGCACAAATGACAACAAACAAGGCCGACTAATAAAATTTGCATCAACACTGCATCAATCACATGGATATAGATAGTCCACTAATGAGTCATTCCACTACAAGTGAATGGGTGATTAGTCCATAACTTGCATGACTTACGATCTAAGAAATAAAGTATGGAAACTCATCACATTAGCAATATACAAAGACATATGAGAGAGAATAAACCATAGTCCAAAAATAACACAAAGTACCATGAACAAGGAATCATTAAGGAGATAATAATATAAACCAACATTAATGGAATGCCTAGATTTTAACAGGCAAAACACACCAAATGATTTTTTTTAAAAGTCATTAATTCAAGTTTAAGGTTAAATGTTGACTTCATACAACGGTTGATAACTTAGAGAGGTTAAGTTTACATTCGATTGAGGGGAATCATGGCGAGAGGTTATTGAAACCCACCAATGTCCCTCACATGATAAAATGTCAAACATAGACCTAGGGTTAATTTACTTAATCAAATCTTATCACTATTCAATTAAATGTATATTCCATTAATCTCAAGATCATTATTATAAATTAATAAATTAAATATTTCCCCTCTAAAATTTAGTATAACCCAAGTTATAGATTATTTAATTAACATATTGTATCATCTTAAAATGGAAGCACTTCCATGTTAAGAGCATTTAGCCCTCCGAGTGAGTGGTTTGGGATCATGTTAAGCACCTTGATTGGGTCTTTGCATGTATCTGGTTGTTTCCCCCGTGTTTTGCTTCTCTCCTACTTATTTCCAACCTTTTCCAGATAGTTTTCTCTGAGAATCTGGAGTTTCTGACCATCTGGGTCAAAGATGACCTGATAGGGTCAAGGATGACTTAGACCCTGACCTAGGTCAAGGAAGACCTCAACCTTGACCTAGGGTAGTGTCTACCTCATCCCTAACCCCAAGTCCAATTTTTAGATTCTGGGAGATGTCAGGCTTCAGAAAGTTTCTTTTTCCCACTTCTAGGTCGACTATTTCGGGTTTCAAAATGGTAAATCCTTAAATTTCATTTAATTTGTGTCCATTTATAGGGGTTAAGGTTAATTTTTATTTAATTCTCCAATGTCAACCTTGTCTAGAGGTTTGTGCCCTAGACCACTATAAAAGGAGGCCTTCCTCTCTCATTTTCTCCATCAACTTTTCATATCTCATCTCATAATCTCTCAAGCTCTCAAGTGCAATCAAGTAAGCAAGAAGGAGAAGGAAAGAAATCAAACATTCATTTATCTTCAAGCATTTAAGTCCTCAAGCATTCAAGCATTCATCAAGGAGATCCATTGTTAGCTATTGAAGGATTCAATCTCTTTGAAGCCCCCTTGAAGATTTCCCCATCCATATTCATCTAATCCTCCTCCTATGCAAAGATCCATTCAAGATTGGTGTTTAAGATCTAATGTCATTGATTTGAGACATCCTACATTTCTAAATTAATTTGGAGCATCCCTACTTATGGATTCAAGGATTCAAATCCTCCACAAGGACTTCAACATAAGCAAGGTGAATAGTTCCATTTACTTTGTTTCTACATATTGCAATTTCAATTCAATTTCAAGGTTAATTCCTAAATTGAGGTTTGACTAAGGTAAACCCCCCATCCAAACAAAAAAAATCCATTTTTCTTGTAGGTACAAGTGCACGACAATGAATTGAAGTGCAGATCTGAATACTCTTTTCGGAGAACTTCCGAGATCTGCAAACAGATTTTCTGTCGGAGCTATTTTGGGTCAAGGATGACCTTCAGTAGGGGGTAGGATCCTGCCCCAGGGTAAGACCTTGCCCCACTATCTGGGTCAAGGATGACCTGCTTCCTAAAAGACAAATTTTTTTTAGGTTTTCTCTGTCTCGACATTTCCAATCTGAAACAGATTGCATAATTTCTTGAAACTATGCACAGACATAAAAAATCAGCATTTTCTAGATCTTCCCTATTTTGAGGTTAGTATTTTCCTTCTATTTATTTCAGATTTCAAGCATATACTTTCTATAGTAGATTATAGGATTTTCCCCTTTCTTCATATTCTCCATTGTTTGATTCTTCTGTGCATTGATCACTTCTTTGTGATTAATCTATTTGGATCTTTCCTTTTGGGAATTTGGATTGAGGATAGATCCTATACTCCATCCCTATATCATACATCTTACCCCTATTCAAATTTAAACCCTATTCATTTTGATGAACTACTATTTCATATCATTCATTTTGGTGAACCCAACATACTTACTCTCCTTTCTTTTATGGAATTAGATGCCCTATTGTGTTTTGTGGTGTTATATTTCCTTTTATCTTGTTGATGTTAGATTTTCTCTTTGTGTTAAATCTTGCATGGTAATTAGATTTCAAAAATAAAAAAAATTGCAAAATTTCTTTCAAAATACAAAAATATTCATGCTTTATGTTAGTTTAGTTCATTTGCATTGCATTGGTTTATGAGCTTTACTACTACTAGTCCTACTTATAACATTCTAGTTAGAAGAAGTCATAGACTCATGGGTGCCTTTGATCCTAAATCTTCCTCTCCTTTCCTTAGGATCCCAGATGATAATTTGATTCTTCATGATTCTAATACTATTATGGAGCAAAACTCTTCTTACTCATCTCATGATGAGGATGATGCTTTAAGAGTTCCTCCTGACCGAGTCCAAAAAATTTCAACTGAACTTGATAAAATGGGTAATTGGCTTATTCAAGAAAACCATAATCAAGATTCTATTCAAGCTATAGAGGCTCTTATAAAAGTTATTCATAATGGTGATCAAGCTGTTAATCTTCTTCATGCTATTACTCACCTTGTGCATTCAAATGTTAAACCTTTAGCTCAAGAAGCTCAAGATTTAGGGTTAATTCCTCTTGTCACTAGTATAGAACCTTCTTCTAATCCTTTACCTAGTATTCCTACCTATACTCCTTTGGTGACTGTGATGGTTCCCTCTGTTCCTATGAGTGTTCCTCCTATGTCCCTGCCCAGATCACAACCTTCTTATCATAATGTTCCTTTTACTTATTCCAATCTATTTCCAACTATAGTTACAAGTGTTCCTCTAGTTGTGTCTTCCATTCCTATAGCTTCTTACACTTTACCTAGTGTTTCTAATGTTTCTATTCCTACTATTTCCTCTAATGATTCAACAATCATCAGTTTGGCTCAAACTGTGTCATCCTTACAACAACAACTTGCTTCCTTAACTAAAAACAAGTTTAGTGTTCCTACATGTGACATGGGAAGTCCTTATTGGCAAAATGGTCAGTGCTCCCCTCAGGATTTGTGACATGGCTTAACCACCTCCCGTGTCTTCTATAAGTCTAGTGGTTGTATTGATCATTAACAGGTTGATATTTTGGTGTAACGATAACCCTAGCTTGTAACAAGTGGTATCAGAGTTTGGTCACATGTTCGAATCCCCTTGGGTAATGCTGAGGGGGACATTGTTAGAAAAATAGTCAGCACTCCCCTCGAGATTTGTGACATGGCTTAACCACCTCCTGTATCTTCTATAAGTCTAGTGGTTGTATCGATCATTAATAGGTCAATCTTTTGGTGTAATGACAACCCTAGCTTGTAACAGTCCTTTGTCCTGAGACATTATTCATACTCCTATTCCTTAGCAAGTTGATATGCCTCAGCTTGAGAATTATAATGGAAAAGGAGACCCTGTTCATCATGTTAAAACATTTCAAATCCTCTGTAGTGATTATGCTCATGACCATAGGATTTTAGCCAAGTTGTTTGCTAGAACTTTTCATGACAAGGCCTTACAATGGTATTGTTCCTTGCCTCCTTATTCTATTAATTCATTTCCACAACTTGTCAATGCTTTTATTCAACAATTTCAAAACAACATTGGCCTGCAAATGTCTTTGACTAATTTGATGCATTGTAAACAAAGTGCTAAGGAAAAATTGATTGAATTTATTGGTAGATTTAAGCATTTGCATGCTTAGATTTCCTATCATGTTCCTGATATTGATATTCAACGTATGTTTATTTAAAATTTTCAAAAGGATATTAGAGATAAGATTCTGCTTATTGAATTTACCTCTTTTCAACAACTTTGTGCAGCGCTCCATCATTATCAATTACAAGTGAGTAAATTTGAGAGAACCACTCTAATGGCTCATGTTCCAGTTGATAAAAGTGATGTTGCTCCTAACCCAAACAAATTTCAAAAATTAAACAACTATGTCAAGATAAACAAACAAGCGAATGTAGTTGTTGATCAAGTTGTTGTTGCATCTCACAATGCCACTTCTGCATCCACCGCTTTTCGATTAAATCACATGTTTACTCCTCTTTTTGAATCTTTACATTCTATTATGAATAGGTTGTTAACTACTAATATGATTATTTTACCTCCTATTTGACCTCTTTTACCTGCTATGATTGCATCTAGATCTTTTGATCCTAAAGCTTTTTGTCAATATCATCATCAGAATGGTCATGAGACTGAGAAGTGTTATTCTTTAAAAGATAAGGTTCAAGACTTAATTGATTCTAATGCCTTATCTATTGATACTCTTGATGGTAGTGGGAACAAATCTATTTCTCCTCCTAATCAAAACCTTCCAATCTATACAAATCCTTTACCCATGCATGATACTAATACCATTTCTCAACCATCTTCTATGGAAATTGTGTATGATTCAAAGATGGATGATCTCAATAACATTGTTAATCAAGTGGAGCATGTTGGTCAATCTATATCTCCACATTAACCTAAACCTCAGCTTCAACCTCAAGTTCAATCCCAACCTCAACCAAAACCTAAGCCTAAATTGAAAACTCAACCTAAACCTCGACAACAACCTAAGAATAAAAGACCTCAAAAAATTTTGATTACCTTTGATGATTTTGAGACTATTAAAGCTCCTCATGGTCCCCTTTATATTTATGCTAGGATTTCTCAGAAACCTACTCGTGGTTATCTTGTTGATCCTACATCCTTAGTCAATATTATTATTGAAGAAAATCTTTTTATGAAAAACTTGCAACATGATTCTTATGATACATTGGATGTGTGGATTCAAACTTGTAATGGTTTTCTTTATCCATCATTTGGTTCTATTAATTTACCAGTTGAACTTTGTGGAAAAATTGTGAACACTACCTTTGTTGTTGTTCCTACTTCTGATCAGTTTCAAGTTAAGCTTGGTTTTCCTTGGTTAAATTCCATGCATGCCATTTCTTTACCTATCCATAAATGTCTTAAATTTTTTCATGAAGAAGAAGTGAAGATGGTTAATCATAGTTTATATCAACCTTTTAGGCCCAGGGATTGTGCTACTGTTGACTTCTTTTGGCCTTCATTACCTAATTCATGTCCTTCTCAACCTGATAATCTAATCTATTCATATCACGCATATAAGCATCATAAGATTCTCAAATTAAGTGCACCTCCGGTGGATATTAATCATGGTATTTTTCCTACACCTTCTATACCTCCTTTATTTATAGCTTCTAGTTTTGTTAATCAAGCTCATAGTGTTTCTTGTAATCCTATAGAACCTATGAAGGATCTTGTGATTGTTCCTCCTAGTTCTCAACCTATTTCAAGTAAAGAAAAGCATAATCAATTTTCTAATGAATGCCCTAAGAAGCATCATGCTTAAGCTAAAGCTTGTAATTCTGCTCTTCAAAATTCTTTACTTTCTTCTGATAAGCCTATGCATGATTTTGTTACTAATAATGATGTTAAGATGTATGATTATGGTGATTCTATTCATATCTTAGATCCTATTTTGATTAATCTAGATGAAGAAGATAATCTTGATGATATTGATGATGTTAATGATGAATATGAGACTATTGACATTGACATTGATTTACCTAATATGCTTTCATCATAATTAACACTTACATCTAGTCTCGAACATTGTGATTCTCAAGAGGACCCTTTTTTGGAACTACCTATCATTCCTAATGTGTTGGATTTAGTTCATCTTGCAAGTTACCCACCTTCCCTAAATGATATAGAATGATATAGGGAGAGTACGCAACACACTTGATCAACTTGTCCTTTATGGTAGCTTTGCTGTGTGTTTATCTGTTGTACTATGCTTCTCCTATAATGTGTTTGCTAAATGTTGTTAGATTCTTTTATACGACCCTTGTTATTCAGTTGGTGCAAGGTGATAAAGGAATTGAACCTATTGTACAATTCCTCTATATGTATCTCTATTCTTATATATGTTTTTTCATGTTATGTTGTAAATGTGCTATTGTTCGTAAATGTTTCCTTGTGTAATCTTCTTGGATTCAAGATGTGGTAGCACTGATTCTTTTTGGTCTCCATCTCATGGTTTGAAAAGATTCTTCTTCGTATTTCTTATGTGATCTTTCCTCCATTGTGATTGTAGTTATAAGCTACTTTCTTTGGGGAATGATGTCAATTCATTTGCAATAATATTATATATATATTATCTTATGATCATATTGACCCCACGGTAGGTAGATCCCTTCTGTGTTCTTTGTATGTTTATGTGGTATTTCCCTTGATTTGTCTTTGTCTAGGGGAATTTCATAGTGGAAACGTAATCAATGGAGTTGTTTATGTTTTTGTTAAAGCCATTTCTCCTATTAAAGTGTTAGCAATGACTTTAATGTGGGGGCATATGCTCTGCTCACCTATTTCACACACGCACTTTTTGATACACATATATTATTTTTCAAGATTCCTTTTCTCCCTTTTTGGATTACTGACTAATCCTTAAAGCATGGATTTATATTTTAGGATCTCTTGATCCCTCTAGTTTCAAATTTTTTATCCCTTAAGGTCGAAGGTATCCTTAAGATTGGATCTATTTTGTTTTTGGTTTTACTCTTATGGAATAGAATATTCCTAAGGGTGAATCCTTGATGGGTTGACTAGTGAGTAGCCACATTCACTGGGTGGTTCAATTCCCTCTTTCCAATTGCACCATTTCCTTGTGTGGTTCACAATGGGACATAAGTTCTCATTGGGTGAGATAATCACACACACACACACACACTCTCTCTCTCTCTCTCTCTCTCTCTCTCTCTAGAGATGTCTCTCTTATTGTGATCGTGGAGTTGATGAAGACTTGAGTCCCTGGGGGCTTGAGGTTTCTCTTTGTCCCTTTGATTATGATAAGATTATCTTTTCATTATGATTTCCTTTACCAAGAGTTTGCATTGAGTCCATACTCTTGCTAAAGTGGGGGCTTAATGTATCATCTTAAAATGGAAGCACTTCCATGTTAAGAGAATTTAGCCCTCTAAGTGAGTGGTTTGGGGTCATGTTAAGTGCCTTGATTGGGTCTTTGCATGTATCTGGATATTTCCCCCATGTTCTACTTCTCTCCTCCTTATTTCTAGCCTTTTTCGGATAGTTTTATCTGAGAATTTGAAGTTTCTGAGTGTTTGGGTCAAAGACGACCTGGTAGGGTCAAGGATGATCTAGACCCTGACTTAGGTCAGTGATGATCTTCACCCTGACCTAGGGCGGTGTCTACCTCATCCCTGACCCCAGGTCCAATTTTCAAATTTTGGGAGTTACAAGATGTCGGGCTTCAAAAAGTTTCTTTTTCCCGCTTCCGGGTCGACCATTTCATGTTTTAGAATGGTAAATCCTTAAATTTAATAAAATTTGGGTCTATTTCTATGGGTTAAGGTTAATTTGGATTTAATTCTCCAATGTCATCCTTCTCTAAAGATTTGTGCCCTAGATCACTATAAAAGGAGGCCTTCCTCATTTTCTCCATCAACTTTTTATATCTCATCTCATAATCTCTCAAGCTCTCAAGTAAAATCAAGTAAGCAAGAAGGAGAAGGAAATTAGGCAAGCATTCATTCATCTTCAAGCATTCAAGTCCTCAAGAATTCAAGCATTCATCAAGGAGATCCATTGTTAGCTATTGAAGGATTCAATCTCTTTGGAGCCCCCTTGAAGATTTCCCCATCCATATTCATCCAAGCCTCTTCCTATGCAAAGATCCATTCAAGATTGGTTTTTAAGATCTAATTTCATTGATTTGAGACATCCTACATTTATACATTCATTTCGAGCATCCCTACTTGTGGATTCAAGGATTCCAATCCTCCACAAGGACTTCAACATAAGCAAGGTGAATAGTTCCATTACTTTGTTTATACATATTGCAATTTCAATTCAATTTCAAGGTTAATTCCTAAATTAGGGTTTGACTAAGGCAAACCCCCCATCCAAATAATAAAAAACCATTTTTCTTGTAGGTACAAGTGCAGGAAAGAGAATTGAAGTGCAGATCTGAATACCCTTTTCGGTGAACTTCTGAGATCTGCGAATAGATTTTCCGTCGGAGCTATTTTGGGTCAAGGAAGAACTTCAGTAGGGGGTAGGATCCTACCCCATGGTAAGACCTTTCCTCGCTATCTGGGTCAAGGATGACCTACTTCCTGAATGACAAAAGTTGTTTGGGTTTTGTCCGTCTCAGCATTTCCAGTCCGAAACAGGTTGTAGAATTGCCTGAAACTATGCATAGGCATCAGAAATCAGCATTTTCTAGATCTACCCTATTTTTAGGTTAGTATTTTATTTCTATTTATTTCAGATTTCAAGCATATACTTTCTATAGTAGATTATAGGATTTTCCCCTTTCTTCCTATTCTCCATTGTTTGATTCTTTTGTGCAATGATCACTTCTTTGTGATTAATCTATTTGGATCTTTCCTTTTGGGAATTTGGATTGAGGATAGATCCTATATTCCATCCCTATATCATACATCTTACCCCTATTCATTTTGATGAACTACTATTTCATATCATTCACATATTAAATAAAACTATTATTGTGAAAATATTAATTTCAATATTAATTAAAAATTAATCTGAATTTAATATACTCTCTTTAAAAAAAATTCATTAATGATTTTAATTAAATTTATCCACTAATGTTCACCACCCTTAAATTTTACTTTATTAAAATCCTCATAATAAAATCTCCTATATTATTATTACCAAATTTTAATTTACGTATTTTTAAACTACCCATAATAAAATAATCAGTTTAATAAAGTCCAAAGGTATTTTACCCTATGAAATTTAATAAATACATAATGATTAAAATCTCTTCTTTAATAAAATGTCCTCACTAAATAATCATAATGGGGAATAATTCCATTTTCCACCAAAGTAATATACTTCACCTTTCATAAAAAGAATATATAAAATTGTAAAAAAATAAAAAGATAATAACTTAACCAAAAAGAAAAGAGGGGGAAAGGAGAAGTTCAAATTTTGGGTTGACTTTTCCTTGCCCTAACCCTAATTTCAAAATTAGGGTGAGGGTGAATTTGTGATGTAGGAGCATCTCGGGTCCTTGGCAATCCTGTGTCACCAAAAACATATTTGAGCTTTTTTGTGTTGCTCGGTTCCTGCTTTGACCGAGTTGGTTCTTTTTTTCTCGGTTTCCTTTGTTCGCAGGTGTTGGTCAGTTATCTCTTTGGTGCTCGGTGAATTTCCCTAGCACTTGGTGATGCTTGTTTGGCACTCGATTGGCTTTTCTTACCGATAGGTTCCTTTTGAGTTTCTGTTGAGGCTGACTTGTGCATTGATTTTGGGTCACAGATTTAATGCTGGTATCCATCATTGGTAAGCGTGTGGTCCCAGATCTGACTGTTCCTTTTGTTGATTGTGGATTTGAAGGCTAACTCAATTCAGTAGCCTCTTGTATAAATGTAGTTGTTTGGTTAGAGTTTAGGAGGGGAGTTGAGAGAGGAAGTTTGATATAAGATATAAGATAGAAGATAGAAAATTAAGATTATATGCAGATCCTCGCATGTTTGAGGACTTTTGTATTTCATTGTAATATCTGGCCGAAACTGGGAAGGCCTTATAGCCCAGCATGTATGAATCAATTTGAGTTAATATATGAATGGTCTTGCATTTTCTCTCTCCCACTGTGTTGTTGTTGCTCCCACGTGTTGTTGAGCAAGGTGGTTCAGGTTAGGGTGTGCCATTTCTTGGCCCTTCTTGCCTTCTCTTGCGTCAATTTGTCAATACCCAAAAGAACTTCCTAACTTCCCATTTCTTTCTTTTTCTCTTCCTCTCCCAACCCTACATGGGTAACCTCTCTTTTTTTTGTTGTGGGTGCTTGGAAAGCTTGGCATGGAGGAAGAAATGTCAGCTCCTTTATTTGAGAGCATATATACATATATACCAAGTGTATATATGTATATATGCCCTTAAATAAATAAACAAAAATGAAGCATCTAGATTCAAAATTGTTGCTACTACACAATAGGCATAATACCTTTTTTTGTTGTATGTGTTTTATATTATTGATGTACTATTTATTTTTTATTTATGTAATTTTTTGTAAATAAATGAATTATTTTTTTTTCAAAAAAATCTATGGGGATTTTGAGGGGCTGAGCCCACCCCCAAACCCGACCCATAGATTGTGGACTTGCCACAGTTGTGGCATGCCACAGTCATGGAAAGCCCACACTGTGGTCATGCCACAGTCCATGGTCTTGCCACAATCATGGGAAGCCCATGCTGTGGCTATGCCACAGTCCGTGAAATTTCCACGGTTGTGGCATACCATAGTCATGGAAGCTCATGATGTGGCCAAGCCACAGTCCGTGGACTTGCCACGACTGTGGCTTCCCATAGTTGTGGACATCCATGGCTGTGGCCATGCCATAGACTGTGGATGGCCACGACTATGGCATTCACGAGCCATGCAATCCCTACCCTTATGGGGGCTAGGGTTTGGTAGATAATATTTTTTAAATTTATTTATTTTAAATTTTAAAATAAATTTCATTTTGGTTTGTTTATTATATTTTTTGATAAGGTACTTTTTATAAATATGGATGCTAAATAAATATGTTCTTTTTCTAAACAATAGTTTACTATAAATATATTTTATCTCTATATATATGTATATGTATATATATAATACACACACACACACACACACACATATATAAGATAGAAAATTTATATAAGTAGATGCAAAAATAAAACAAAATTCTTATAGATGTAACAAAAATAAATGCATTAATTTCCAGATTTCCTTAAAATATTAATACTTTTTAAAGGGAGCATTTGAAAACTAATCTATTGCATCTAAACTTATTGACATAAACAGGTGCATATGTTGTTATATTTTTCTTTACTGTTAAATGAATTGCTCAAATCAAAATCTATTTTTTTTAAAGATTAAAACAACAATTCAAAATATTTTTTCATTTACAATATTTCTTTTCAATTCTTTTTTGAAACAACATAACTAACAATAATACTCATTTATTTAAAAATTACTATCAAATATTAAAATCATAATCTACATAAAAATCCTTTTACAAATGCAATGGCTTCAATGAATATAATGACAAACCACTTAAATTTCAAAGGAAAGAACATATGTTTTAAATCTGTTCACACACCTTTTTTTTTTTTTAAATAACTAATACAACAAAATTTTACATGTCTCATAAACAAGTAAGTATAGCTTACTAATGAAAATACATAAAAAATAATTTGAATTTAAAACTAGGAAAATATTTTAAAATATATCTACAATATTATACACTATTACAAAGCTTTTTTCAAAGGATCCCTCAAAGGACTTTTTACAAAAAGATCACACTACAAACATAGGAAACCCATCTCCACATTCACAAGCTCTTTTTCCTTTTTCTTCACTTTCATCATGGGAACTTTAAGCTTCATTAACCTGCAAATGAACATTTCAAGTAGACCATGGGATGCTCACCTCCCATCTTATGCCTCTAAGAGGTCACCCCCGATCTTGGGGAACCAAAGCTAGGGTAGTTTACACACAAGCTTCATAATACAAACAAAAATGAGACAAATTTACAACAAGAAAAATCCCAACCCAAGGTTTTCACAATGGGTCACACAATGAACCTAAAACTTGGGGTGAAGGTGGATCAAGTACCCAATGGGGAGATAGCCAAACCCAAAAATGAAACAACAAGCCAACACAAGGCAAGAAGTAGCAAAAACTCAACAAAATAAAACTACCTCCATACTCAACTTCATCCCTTATTACCCCCAAGGCATTCAAGCCAAAACAATACACCCTTATGAACCCCAAAGGAATGGATTCATGGAGCCCATACTCCATGATTTCTCCCTCTCCTCCTTGAGGAGAGACACTACACCCATGGGCCGTCTAAAATCCCTTCACCCCAAGGATACTCTTCCCTCCCAAGGGTGAGTGGACCTTGAGACTCCCCCAAAAAGGAAAATTTGTAGCATAATACAAATGAATAATTTTACATTACCACAAAGAAGAACTATAAGATTTACATGACAACACATGAAAAATCTCATTTACACAAAATAATAACATTTTATCTTAGAACATATGAGCAACAAGAAATGAAATTAGAACCACCAACCTAGGTCCAAGCTTATGACAAAGTGTTTGAAGATGAGCTCCTTATCCAAGCCTTCCTTCCTTCCAAATCCTCTCCAAATCTAACCTAGTCTCTAAGATAGAGAGTGGGTGTTCAAACTCACAACAATGGAGGGTTTCCACTAAAAATGCCTCCACACAAATCCCCACAAAATCTAGGGATAAGGTAAGCCATCTTATTGGTTGGTCTTCCCTAAGCTTCTTATAAACCTACCAAAAATGGGTTCTTGAAAAGGTTAACCAAAAAGGTGGGCAAAGTCCTTGCATCCAAATGGAAGGGTGGTCTAACCAAGACCATGCTTCCAAAAGCTGATTTTCAGCCATTTTAAAAATCCAACTTTTGGAAGGGTCTTTTGGTCAACTAAGAGTTGTCCTAGGGTTTAAAATAACCCTTATCCATAGGTATACCAAGTGGGATTCCTAAAAATGATCCAAACACACCCCTAGGCACCTTTCTAACCCTCCAAAAATCCACTTAAGGCTCAACTTCAAAATTCCAAGACAAGATCTTACCTCAAGCTCCCTAACCAAGGGATTCATATGCGGATCCTAAAAGGTACTTACCTAGGTTGGTGGGAATCCAATCCTCAAGTGGAACATGTCATGGCCACATGTACACAATACAAGTGTCAAATGACACACACATTTTACACATCACAAGACACATGACATTTCCACTTGAGCACACACATAAATTGAATTAAAATTTCATAATTATAAATAGAAACATACAAGCTCATTATGTTTACAAATAAATTAGATTACAATGAGGTTTTTTTCTTTTATTAGACACAACCTTGGCTTGCATTGAATTCATATTGGCCTAGATTTGGTTGCCTAGTTTATTACCATGGTCTTATTTCCTGCACACTAAATACAACATCAATAGTCCAAGAAATATAATCCTCAATATATATGAAATAACCTTAATTCAAATTTTACAAAACATCACATAGAAAATTGGAATTCACATTTCATAATAATTTAGCTCTTTTCACTCATGAAAACATATACATTCCTAATGAAATTAAGCAATTAACTTTCAATTTTGTAATAGAAATCTCATTGCATCCTAATTTAATCGAATATCCATTTCCTAAAAAAATCAAATAAGCATTATGTAAACCATTCCATCATCATAACATTGATTAAATTCAATTAACCTTAAAGCATATCCATAATAATTTCATAAAGTAATCATCATGAGCATCATAAAATAAAGTGCATCTAAAACTAAGGTGATAAAATCCATGACATAAGGTGTCTAAATCCATAGTGAGATCAAAATAAGTTGTCAAATACTGAATCTATCTTAAGAAGGAACTGATAAGCTATGACGGGTCAGGGTGAGATCTCACATCCTCCCCCCAGGCATGAAATTCCTCCTGGAGTTCATCAAAATGATGTGGATACTATGCTCTCATTTGTATTGTGTCCTCCCATGATGTCATAACCTAATCATTGAATTCCCACTAGACCCTAACCTGGTCTAGCTCTCGGCCTCGAAGAGATAGCACCCGACATGCCAAAATGTGAATGGGCTTCAAAACTAGTTGTCCATCTGACTCTACTTGCAAGGCATCCCAATCTATGATATGAGACTCATTAAAAATGTACTTCCTCAAAACTAATACATGAAACACATCGTGGATGTGTAACAGGCTAGATGTCAAAGCTAGATGATAGGAAACTGGATCTATCCACTCAAGAATCTCAAAAGGACTGACAAATTTGGGTGCAAGCTTAGAACCTTTTCCATAACAGATTGGACTCTTATGTGGCTGCACTCTCAGAAAAAATATATCCCCAACCATAATACTAAGATCTTCTCTCTTCACATCTGCATATTTCTTCTGTCTATCCTGCACTTCCTTAAAATGTTGTCTAATCAAGGAAACTTTTTGCTCCAACTCTCAAACTAACTCAGGACCTAAGAAAACTCTATCCTCAATGTGGTCCCAACTTAAAGGTGTTCTGCATGGTCTATCATATAATGCCTGATAGAGGGGCATACCGAGGGAAGTGTGATGCCCATTATTGTAGGAAAAATATACCAAATATAAGTACTCCTGCCACCTAATTTGATGATCCATGACATACATGTGGAGCATATCCTCGAACACTTGATTTACCCTCTCTATCTGACCATTTATCTCAGGGTGATAAGTGGTCCTAAAATTGAGCTTGGCTCTGAACACTGCCTATAATCCTCTCCAAAATGAAGATGTAAAGATAGAATCCCTATTTGATATGATCTTATGAGGAATGCCATGAAGTATGCTAATATTCTGCAAGAAAACCCATGCCACTGCTAGGGCTGTAAAAGTGGTCCATATAGGTGAAAAGTGGGCTACCTTGGTTAGCTTGTCTACTGTCACCATGATGGTATCATGGTGTCGAGATGAGATGGGAAGACCAATGATGAAATCCATAGAAATAACATCCCACTTCCACTTTGGTATCTCATGTGGCTGAAGCAAACCTCTTGGATGAGGATGTCTTGCGTTAACTCTCTTACACTCTAGACATCATGCCACTATCTCAGCTACATCCTATCTCATCCCTAGCCAATGGTATAATTGTCTCAAATCTGCATCCATCTTCTTAACTTTGGGATGTGCTGCATAGGGCTCTCTATGAGGCTCTAACATGATAAAAACTCATAAATCTCTGGAGGATGGTACGTAGATGTATCCTCTATGGTGTAAAATCCCATCAGACTCTAAGGAATATCCTGCAAACTTCCCCTCAAGTGTACTTTGAGACTAAATAACCTGACTAACATCAAAATACCAGTCATCCTCATGTAGATGGTGCAATATATGATCTCTCAACTTTGTGCCTGCAGTCATAGAATATGTCCCATGACGTGTCCTACTCAAAGAATCTGCAACTACATTCTCCTTACCTTTGATGTAGTGGACATGAAAATCATACTCACATAGGAATTCCATCCATATCCGCTTACATGCATTAATATTTGACTGAGTGAATATGTACTAAAAACTCTAATGATCTAAATAGAGTTCAAACCGATGACCCAAAATAAAATGTTGCCATCTCATGAAAGCATGCACCACTATAGCAAGTTCAAGGTCATGGGTGGGATAATTAAGCTCATGAGTCTTAAGTTTCCTAGACTCATACATAATAGCTCACCCATTCTGCATAAGAAATGCCCCTAAACCATCCAAGGAAGCATTTGTGCATATAATAAAATCGGCTAAAGGATCAGGCACTACAAGAATAGGTGTGTTGGTAAGTGCCTTCTTGAGTTCCTAAAAGGCCCTCTCACACTTCTTGGTCCACTCAAAATTCTTTCCCTTTTGCTAAAGAGAAGTAATGGGATGTGCCACTTTAGAAAATCTCTCAATGAAACACTTGTAATAGCCTGTCAATCCCATAAAACTCCTGACCTCGATCATAGAGATAGGCGCAAGCCAATCCATGATGGCTCTAATCTTAGATGGATTAACTAAGATTCCATCTCTTGTAAATAACATGCCCAAGGTAATGAATCTTAGACCTATAAAAAGTGCACTTTGACAAGGTTCCATACAATTGATTGTCTCTCAGACACTACAAGACCTTCCTTAAGTGATATTTTTGCTCCTCGTCATTCTGAGAATATATCAAAATATCATCAAGGAACACAACTACAAACTTATCAAGAAAGGTGCAGAAAACCCCATTCATAAGGCTCATGAATACAACTAGAACATTCATAAGACCAAATGGTACAATTGTGAACTCATAGTGTCCATATTTGGTATGAAAATCATTCTTGGGGATATCGCTATCCATGATTTGCAATTAATGGTAACCTGACTTAAGATCAATCTTGGAAAACACTTTTTCACCCTGAAGTTGATCAAAAAAATCATCAATCTTCGGAAGTAGATACTGATTCTTAATGGTCAACTTATTCAACTGTTGGTAATCCAAACACAACCGCAAGGATCCATCCTTCTTTACGAAGATGATTGGTGCACCCCAAGGTGAAATACTAGGATGAATGTGTCCTTTCTCCAAAATCTCATCTAACTAGATCTTGATCTCATTAAGCTCATTAGTGGTCATCGTGTATAGTGCCCTCAAAACTAGTGCAACTCCTAGAATGAGATCAATATGGAAATCCACTATTGTACAAGGAGGCATACCTAGTAGCTTCATAGGAAACACATATGAAAACTCTAGAAGTATAGGATAATCATCAAGAGGTGGTTCAATTTCCACCTCATCATCTCTTTCATTGATGGTAATGGCAAATAATTGACATCCCTTTTGCATGCTTCACTTAAGCTGCATGGAAGAGATCATATGAAGAGATATACCCCTCTAAATTCCACAAATCAAAATAGGTGTGTCATGATCATCGAGACACTCAATCCTCTTCTGACATTAATCCAACTTAGCTATGTGGGAATATAGCCAATCCATGCCAAATGCTATGCCATATGATCCAAAAGGTGTAATACAAAGGTCTAAAGTACTGGTCAAATCACCGATCTATACCTAACAATCCCTCACCAAGGAATTGACTAACACTCTAGCTCCTGATGCTAACTCAACCTCCCAACCAACATCCTTCCTAGCTACCACTATCTCATATCTCCACAACCAATGGAGATATAAATGAATCAGTAGCTCCATAAATCAAACAAAAAGGTAATGCTACTACATCTGACCATACCTGTAGCCTCTATAACTATAGTGTGATTCTCTACCTAGTAGTTATCAACTGCTACAAAAACCCTATGAGACTTACCAAAGTCCCCAACTATAGGCTCTGACAATGCCATGCATTGACTACGTGCCATTTAACCTTGAGGAAAATCTCAAGCTAAGTGCCCCATGGAACCATATGCATAACACAGACCATGTGTGAGAGTTTGAAATCCTCGTGGCCTAGTACTATTGTCCACCAGTTCTACTAGACCCATTGTAACTCCCTTGAGAGGATTGATTAGTCTGAGCCAGAGGTGCATCTGAATTCTGTGGATGATGATCTTTCTTAAGGCTCATGTCTACCACTTCTTGGGCTTAGAGCCTTGCTTTCCTTGAGGTGTCCTGTACCTCTGATTCTACTAAGATTGTTGTTGAGGGTTCTTATTATAAGACCCTAAATATTTCATGTTGTTACCTTTCCAATGGTTCTTTCGGTAACTATGAGATTGGGGTGCAGAGTTATGGTTTTGAGACCTATCACAAACATCTTGTGACCTACCCTAAATCTCCTCTATAATCAAGGCCATCTCTATGGCCTGATAAAAGTTACTTGGAGTGGTCATGTGAACCTATAACGATATCAAATTATTGAACCCCTTGACAAAGTGATTTACTTACAAATTTATCATCCTTCATATAGTCAACATAGGATAAAAACTCAAGGAAATGACTTTCATACTGCAATACTATGAGTCCCCTCTGCTAGAGATCATGGAACCCATCAATACGACATTGTCTGCAATGCTCTAACAAGTACCTATACCTAAATCTCTCTAGAAAGGTCTCCCAAGTGATAGTGTCCATGGTTATGTTGTTTTTAAATTCCTCCTGATTCTACCAAGTAGAAGCACCTCCTCTCAAAAGGTGAATTGCAAATCATGCCTTTAGGTTTCTCTCATAAGGATGCATCCCAAAGAACCTATCTAAGTTCAATAACCAAGCCTCAAACTCTATGTCATCTATAGATCCTGTATACAATGGTGGTTGTAAGCCTAGGAGATCTTTAATCTAGTCCCCTACATCATGGGGTTCCCTCTGAACTATCCTAGGTGGTGGTTCTAGCATGCAAACTGATTCCACCTCATGAGCTTTGTGACCCTCCTCACGATGATGTGGAGGGCTCCTAGTCCTCTCTAGCCTCTGACCTATGTCCCCCTGATAACTGATGCTCTGACAGATAATGCACTGGAGGTAATCTATCTTGGATAACTCCAATAAGGTTTTGAAGTGCTAACAAAATGTCTTGGTTAGGATTCAATGGTGGTATGGGAGGGGGTTCCTGATCTCCTCTTGGTATCTTAACTCTCTACTCTACTTCCCCTTGTATCGAGGGGGCACGCTTAGGGCCTCTATTACATCCATGGGATTTTAGTGTAAGGGGAGGCATCCTAAAAATTCAATAAGGACAAAATTAGATGAGAAACGTAATGAGTTTAAGGTATCCAGTGTTTGTAACTTGGCTCTGATACCAAAATGTCATGCCCAAATTTTAACAAGCAAAACAAACCAATTTTTTTAAAAGTCATTAATTCAAGTTTAAGGTTTAATGTTGACTTAACAAAATGGTTGATAACTTAGAGAGGTTAAGTTTACATTCAATTGAGGAGAAGCATGGCGAGAGGTTATCAAAACCCACCAATGTCCCTCGCATGATAAAACACAAATATAGACCTAGGGTTAACTAACTTAATCAAATCTTATCACTATTCAATTAAATGAATATTCCATTAATCACAAGACCATTATTATAAATTAATAAATTAAATATTTCCCCTCTAAATCTTAGTATAATCCAAGTTATAGATTATTTAATTAACATATTAAATAAAATTATTATTGTGAAAACATTAATTTAAATATTAATTAAAAATTAATTTGAATTTAATTTAATCTCTTGTATTGGTGAAAAAGATGTATTCTCACCAACATGTAATGTAGTAATGTGCATGTGCTTTAAATGTGTGGGCAATATAGGATCTACTTCCTAATCCAAATTCCCAAAGGAGAGATCCAAATTGACTATTCACAAGGAAGTGATTAGTACACAAAGGGATCAATCTATGGAGAATATGAAGAAATGAGAAAACCTTATAGTCCGTTATAGAAAATGTGCATTTGAAAACTTAATTGAATTGAAGACAAATAACAACCTCAAAATAGGGTAAATCTAGAAAAGACTATTTTCTGATGTCTGTGTTCAGCTTCGGGAGATTCTGCAACCTGATCTGGCCTAGAAATGCAGAGACAGAGAAAACCCAAAAACCTTTTGTCTTTCAAAGAAAGGTCAACCTTGACCTCAGAATCGGGGTACAATCTTACCCCGGGGAGGAATGGGAACAATGAGAGGGGGGGGGGGGGGGGTGAATCAATGTTCACTATATTTAATCTTTTTACTTTACTCTTGAAACTTAACTTGAATGCTTAAGTACTAAATTGAACATCAACATGAACAAGATACATAAACACAACACATAACACTAATATGGTTATGGGGAAACCCAAATAGGTAAAAAACTTGGTGGGAATTGACACCCACTAAGAATTGCACTAGTGTCTTATGATCCTTGTTAGAAGATCTGCAACCTTGTTAGGAGTTGTTCTTGTTAGGAATAGTCCCAAGAGATAACTGAGAGGGGGGGTGGGGGGGTGAATCAATTATCTACAAGTTTCAATTCTTTATCCAATTAAGTATACTTAAACATAAATCATAACACAATTAAAGAACACTTGAACACAACACCAAAATTTTGGTTACGGGGAAACCCAAATAGGTAAAAACCCCGATGGGAATTGACACCCACTAATAATACGTACTAGTATTTTATGATCCTTGCTAGAAGATCCTTAACCCTGTTAGGAGTTTCTTTACAATGTATTTAGTATAGTAGACCTAGTCAAGGGTCAGACCCTGTTAGGAGTCTTTTATAATTAACCTTGTTAAGGGTGAGGATGCATTGTCCGAGAGCACACTGCTCAAATGGGTGAAGGCTACAACCTTTTGAATAATAGATACACACTATATCTGGATCTTGGTGAACGGTGCTTTGACTTGCTATCTATATCAGTTCCAATTTATAACACAAATACTTTACAAATGACTCCCTATAAATATCTTTCCTCTAAATGATATAATCAAGTTAGCCTATTAGAACCATCTTTAAATCATATTAGAGAAACCATAACATACTCCAATAATAATTATGTTGGCTCTACTAAGCACGCAACACATTCTGGGACTTGTCCAATATTAACAAATGTAGACACACACTACACCCTATTGGCTCTACCAAAGTAACTAAAACTTTCTCCACAAGCTAAATTACATCATTTGCTCTTGACCAAACATTAATAACTCTTCTCCAAGCACTAATCCAAGGGCACATACCAAAATTATAGACACAACTCTAGAACCAATATAATCTCCGTCGGCTCTTATGAATAAACATAGGAAACTGCTACTTCTGAATAGCGACTGCATAACTTCACTTCTACTAATCGTCAGACTCTGCATCCATAAATATAACATCACTAACATGTCTCCATCACATATCCAAATTTTCAAGGCTCCATGATAACTATATAGACAATCATCCATTGAACACTGCCTGTAACTCTGTCAGGAACACTGTTGACACAAGCTACTATATAACTGTACGTACTAACAGTTAACCTCTGCATCCATGATATCATGTTGATAACATGTCCATGTTGTATATACTAAAATCTTACTACATAAGTCTTCCATGCATGCTACTTACCATATGTTGTCATGAATGACAAACATATAGTCAGCATTGGCTTGCTAGCAAATCTCCAACAATCTCCCCCTTTGGCATTGATGGAAACATATGGAATGAAAAACACCACCAACCCAAATGAACATTTCTTTTATAAAATTCTCCAAATCCTCTTCAAAACTCCCCCAAGGATGAATCCTCCTTCTGCTGCAATATTCTTCAACATTCTCCATTTCCTCAACTGAACTACTTCCATAACTAAATACTACTCCCCCTTAGTATATTACTCCTTCTTTTACTTATGTTTTTCATGACTATATATTACTCCCCCATTGACATCAATGGAAAAGGGCACCAAATAGTTTAAGCATTGGTACTACTCCTGAGGTAGAGTAGTCAACCATCCATCAGTTCCTGAGGACTGATGCTCTTTCTTCTTTCTTCTAGGCAGAATCAGGGAAAGGAATTACTCCCAACTTCTCCTTGAGATACTCAAAAGTATCCTTTGGCAAAGGCTTTGTGAATATGTCTTCTAGTTGATCTTTAGTACTCACATAGTCCAACTTAACTTCTTTTTATGCTACTTTCTCTCTTAGGAAGTGATACTTGATCTCAATGTGTTTTGTCTTTGCATGCATCATAGGGTTCTTTAACATATTGATAGTGCTAGTGTTTTCACAATGTATAACAATAGGATAGTCAATCTAAATTCCAAAATCATTTATCATTTTCTTGATCCAAACAATTATAGAACAATTCAAGGCTACTGCAACATACTCCACTTCTGCTATTGACTAAGAGATACAATTTTACTTCTTGCTTGTCCAAGTGACAAGTCTATCACCAAGAAACACTACTCCTCTTGATGTACTTTTTCTATCATCAACGCATCCTACCCAATTTTCATCAATATATACATAAATCTCAATATTTTTTGAATTAGGATACCATAGAAAATAGTCTATAGTGCCTTGCAAGTAACTAAATATTCTTTTTACTGCCATGAGGTGACTTTGTTTAGGCTTTGCTGCAAATCTTCCAACAATGCCAACTGCATTGGAAATATCTAGTCTAGTATGAGTAAGATAAATAAGTTTGCCAATCATAGACTTGTACAATGTTATATCTACTACTGGTGAATCATCTTCTTTTGTAAGCTTGCATCTAGTTATCATAGGTGTCCCTACTGGCTTGCAATCATCCATCTTGAATTTCTTTAATATCTCTTTCACATACTTGGACTCATTAATGAAAATACCTTTCTATGTCTGCTGCACATTCAATCCCAAAAAGTATTTGATAGGTCCAATTATGATCATCGTAAATTCACTTTGCATCTCTAATGATGTCATTCTTAGAATGGTTTCTAGATGTAAAATTTGAAACTTTAGGTGACACTGTCTCATCTTCCTTCTAAATTTCTTCTTCACTTGTTTCAGGGTCATTGAACAATACATTGATACTATCAAACATCTCTTCAACAACTATCTCACTAGTGGAGGGTATAGGCTCATCTTCAATCATAGGTGAGTAATCATGATATCTTTCTTGAACCATAAACTTCTCATCAATCTTAACATGAGAACTTTCAATAATCTTCTTCAATCTTAAGTTAAAACATCTATAAGCTTTACTTTTAGTAGAGTAACCAAGAAAAATACCTTCATCACTTCTTACATCAAAATTGCCTACTACTTCATCCCTCTTGATGTAGCACTTGCTTCCAAAGATTATGAAGTTTTTCACTATGGGAACATTACCGAACCATAGCTCATAAGGTGTCTTGTCAGCGCCAGGCCTTAATTGTATTCTATTGATTGTATAGATTGTTGTATTGACCACATCTCTCCAATAGGTATGTGCAACTTTTCCTTCAATCATGATGGTGCGTGTTGTGTCAAGGATAATCCTGTTTATTCTCTTTGCAATCCCATTCTGTTGAGGTGTTCTAGGTGCTATTAACTATCTCTTTATGCCATGTTCTTCACAGTTGTCATAGAATCTATCAGAGAAGAATTCTCTTCCTCTATCTGACCTTAGACATTTTATCTTAAGTAGAGATTCATTCTCAACCTTAGCTTTGAATATTTTGAACTTCTCAAATGCTTCTGACTTATCTTTCAAGAATGCAACCCACATCATTCTAGAATAATCATCTACAAACAAAATGAAATACCTTTCACCATAGTATGATCTTGTTTGAGTTGGTCCACATAGGTTTGTATGAATTAGATCTAGTTTTCTCTTTGTTGAATTATGATTACTTCTGAATGAATTCCTCACATGCTTTCCCATTACACATTCCCTGCATATAGTATCAACTGGCTTTGCTATGCAAGGTAGGTCTCTAACTGCCTTAACATTACTGATCTTAACAATGTTATCAAAGTTGATATGACATAGTCTTTTGTGCCATAGCCAACTGTCATCTACTTTAGCAATAAAACAACTTTCTTATGGATTAAGCTGAAAATCATTACCTTTAGTCTTTGATCCTAATGCAATTATTTCTCCTTCCTTGTTGTTAATGATATACTTGTTTCCATTGAACTCCAATCTGTAGCCTTTGTCAAGCAACTACCCAACACTTAGTAGGTTATGTTTCAAACCTCAATATAAAGAACAACATCAGTGCTATTCTTTCCATCCAGGGTGATGGCTCCTCTACCAATGATAGGTTTAGAAGTCTTATCTCCAAATCTAACCATGCCTCCTTTGTATCTATCCAAATGAAAAAATCTATCTTTGCCACCTATCATGTGATGTGAGAAACCACTGTCAATGATCTAATCTATCCTAATGTCTGCTTGTGAAATCAAGGCTAACTCTTGTGAATTCTTTTCATCTTCAAGAGAAATGAATCCAATCTCCTCTTCTCCTGATTCTTTATCTGATACTCCATGTCCAGCATAGTAGCATTCCTTTGTATACTTAGGCTTGTAGTTATTGTTGAACTTTTTAACTCTTGTAGGACACTTAAATGCAAAGTGACCAATCTTATTACATGAAAAGAATTTGAATGGTAATTGACCTTCATATTTTCCTTTTCCTTTCTTTTCTCTTTTAGCAATCATAGAAATGAAATCATCTAGTATTTTCTCTTCATCTTCATCATCAAAATTACCAGAGGTGTTTGCATATTTCTTACCATGGCTGACGCTTTGAAGGCTATTTCACTTTTAGGTTCTGTCTTCAATCTTGAAATCTCAAAAGCTGAAATTTTGTTGATCAAGGTCTCTCTTTTGAAATTTGATGTAGGCTACATGGTCTCATCAAGTATGTTGATTTTATTTTCATACTCTGCTATGAGAGTCATCATCAATTTAACCATAATGTCTTCTTTTGAGATCTCTCCACCATTGTTCCTAATTCCTACAACTACTTCATTAATCCTTTGGTTGTAAGCTCTGATCTTCTCTTCAGGTAGCATCTCTAATGCATTGTATCTTTTCTTCCAAGTTTTTCTATGCACATCCTTTTCTTGTTTATCTCCTTCAAACATGTCTTCTAGATGCTTCCATATCTTGTAGGTTGTGTCTATTTTCTTTATCTCAGAAAACTCACTATCAGATAGGGCATTGATAAGGGCTTCTTTTTCTATTGCATTTTGATTGAACAAATCCTTCTGCTTGCTTGTAGGATCATCCTTTGCAAGATCTTGTAGAGAGGGGATCTCAACTTCCTTGATAGCCATTTCAAAAACTTCAAAAGAAATGCACTGCAAATGTGTCATCATTTTGTTCTTCCAATCAAGATAATTCTCTCCATCAAACTTAAGACTATCTTTTCTAAAGAATGCCATAGGATCAACCTCAAGCTATTAAAATTTCTCTCCAAGGGACTTGGATCTGATACTAATTATTAGGAATAGTCCCAAGAGATAACTGAGAAGGGGGGGGGGTGAATCGGTTATCTACAAGTTTCAATTCTTTATCCAATTAAGTATACTTAAATATAAAGCATAACAAAATGAAAGAACACTTGAACCCAACACAAAAATTTTGGCTACGGGGAAACCCAAATAGGTAAAAACCTCGGTGGGAATTGACACCCACTAATAATATGTACTAGTGTTTTATGATCCTTGCTAGAAGATCCTTAACCTTGTTAGGAGTTTCTTTACAATGTATTTAGTATAGTAGACCTAGTCAAGGGTCAGACCCTATTAGGATTCTTTTATAATTAACCTTGTTAGGGTTGAGGACACACTATCTGAGAGCACACTGCTCAAATGAGTGAAGGCTACAACCTTCTGAATAATAAATACACACTATATTTGGATCTTGGTGAACTAAAATTTGACCTGTTGTTTGGATTAGTTCCAATCTATACTAAAAATACTTTAGTTGGTCACATATACCTTCTTCTGATGGCTCAACACTTCACACACTCTGCTATGCTCTTCACAATCAATTCTGAACTACACTTTAGCAATCACAAATGACTCCCTATAAATATCTTTCCTCTAAATGATATAATCAAGTCAAACTATTAGAAACATCTTGAAATCATATTAGAGAAACCATAACATACTCCAATAATAATTCTGTCAGCTCTACTAAGCATGCAACACATTCTGGGACCTATCTAATATTAACAAATGTAGATACACACTACACACTGTCAGCTCTACCAAAGTAACTAAAACTTTCTCCATAAGATGAATTAAATCATGTGATCTTAACCAAAAATTAATAAATCTTCTCAAATCACTAATCCAAGGGTGCATATTGAAATGATAGGCACAACTCCAAAACTAATATAATCTCTGTCGGGTCTTCTGAATAAACACAGGAAACTACTATTGCTGAATAGCGACTACATAACTTCACTTTTACTGATTATCAGACTCTGCATCCATGAATGTAACATCACTAGCATGTCTCCATCACATATCCAAACACACAAGGCTCCATGATAACTATACAGACAATCATCCACTAAACACTGCCTGTAACTCTGTCAGGAACACTGCCGACACAAGCTGCTATATAATTGTTTGTACTAACAGTTAACCTTTATGTCCATGATATCATGATGATAACATGTCCATGCTATATATACTAAATTCTTACTACATAAGTCTTCCACACATGCTACTTACCATATGTTGTCATCAATGACAAACATACAGTCAGCATTGGCTTGCTAGAAAATCTCCAACAATTCTTTACAATGCTTTTATTGCAGTGACCTTGTCAAGGGTCGGACCTTGCTAGGATTCTTTTACAATAAACCTATTAGGGGTGGGGACACACTATCCTAGATCTCACTTTTCAGGTGGTGAAGGCTACAACCTTCTGATCTCAGATACACACTATATCTGCTGGATGAATTGGTGTTGTGACACTACTTGTCTGATTAGTTTCTTTGATGCGCTAATGCTTTGACCTCTTGCAAAGATTTAATACATTCTAACTACTCTTTTCACACTTTTTTCTCTACTTATCTTCTCTCTATATCAACTTCCATGCTTTATTACAAAGGCTCATCTAATATTTATATGCACTACCAAAATGATTAACTAGGTCAGCCTATAACCGATTACATACAACGCTTCCAAGTGAATTAGATCAAGCGTGTTTACAAAAAATATGTTTACATGTCTAAAAAATAATTAAAATAGGTGCATATCCTTTACAAAAAACTATTATAATCACTAATCAAATTACCAACAGTCGGCTGCATACTCTATTCTATTTTGGCATTGACTGTCTGTGTTACTTCAACTATCTATATCTTCGCCATACTGTATCTTCTAATCATGTGCTCTTAGAATTAGCATGAATACACTCTTACCAAATTATCTTCTAGGGTGCATACCATAACTCTATCGTATGCACGTGCACTGATGCTCTGATTTTTTGGTGCTCTGTTAACTGTCTAGTCTTCTATACTTAACCAATTTATGATCTTCTGATAATGTGCGTTGACTCCAAAACACTATATGACTTTGTTTCTATATTAACAACACTAAATATAGTCATATACAATAGTGTAGTCAAATTTCCAACAATCTCCCCCTTTTTCATTAATGGCAACAAAGGAATATGGAAAAGTTACTAACTATACCCTTATACCAAAACTCTTTAACAAACTCTAACTTATATCTCCCTTATACTCTTTACTATGCATCTTCTTTACATATATATAAGACTCCATATTATATACAATACTCCCCCTTTGACATTAATGAAAAAGGTGCTCCAAAAATGTATCTACAAGTACTTAAAAAAAAAGTACATCTGGATAAGTAATTTGCAGGGTTTGGATCTCTTGTTTCCAAAATGCAATCAGTGCATTAATAATCTGTAGATGGGTGCATAAGGCATATTGTAGCTTCTCCATCTTCTCCAAGTCTATACTCAGACCTTGATCATATGTCACCATAGTGGCATTGATCTCCTTGATGTTCTAATTTAGTATATCTAGAGAGGGTGCAAGAGCATTCCTGAGCCATGTCTTCCTTGCCCTTATCTTAGACATCTCTTTCTCAGCCTTTTCTATCTTGTCTATCTGCCCCTAGTATACATTGTTGCACATGTTCACATCAGTGGAGGGGTCTTCTATTGATTTCCTTACATTTTCAATCATTTCTTCTGCCTCTTGGATTCTCTTGTAGTGATCAACAGTTAGCTTATCTTGATTCATACAATCTGCAATGATCTTCCTTCCCTTTGCAAAAAAATCCTTCAAAGATGCTTGACCAACCTTTAATGAACTTAGGTCAAGTGCAAAGTTACTAACCAGTTCACTCAATCTATTTTTAATGTATTTCTCTTCTGCTACTTGAGATGCAGATTCTTCCAAGCTAGAGAAGTTAGTCTTGAAGGCTGTAAGGATGGTGCTAACATCATCAATTGTATGGACCTTAAACAATTTCTTATCTGAAGGTAATAGGCTGTTCAAAATGTTGACTGATTCAATAAACAAAGGGTTCCTTGTTATCTATTTCTCTTTTTCTTTTTCCATAGCTAAGACATTGATCTTGATCAGGTCTTCTTCTCCCCAAGAGTCCAAACTAGTGGTGTCTGGTGTCAAACTTGACAATAATGATGCTAAGTGTAATGGAGTGATAGGAGTGCTATCCATCACTTCTTGCTTTACTCTAATTGGCATCTCAATAGATGGCTCATCTATTGGTTCATTTCCTTTCACCTCTTCTTCTTCTTCTTTCTCTTTTTCTTCACCTGTTATATCCTCTACTAACACTTCTTCTTGTGTCTTAGGTGAATTATTACCGCATAGAGTTTCAACCTCTTGTGTGCTTACAAAAGCTTCTTCAAATTTGTCCAAGTTGATGTTAATGGCCACCATTGCAATCTCAACATTATCAATAAAGATTGTATCATCTTTTTGTGTCTCTTTCATGGGTGCGAACTTCTCTCCCTCTGTAGGTGCTACCACTATAGGCGTTGAATCATGAGGACTTGTAACTTGTATATTTGTGGTCTCTGACTCCTTAGCTTCCTTTGAGGGTACTTGAGTTGTGGGTGTAGTAGGTGGATACATGTGCCTATTTAGAAAAAATTTCTCAAAGGCTTTCTCTATCTCTTTGGCTGTCAACTCAAAGTTATTGTCCATTATGTGTAGTGTTCTTAGCTTTGTTCTTAGATGCAACTTTACCAGATCTCACAATAGTGTTTTCTCTTCTAAGGAACACACTGGTAGGCTTTCATCTAGAATCTTTTACCTTATTCTAAGATCTTTTTCAATAGCCTGTTTCTTCAAGGATTCCAAGATATTCCAAACCCTGTCTAGGATGACTGTCTTAAGTTCCAAGACTATCTTCTTGAACTTAATCATATGTTTTATGATCATGCCATGAATCTTTGATTTATTGATTTCACTATACATCTCATAAAACTTTCCTATATGATCTAATATGCCTTCATCAACAATCCTTATTCTCAAGACTTGAAGACTAGGTTTGAAACCTACATCTGGAGGTGCTTGAACATTTTTCTTAGTCCTAGTTTCTGGTGAGGATGGGTGACTTGTGCTGGTTTCCTTCTTCCTCTTGGTCATTGCCTTATACTCAGGAGGTGATGTTAGATCATTTGTGACTTTGGGCATAGGAGAGATAACATCTATTTTATCCTTTGGATCTTTAGTTTTCTCTGTCTTGAATTTCTTTAGTTTAGGATCATCTTTCTTAGCTTCCACTGAGGATGCACTCTCAATCTCTAATGCTATCTTTTATTCTCTTTCTTTATCAAGATATTCCTATATTACACTATGAATTTTGAGTATTTGAGATTTAATCTTAGAGCCTTTCCTCTTAGTTGTTGCATTGTTCAGAACTGCATCAACTTCTCTTGTCTTCTCTTCATAAGTACCCCACCTAGGTTCATTAGGGTCCTTAGGTGATGAAAGTATTAATTATGCATATGCTTCCAAAATTGGTTCCTCTACCTCATAACCAAGTGGATAGATCCACTTTTTTCTAGGTTCAACTACTTCCAACATGTTATATCAGTTTCTACCATAAAGCATATACTATCTTTATATTTTTTAACAATACTCTCTAGTATTTTGTACCTCATCTACATTCTGATCCTGAATGTCTTTAATTCCAACTCCATGTAGTCTTTCAATGTACTCTCAGTAGATGCCTTAAGAGATATTTTTGGCATTGTACATAAACTCTTGTCTAAATACAAGTTTGAGATCTTTCCAAGTATGTGGAAGTGCATGTAGATAATCAAAGACCCAAACCTGAATATTTTGGTCTTATCATGTTTAATGGCTCTAATGCTATCAATTAGTTGTGCATGCAAGATCTCACATAGATTGAACCCACCATTTTCTCTGACAAGTCTTATTGCTACAAGAATAGTGGTTGCAGACACACTATTAACCCTATTGGTGTGCTGAAACCTATAACCTAATATCATGAACATCAATTTGATGTCTTTCTCCTCTATAGGCTCAATTGTCATTCCACACCTATCACTTCTTGACTTACATGTCTGTTCTACTATTTTTCTCACATCCTTTCCTTTTGGGAGAATGACACCTATCCTTGAAAGGTCTATCATTTCATGAATGAGGTCTCCTGTTATTCTCATTGGTACTTCACCTATCCAGAATAGGTCATTGTGAATCTTGTTGAGAAATATCTTTATCCATTTAGACTCATAAAACTTATATGTCATAGAATATTCAACCATGAGATGGTTTTCTAGATGAGAGAACTCATCTAAGAATGATTTATCAGGTTTCATCATAGTCTCAATGTGCACTCTTATCCTGTCAAGTCCTACTGGTTCCTTCTTACAGTAAATGTATGCATAGATCTCTTCAACGTGCATTACACCCATAGGGGTTTTGGAGAATGCACCTTCTAAGTCATCTAGGTTAGACTTAAAGGGATGCTTCTTAACAACATATATTTTCCTCTCTGCAACATCAAACACAACAAGTTTAGCCATAACTTACTTGTTTATCACTTCAAAAATGTTTCCAAGAACTTTTGAATCGTGGCAACAAATTAGGACTTTGCAACTGATCAAACATACTCTTTCACTGGTGAATCAAGCTTCAATACTTCACAATCAACTGCTAGGGATTTTGTGATCTCCAATCACTCTAGTTTGAATGCAATGAGTGATTTGCAAGTCTCTATGTACTTTAAAGTGAAAATTCTACCATTAATGCTTGCCGTGTAAACTAGACTTTTACTGAGAATTTCAAAATTTCATTCTATAGTCAATTAGGTAGTGCATTCTTGTACATAGCATCACATAATCTCCAAAAGGTTAAATCCAAAGGCACATACTCTAAGGGTGAGTATATTGGCTGCATAGGGGTATAGAGCTAAATTAGCTCCCCCTATGACCCTGAGGGTCATTCATCCAGATGTAGAGGGTACATACACTATGGATGCATCCAATACATACTCATCAATCTTATCCTTCTTTGTCTTTGACCAAATCAAGCTCGCATCTTCTACAACTTTCAAAAACTTGACTTATCCTTCGGTATCTAATATTGATTATTCTGGCTTTTTAGGGCTTTCCTAAATTTTTGTTCTTGATCTACAAAACTTTGAGATGTGTCCAACCTTGTTACAAGAGTGACAAATAAATGGAGGCCTTGAACTCTTCGACACATTGATATGGGTTACCATTTTACACTGTCTAGCTGAGTGACCATTATAATTACATATCTAACATGTAATACTCTAAGAACTTCTTGCATTTGTTTGATTCTGATTTCTTTGATTATGCTGAGTCTTGTTCTTCTGGCTTGTTCTACAATTCATAGCTCTATGACCAAATTTATTGCATGAATAACAGTAACCATTGAAAGGTCTTACCTCTTTACAATTCCTTTCTATATGTCCATGCTTGTTACATGCATAACAAGTTCACTCTACTGGCTTCCGCTCATCTTTAGATGGTTCAGTATTGTCTTTAGTCTGATTTTTAGTCTTCTTAGCATATGTGGTGTCTTTTGGTGCTTTCATTCTTTCTCGCATGTTATCAATCTAATTTTGTGCTTCATTGAATCCAATGCCACTGGTATCTTCTTTAAGCTTCTGAGCATACAACTGAGATTCAATCAGATCCTTTCTTGTGTGTAATTTATCAATGTGATTCTTTGCTTCAATTAATTTAGATTCTATCTTTTTTTTGTTGTTTCTTAGCTCCAAGATTTCCATGTTTGCTTTCCTCAATTCTTCATTCAGTTGAAGGTTCTCTTTGATCTGTTCATCATAAAATTCTTGATTGTTAGTTATCTTTTCATCCAACTCTTCAATCTGATCTTGTAAAGATGTGTTCTCCTCATTCAAATTCTTAACCATTTTTCCCAAATCATTGTTTATACAATCCTTCAAATCTTGTCTCAGTTTCTTGATGAATACTTGTGCGCTACTAACTTTCAATTTTAGTTCTTCAACTTCTTTCTTATATCTATCAAGGTCTTCAAGAGCTATGTTAAGATTCTTCAAATTTTTTTATTCTTATGAACCCATTAATCTCCTCAAGTGGTTAAAATTCTCTTCAGAGGACCACAACTCTGATAGCAATTGTTAGGAATAGGAACACTAAGAGGGGGAGGTGAATCAGTGTTCACTATATTTAATCTTTTTACTTTACTCTTGAAACTTAACTTGAATGCTTAAGTACTGAATTGAACATCAACATGAACAAGATACATAAACACAACACATAACACCAATATGGTTATGGGGAAACCCAAATAGGTAAAAACCTTGGTGGGAATTGACACCCACTAAGAACTACACTAGTGTCTTATGATCCTTGTTAGAAGATCTACAACCCTGTTAGGAGTTGTTCTTTACAATGCTTTTAGTACAATGACCTTGTCAAGGGTTGGACCCTATTAGGAGTCTTTTATAATAACCCTATTACGGGTGGGGACACAATGTCCTAGAGCTCACTACTCAAGTGGTGGAGGCTACAACCTTTTGATCTCAGATACACACAATATTTGCTTGATGAATTGGTGCTGTGACACTATTTATCTGATCAGTTCCTTTGATGCACTGATGCTTTGACCTCTTGAAAAGATTTAATACATTCTAACTACTCTTTTTACACTTATGCTTTGCTTATCTTCTCTCTATATCAACTTTAATGCTTTATTACAAAGGCACATCTAATATTTATATGTGCTACCAAAACAATTAACTAGGTTGGCCTATAACTGATTACATACAATGCTTCCAAGTGAATTGGATCAAGTGTGTTTACAAAAAAAGATGTTTACATGTCTACAACCCAATTACAATAGGTTCACATCCTTTACAAAATAATATTATAATCACTAATCAAATTACCAATAGTCGGCTGCATATTCTATTATGTTCTGGCATTCACTGTCTGTGCTACTTCAACTATCTCTATCTTCTGATCATGCGCTCTTAGACTTAGCATGAATACACTCTTACCAACTTATCTTCTAGGGCACATACCATAACTCTATTTTACACATGTATGCTGATGCTCTGATCTACTAGTGCTTTGTTAACTATCTAGTCTTCTATACTTCACCAATTTTTGATCTTCTGATAATGTGCGCTAACTCCAAAACACTATATGACTTTGTTTCCATAATGAAAACACTAAATCTAGTCATATACAATAGTGTAGTGAAATTTCCAACAAAAATCTTTACCCCCACTGAAATTTGTCCTTGACTTGAAACAGCTCTAACAAAAATTTTGTTCGCAGATCTCGAAAGTTCACTGAAAAGGGTATCCAGATCTACACTGATATTCATCATCTCGCGTTTGCACTTGCAAGAACAAGGGTTTTTTGGTTTGGATGAGGGGTTTTCCTTTCTCAAACCCTAGTTTGGAATCAACCTCGAAATGTAATTGAGATTGCAATATATAAACAAAGTAAATGGAACTATTCACCTTGCTTATGTTGAAATCCTTGTGGAGGATTCGAATCCTTGAATCCGCAAGTATGGATGCTCTAAAGGAATGTAGAATTATATGTAGGATGTCTCAAATTGATTTCATTAGATCTTCAACTCCAATCTTGAATGGATCTTGGAATAGGAAGAAGCTTGGATGAATGTGGATGGAGAAATCTTCAATAAGAGGGCTCCAAAGAGATTGAATCCTTCAATGGCTATCAATGGATCTTCTTGATGAATGATTGAATTCTTTCCTTCTCCTTCTTTCTTGCTTGATATCTTGATTGCACTTGAGAGCTTGATCATGAAAAGTGGATTGCTATGAAGTTTCTTGTATGTGTGAACAAGAGATGGATTGAAATGAGAGAGGAGGGCCTCCTTTTCTAGTGATTTAGGGCATAAACTTCTAGAGGGACCAACATAGGGGAATTAAATTCCAATTAGGCCTTAACCCTTAGAAATAGACCTAGATTAAATACAATTTAAGATTTTACCATTCTAAAATTTGAAACAGCTAACCCAAAATGGGGAAAATAAAACTTTCTGAAGCCTAACATCTCTAAACCTCCAAAAGTTGAAATTTGGACCCAGAGTCAAGATCGAGGTCAACTTTGACCTAGGTCAGAGTCAAGGTCGACCTTGACCCAGAAGGTCAACCTTGACCCTGAGGTCATAGATCTTAGTTTCTCAGGACCAAGTGCTAGAAACAAGTTGAAAATAGGTGGAGAGAGAAGTAGAACAGGGGGAAAAAGCTAGATCCATTCATAGACCCATTCAAGGTGCTTGAAATGACCCTAGACCACTTACTCATAGGGCTAAACTAGTCCTAAATGGAAGTGCTTCCATTTTCCAATGATACATTTAGCCCCCACTTTAGCAAGAGTATGGACTCGACGTAAACTCTTGGTAAAGGAGATCATAATGAAAAGATAATATTATTGAAATCAAAAGGGACAAAGGAAACCTCAAGGCCCCAAGGACTCAAGTCTTCCTCAACTCCAAGATTACAATACGAGAGACATCTCTAGAAAAAGAGAAAGAGAGAGAGAGTGTGATTATCTCACCCAATGAGAACTTATGTCCCATTGTGAACCACACAAGGAAATGACGCAACTAGAAAGGTGGAATTGAATTGCCTAGTGAATGTGGGTACTCACCAGTCAACCCATCAAGGATTCACCCTTAGGAATATTATATTCCACAAGAGTAAAACCAAAAGCAAAAGAGATCCAGTTTTAAGGATACCTTCAACCTTAAGGGATCAAAATTTTGAAATTGGAGGGATCAAGAGATCCTAAATAAAAATCCATGCTTTAAGGATTAGTCACTAATCCAAAAAGGGAGAGAAGTATCTTGAAAAAATAATATATGTAAAAGTGTGTGTGTGGAATAGGTGAGGAGAGCATAGGCCCCCATATTAAAGTCATTTCTAATACTTTATTAGGAGCATGGCTTGAATGGAAACATAAAAAACTCCACTGATTATGTTTCCACTACGAGATGCCCCCAAATGAAGACAAATCAAGGGAAATACCACATAAACATATAGAGGACATAGAAGGGATCTACCTACTGTGGGGTCAGTATGATCATGAGATAATATATATATATATGATATTATTGCAAATGAATTGACATCATTCCCCAAAGAAAGTAGAACTACAATAATAATGGAGGAAAGAACACATAAGAGATACAAAGAAGAGTCTTTTTGGACCACAACTAGGAGACCAAAAAGATTCAGTGCTACCAAGTCGCAAATCCAAGGAAACTATACAAGGAAACATTTACGAACAATAGCACAAGTACAACATAACATGAAACAACATTTATAAGAATAGAGATACATATAGAGGATTTGTTCAACATGTCTGATTCCTTTATCACCTTACACCAACAAAGCAACAAGGGTCGTATAAAAGAATCTAACAACATTTAGCAAACACATCATGGGAGAAGCACAATACAATAGGAAAACACAAAACAAAGCTACCATACAGGACAAGCCAATCAAGTGTGCCACCTACTCTCCCTCCCCATCTCATTCTATATCATTTAGGGAAGGTGGATAAATCACAAGAGGTACTATATCCAACACAATAGGAATGATAGCTAGTTCCAAACAAGGATCCTCTTGAGAATCATAATGTTTGATACTAGGTGTAAGTGTCAATTGTGATGAAAGCATATTAGGTAAATTAATGTCAATTTCAATAGTCTCGTATTCATCATTAAAATCATTATTATCATCAAAAGTATCTTCTTCATCCAGATTAATCAAAATAGGATCTTAGATATGAATAAAATCATCATAATCTTGCATTTTAACATCATTATTAGCAGTAACTTCTTCTAACACATCATTCATAGGCTTGTCAAAAGAAGGTAAAGAAATTTGAAGAAAAGAAGTACGAGCCTTTGCTTGAGCATGATGCTTCTTATGATGTTCATTAGCAGATCAATTATGTTTTGTTTTACTTGAAATATGTTGAGAACTAGGAGGAACAACTACCAGATCCTTCATAGGTTCTATAGGAGGATTAGTAGGATTCTTAGGAGACTGACAAGAAACACTAGGAGCTTGATTAACAGAACTAGAAACCATGGATAAAGGAGGTATGGAAGGTGTAGGAAAAACACCATGATTAAGATCCATCGGTGGTATGCTTAACTTGAGAATCTTACGATGCTTATAGGCTTGATATGAGTGGAAAAGATTATCAGGTTGAGAAGGACATGAATTAGGTAATGAAGGCCAAAAGAAGTCAAGGGTAGTACAATCCCTAGGCCTAGAAGGTTGATATAAACTATGATTAATCATCTTCACTTCTTCATCATGAATGAATTTAAGACACTTATGGATAGGAGAAATAACAACATGCATGGAATTTAATCAAGAAAAGCCAAGCTTAACTTGAAATTGATTAGAAGTAAGAACAACAACAAAGGTAGTGTTCACAATTTTACCACAAAGTTCCACCGACAAGTTAATAGAACCAAATGACGCATAAAGAAAACCATTACAAGTTTGAATCCACACATTAGATGTATCATAAGTATCATGTTGCAAGTTTTTCATAAAAATATTTTCTTCAGTAATAACATTGACTAAGGAGGTAGGATCAACAAGACAACCATGCGTAGGTATCTAAGAAATCCTAGCATAAATGTAAAGTGGACCATCAGGAGCTTTAATCATCTCAGAATCATCAAAGGTAATCAAGAGTTCCCAAGGTCTTTTATTCTTAACTTATTTTCAAGGTTTAGGTTGAGATTTCAATTTAGGTTGCGGTTGTGGTTTAGGTTGAGGTGGAACTTGAGGTTGAGCTTGAAGCTAAAGTGGAGATATAGATTGATCAACATGCTCCACATGGTTAACAATGTGATTAAGATCATCCATCTTTGAATCATAAATAATGTCCAAAGAAGATGGTTGAGAAATGGTATTAGTATCATCTGTAGGTAAAGGATTCATATAGATTTGAAGGTTTTGATTAGGAGGATAGACATATTTGTTCCCACTACCATCAAGATTATCAATAGATAAGGCATTAGAATCGATTAAGTCTTGAACCTTATAATTTAAAGAATAACACTTCTTAGTATCATGACCATTTTGATGATGATATTGACAAAAAGCTTTAGGATCAAAGGATTTGGATGCTACTGTAGCAAGTAAAAGAGGTCGAATAGGAGTTAAAGTAATCATATTAGCAGTTAACAACCTATTCATAATAGAATATAAAGATTTAGAGAGAGGAGTAAATGTATGATTTAGTCAAAAAGAAGTGGATGCAAAAGTGGCATTGTGAGATGTTAGCTTGTGGTGACTAATCAGGAAAGTACTATCCAGGAAAGTACTGTACACTTTTCCTCCCAACCTCTCCGGGGTTATTTGGGCTGACTACTTATAACTCATTCTAACCCTAAAGCGGGAAAAATATTGTATAATATGGCTTAGGGTTAGGGATTTTCATCATGTATGATTTTAGTACTTGCGGTAGAATTGGGCTGTAAGGGATTACAGATTGTAATCAGGTTGTAATCACTGGATAATAATAATATTGGACTCACTGTTGGTGAACGTAGCCCAGGGATTGGGTGAACCACGTTAAATCTGTGTGTCTTGTGTTCTATTCTATGTGGTTTATTATTTTTTGATATTAGTTATATTTGCACATAATTGTTATTTCTACCTTGTTAATCCTAACAAGTGGTATCAGAGCGAGGTTATTTCATTTGTTCTTTCATCTATTCTCTGAAGCAGGTCTCACGAGTTAGTGGGAGAGTCTCTCGATTTAGTGGGAGAAATGGCAGACAAGGGTAGGCTAAAGGTTGATAAGTTTAATGGGCAGAACTTCCAGTTATGGAAGATGCAAATGGAGGATTATCTCTATCAGAAGGATCTATGGCAGCCATTAGAGGGAGTAGCCAAGAAAGAGCAATCAATGTCTCAGGAGGATTGGGATATTTTGGATAGGAAGGCACTGGGGAGTATTTGTCTATGCCTGGCACAATCGGTGACATTCAATATTACTGAAGCAAAGACAGCTAAAGATCTGATGGAAACCCTAGCGAAGTTGTATGAAAAGCCTTCAGCTTTAAACAAGGTATTTCTTATGAAGTGTTTATTTAATATGAAAATGGTAGAAGGTGGATTAGTTACTGATCATTTGAATGAGTTTAATACAGTTACAAGTCAATTAACCTCAGTTAAAATTACTTTTGATGAAGAGGTTAGGGCTCTCTTGATTTTGTGTTCTTTGCCAGAAAGCTGAAATGGCTTGGTAATGGTTGTTAGTAATTCTATTTCTGGTTCTAATACCCTAAAGTATGATGATGTTATTGGTGTTATATTGAGTGAGGAAATTCATAGGAAAAGCTCAGGGGCATCCACATCGGGTAGTGTGTTGAACACAGAAAGCAGAGGTAGAACAAGAGATAGAGGAAACAACTCTAGAAATCATGGGAAATCAAGAGGAAAATCAAAGGGAAAGAGGTCTGAATCTAAAGGGCCAAATGATTGCTGGTACTGTGGAAAACCAGGTCATAAGAAGAAAGATTGTTGGTCTCAGAAGAAAGATCAAGGAGACAAAAATGATGGAAACAAGGAGGCAAATGTGGTAAGTAACAAATCCGAGGAGGATGCTTTGCTCTTGTCCTTAGAAAGTATTGATGATTCATGGGTTTTAGATTCTAGGGCTTCATTTCATGCTACACCCCATAGAAGTTATTTTTTTGATTATGTCCAAGGGGATTTTGGGCTAGTTTATTTGGGAGATAATGAACCCTGTCAGATTGTTGGAAAGAAAAAAATTAAGATTAAGTTATAGAATGGGAATCATTGGCTACTACAAGAGGTAAGACATGTTCCAAGGCTGAGTAGGAATTTAATTTCAGCAGGGCAACTGGGTGATGAGGGTTTCACAGTTACTTTTAATGATAAAAATTGGAAGGTTTCAAAAGGTTCCTTAGTAGTAGCAAAAGGTGTGAAAGTAGGCACCTTATATCTTTGTACAGGTCATACTGTTCCTTCTACTTTAATTGTTTCAGAAGATAATGAATGTTCAGGAACAGTGGCTGCAGTTGAGCAGGAAGAACATCAAATTGTTGCTGTAGATTCTGACATAGCACTGTGGTACAACAGACTCGGGCACATGAGTGAAAAAGGTATGAAATTACTTCATTCAAAGAAAGTTTTACCTGGTCTGAAATGTGTCAATATGGATTTCTGTGAAAGTTGTGTTTATGGAAAACAAAAGAGAGTTAGTTTTGTGAAGAGTGGGAAGGAAAAGAAAAATGAGAGATTAGAGCTTGTGCATACAGATGTATGGGGACCAGCTTAGGTATCTTCCCTTGGTGGCTCTCTGTATTATGTTACATTTATAGATGATGCAACAAGAAAAGTATGGATTTATTTCCTTAGACAAAAATCTGATGTATTTCAAACTTTTAAGAAATGGAAATGCTTGGTTGAGAATGAGACTGGTAAAAAGTTAAAATGTCTCAGATCTGATAATGGTGGTGAGTATTGCAGCACAGAATTTGAAGAATATTGTTCCTCTAATGGTATTCGTAGGCAAAAAATTATACCAAGGACTCCACAAGAAAATGGAGTGGCTGAACGCATGAACAGGACAATAATGGAGCGTGCAAGGAGTATGAGGTTGCATGCTATGCTGCCCAAAAATATGTGGATAGAGGCAGTGAACACTGCTATTTATTTAATCAATAGAGGCCCCTCTATTCCTTTGGACTGTGGTATTCCAGAGGAAGCATGGAGTGGTAAGAAGGTGAGTTATTCTTTTCTCAAAACCTTTGGTTGTGAAGCTTTTGCACTTATAGATTCTGAAAATAGAGCCAAGCTGGAAGCTAAGTCAAAGAAATGTGTATTTGTTGGGTATGGCATTGATGAATTTGGTTATAGGCTTTGGGATTTTGAAAATCATAAAATTGTAAGAAGCAGGGATGTCATATTCAATGAGAAAGTATTGTACAAAGATCTGTTGCTGCAGCATGAGAAGAAAGAAAATGACTATGTAGTACTAGATGATACTCCACAAGTTCATGTTCCAGTAGTTCCTTATGCTCCGCAACAACAGCAACAACAAATACCACACACCCCAGTGAGTGTTAGACGGTCAACAAGGCTAAGTAGACCTCTAGAAAGATTTTCTCCATCTTTGTATTCTATTATGTTAACAGATGCTGGTGAACCTAAATGTTATAATGAAGCTGTGCAGGTGGATACAAAGCTTCAGTGGGAGTCTGCAATGACAGATGAAATGGACTCTTTGCTGAAAAATCAGACATGGGATTTATGTAAGTTACCTGCAGGTAAAAGGGCTTTACAGAATAAATGGGTTTACAGGATCAAAGAAGAGGATGGAGGTACGAAAAAGATTTAAAGCCAGATTAGTCATAAAAGGATTTGCACAGAAACATGGTATTGATTTTAATGAGATATTTTCTCCAGTTGTTAAAATGACTTCTATTCGTACTCTTTTAAGTATTGTGGCTACTGAAGATTTGCATTTAGAGCAGCTTGATGTTAAAACAACCTTTCTTCATGGTGATTTGGATGAAGAAATATATATGGTTCAGCCACAAGGATTTAAGGTCAAGGGTAAGGAGAATTTGGTGTGTAGATTGTAGAAAAGTTTATATGGCTTGAAGCAAGCACCTCGGCAATGGTATATTAAATTTGACACTTTTATGAATGGGCATGGATATAGTCGGTGTCATTCTGACCATTGTGTTTATTTTAAGAGGTTGGATGATGACAGCTACATTATTTTATGTTTATATGTTGATGATATGCTTGTAGCTGGGTCTAACATGGATCACATTAAGGGGTTGAAACAACAGTTAGCAAAATCTTTTGCTATGAAGGATTTGGGGGCAGCAAAACAAATCCTTGGTATGAAAATTTGTAGAGATAGGAAAAATAGGAAATTGTCTCTATCTCAAGCTGATTATATTGAGAAGGTGTTGCACCGTTTCTCTATGGAAAATGCCAAAGCTGTCAGCACACCTTTGCTTGGTCATTTGAAATTGACTAAGGATATGTGTCCCAAGACACTAGAAGAAGAGACTAAAATGTCTAAGGTACCTTATGCTTCAGCTGTAGGGAGCTTAATGTATTCTATGGTATGTACTAGGCCAGATATTGCACACGCAATGGGAGTCATTAGCCGTTATATGAGTAACCCTGGTATTGAGCATTGGAATGTAATCAAATGGATTCTCAGATATTTGAGAGGCACATCTAGTAAGTGTTTACACTTTGGGGGTTCTACTACTACTGTACAAGGCTATGTTGACTCAGATTTGGCAGGAGATATAGATAGTAGGTAGAGTACTACAGGTTATATATTTATTGTTGGTGGGATAGCAGTGAGTTGGATTTCTCGACTACAAAAGGTGGTTGCTTTATCCACTACAGAGGCAGAGTATGTTGCTGCTACAGAGGTAGCCAAGGAGATGATATGGCTTCAATTCTTCATGGAAGAATTGGGACATCCACAAAAGGATAATTTTCTACATACAGATAGCCAAAGTGCCATTCATCTTGCAAAGAATTCTGCTTTGCACTCAAAGACAAAACACATACAGTTGCGGTACCATTTCATTCGCTCAGTTTTGGATGATGGACAGTTAAGGCTGGAAAAGATTCATACTGATGATAATCCAGCATATATGTCTACAAAGGTAGTAACAAGGGAGAAGTTGAACTCATGTTCAGCTTCAGTTGGTCTTCTAGACTGAACAAAATAAAGGAACAACTGAGTCCAAGGTGGTTCAATCCAGTGGGAGCCTCATGTGGGTAGTGGTATTGCTACAGGATCAGTCTCCAAGTGGGAGGTTTTTTAGTATAGTGTGGATACTGATTAGTCACCAAGTGGGAGATTGTTAGCTTGTGGTGACTAATCAAGAAAGTACTATCTAGGAAAGTACTATACACTTTTCCTCCCGACCTCACCGGGGTTCGGGGCCTGGCCGGGCCCCGAGCGGGGGTTTGGGGGTGGCAGCCCCCAAGAGTAGGGGTTCGGGGGCGCAGCCCCCGAGGAATTTTTTTTTTGAGGCTGACTACTTTTTTGGTTATTTGGGCCGACTACTTATAACTCATTCTAACCCTATAGCGGGAAAAATATTGTATAATATGGCTTAGGGTTAGGGATTTTCATCATGTATGATTTTAGTACTTGCGGCAGAATTGGGCTGTAAGGGATTATGGATTGTAATCAGGTTGTAATCATTGGATAATAATAATATTGGACTCACTGTTGGTGGACATAGCCCAGGGATTGGGTGAACCACGTTAAATCTGTGTGTCTTGTGTTCTATTTTGTGTGGTTTATTATTTTCTGATATTAGTTATATTTGCACATAATTGTTATTTCTGCCTTGTTAATCCTAACATTAGATGCAACTACATTCATTACATTTGTTTATCTTGGCATAGTTGTTGAATTTTTTAAATTTGTTTGGATTAGGAGTAGCATCACTCTTATCAACTAGAGCAAGAGCCATTGGAGTGTTGCTCTCAAATTGACTCACTTGTAATTGATAATGATGAAGCGCTACACAAATTTGTTGAAAAGAGGTAAATTTAGTAAGAAAAATCTTATCTCTAATATCCTTTTGCAAATTTGAAATAAACATACGTTGAATATCCATATCAGGAACATGATAGGAAATCTAAGTATGAAAATGCTTAAATCTACCAATAAATTCAGTCAATTTTTCCTTATTGTTTTGTTTACAATGCATCAAATCAGTTAAAGGCACTTGTGGACCAATGCTATTTTGATATTGTTGAATAAAAGTATTCAAACAAATGACACTTGTGGACCAAGGCACTTGTGGCCTTATCATGGAAAGTTCTAGCAAATGACTTGGCTAAAATACTATGGTCATGAGCATAATCACTACAAAGGATTTGAAATGTTTTAACATGATGAACAGGATCTCCCTTACCATTGTAATTCTCAAGATGAGTCATATCGGCTTGCTGAGGAACAGGAGTATGAATGATGTCTAGGGACAAAGGACTTCCCATGTCACATGTAGGAATGCTAAACTTGTTTTGAGTCAAGGATACAAGTTGTTGTTGTAAAGATGACATAGTTTGAGCCAAACTAATGATTGTTGAATCATTAGAGGAAATAGGAGGTATAGAAACATTAGAAACACTAGGTAAAGTGTATGAAGCTACAAGAATGGAAGAAACAACTGGAGGAACACTTGGAACTACAGTTGGAAGAGGATTGGAATAAGTAAAAGGAACTTTATGATAAGAAGGTTGTGATGTAGGAAGGGACATAGGAGGAACACTCATAGGAATAGAGGGAACCATTGTAGTCACCAAAGGAGGAGTATAGGTAGGAATACTAGGTAAAGGAATAGAAGAGGGTTCCACACTAGTGGAAAGAGGAGTAAATCCTAAATCTTGAGCTTCTTGAGCTAAATTTTTAATATTTGAATGCACAAGATGAGTGATACCACGAAGGAGATTAACACCTTGATCACTATCATGAAGGAATTTCTTAAGAGCCTCTATAGCTTGAATAGAATCTTGATTATGGTTTTCTTGAATAAGCCAATTACCCATTTTATCAAGTTCAGTTGAAAGTTTTTGGACTTGTTCAGGAGGAACTCTTAAAGCATCATCCTCATCATGAGATGAGTGGGAAAAGTTTTTCTCCATAGTAGGATTGGAATCATGAATAATCAAATTGTCATCTGGGATCCTAAGGAAAGAGAGGAAGACTCAGGATCAAAGGCACCCATAAGTCTGTGACTTCATCTAAATAGAATATTATAAGTAGGACTAGATGTAGTAAAGCTCATATACCAATACAATGTAAATGAACTAAACTAAGAAAACACAAAGAATGAACAAATGAATGTTTTTGTATTTTTATTTTATATGAGACGCAAACACATAAAATAAATCTAATACATGCAAGATCTAATACCATAAAAGAAAGTGTTTAACCATAAATATGCTAAGGTATCTAATTACACAAAAGAAAAGGGGTAAGCTTGTCAGGTTCACAAGGAGAGATCCAAATTCCCAAAGGAGAGATCAAAATTTATTAATCATAAGGAAGTGATCAATACACAAAGGGATCAATCTATGGAGAATATGAAGAAAGGAGAAAAAATTATAGTCCATTATAGAAAATGTACATTTGAAAACTTAATTGAATTGAAGACAAATACCAACCTCAAAATAGGGTAAATCTGGAAAATACTATTTTCTGGTGTCTGTGTTTAGCTTCGGGAGATTCTATAACCTAAGTTGGCCTAGAAATGCAGAGATAGAGAAAACCTGGAAACCTTTTGTCTTTTGGAGCAAGGTTGATCTTGACCTCAGGATTGGGGTACAATCTTGACCCCCATTGAAAGTTATCCTTGACCTGAAACAACTTTGATAGAAATTATGTTCGTGGATCTCAGAAGTTCGCCAAAAAGGGTATCTAGATCTGCACTGATATTCATCATCCCGTGCCTGCACCTGCGCAAGAAAAAGGATTTTTTTGTTTGGATGAGGGGTTTTCCTTGGTCAAACCCTAATTTGGAATCAACCTTGAAATGTAATTGAATTACAATATATAAACAAAGTAAATGGAACTATTCACCTTGCTTATGTTGAAATCCTTGTGGAGGATTCAAATCCTTGAATCCACAAGTATGGATGCTCCAAATGAATGTAGAATTAAATGTAGGATGTCTCAAATCAATTGCATTAGATCTTCAACACCAATCTTGAATGGATCTTGGAATAGGAAGAAGCTTGGATGAATGTGGATGGAGAAATCTTCAACAAGAGGGCTCCAAAGAGATTGAATCCTTCAATGGCTATCAATGGATCTCGTTGATGAATGCTTGAATGCTTGAATGATTTCCTTCTCCTTCTTGCTTTCTTGATATCTTGATTGCACTTGAGAGCTTGATCATGAAAAGTGGATTTCTATGAAGTTGCTTGTGTGTTTGAGCAAGAGCTGGATTGAAATGAGAGAGGAGAGGCTCCTTTTATAGTGATCTAGGGAAAAAAATTCTAGAGGGGCCAACATAGGGGAATTAAATTCCAATTAGGCCTTAACCATTAGAAATGAACCTAGATTAAATACAATTTAAGAGTTTACCATTCTAAAATCTAAAACAGCCAACGCGAAAGTAAGAAAATAAAACTTTCCAAAGCCCGACATCCTGAAAACTTTAGAATTTAAAATTTGGACCCAAGGTCAAGGTCGAGGTTGAATTTGACCTAGGTCAGAGTCGAGGTTGACTTGACCTTGGTTAGAATCAAGGTCAACCTTGACCTAGAAGGTTGACCTTGACCCCGAGGTCATAAATCTCAGTTTCTCAGGACCAAGTACCAGAAACAGGCTGGAAATAGGTGGAGAGAGAAGTAGAACAGGGGAAAAAGCCATATCCATTCATAGACCCATTCAAGGCACTTGACATGACCCCGTACCATTTACTCGAAGGGCTAAACCAGTCCTAAATGGAAGTGCTTCCATTTTTTTACGATACGTCTCTTTAACAAAATTTTATTAATGATTTTAATTAAATTTATCTACTAATGTTCACCACCCATAAATTTTACTTTTTTAAAATCTTCATAATAAAATCTCCTATATCATTATTACCAAATTTTAATTTACGTATTTTTAAACTACCCATAATAAAATAATTAGTTTAATAAAGTCCAAAAGTATTTTACCCCGTGAAATTTAATAAATACATAATGATTAAAATATCCTCTTTAATAAAATGTCCTCACTAAACAATCATAATGGGAATAATTCCATTTTCCACCGAAGTAATAAACTTCATGTTTCACAAAAAGTATATATAAGATTACACAAAAATAAAAAGATAATAACTTAACTAAAAAGAAAAGAGGGGGAAAGGAGAAGTTCAAATATTGGGTTGAGTTTTCCTTTCCCTAACCCTAAATTTGGAATTAGGGTTAGGGTGAATTTGCCAATACCTAAAAGAACTTCCTAACTTTCCATTTCTTTCTTTTTCTCTTCCTCTCCCAACCCTACATGGATAACCTCTCTTTTTTTCCAAGTTGCAAGTGTTTGGGAAGCTTGACATGGAGGAAGAAATGTCAGCTCATTTATTTGAGAGATATATACACATACCAATTGTATATATGTATATATGCCCTTAAATAAATAAACAAAAATGAAGCATCTATGACAAAAATATTTGATAATACTAGACTTCAATATCAAGAAATGAATTGGGAACTTTCCTTATAAAAATACTTATAATTAGATCATAACAACTTTATAAATTATAAAATGATTTTTTAAGTTAATTGTAGGAATTCATTCCTCTAAGAATAACAAAACATGAATAGTAAATATATTTTATATATAATTAATTTTCTAAATATGATTTTTTTATCATTGCTTTAATTATTAGATTAAATGTGTATAATTCTTACAAATTCAGGATAATGCAATAGAGGAGGATATAAGAAGCTCTTCTACATATGTGGTGAAGTGCTAAATCAATTATTATGTGGAGTGACAATAAGGTATTCATTATCTCATGAAATATATTTATTTATGGACTTATATTGATTATCTTATTAAATATATTTATTTATGACCTTATTCTTTTACTTAACATTTGTCATAGAGGATGATTTTCTGCTGCTCTCCCCATCCTCTTCTACTTAACATTTGTGTTAAGTCAAATGGATTCAACTACCTCAAAGAGAACAAGTTCCAACAAAAAGGTTTTAAGAATTTAATTGGATTATTCTTCATTTTCTTGGCTTGAAATTGGATGATTTAAGAATAAAAGCATATAATGGTTTCATTCTATTGTAGAGAGATTCAGATGGAGGCCATTCCATCTTTGATCTTTCCCATTCAAAGAAAGTTAAACAATAGTCTAGTCAAGGAAAAAACAATGATATAAACTTTCTTATTCACATTGCATCATTATTGAATATTTTAGTTTTGGAGAATAGCCTCAATGAATTAGGAGGGTGAGATACATTTATAAAATCCTTTCTTGTAAATTATTTAATTTACAAGGGCAAGTATAGCTTTTCCAATAAAAATAATAATCAATAGTTCTCAATCAAAATAAAAATCTTAGAATCTAATAACAATCAAAATAACAATCTTAGAATCAAGGATAATTCCCAGGTAAAGGTGATATGGACCCCTACTACTAATGGAGAGTACACGGTGGCTTTTGTTTGCGCTATGTGTTTCTCTAAGGGAGATAAACCTCTATGCTCGAGTGTTTGGTATAAATATCTTACACCTAAAATTAATTTCTTCTTTTGGATCCTTGTTCAAAATAAACCTCTAACTCTTGATAATTTTTCTAAAAGGGGTTTCTTCCTAGTTAATAGATGTTTTCTTTGTATGGAGGACTCAGAATCATGTGATCATCTAATGTTACACTGCTTCTATACTTGTAGAGTTTGGGATTTCATCTTTTAAAAAGGAGATCTTTTCTTGGTTTTTCCTTGGTCTTGGCAGGATTTTATTATTCAACAGAGTTGTCCGTTTTCTAGTGATCTTGCCAAAGATTTGTAGAAACTCATTCCCCCTCATTTTTTTTGGCACATCTGGAAGGAAAGGAACAATAGAATCTTCAAGGAGAAATTTTCTAATTCGGATGTTGTTGCTAATCTCATTTGCAGAGGGCTGAAGGAACACTATATCAGTTGTATCAGTAGTAATAATCAGAAGATGAAGGCACAAATCTCAAAAGAGGACATTAGAAATTGGAATATCCCCCACTCTAAATCTCAATATCCTAATCTAAGAGATAATCCTACCTAGATGGCTCCTCCTTACGACTGGATTAAAGCCAAATTTGATAGGTTTCAAAGGGAAATCTGGGTACTTCGGGAGGTGGTGGTATTCTAAGAGACTAGAATGGCAACTATGTTGGAGAAATTGCATCTCCTCTGGCTATGTAGTCAAATCATAGAGCTGAGGCGATGACTGCCTTAAATATTATAAAGCTGGCAGAAGAAACCAGGAGCAAAAAAGTTTGGCTGGAGGGAGATTCTTTAAACATTGTGAATAATATCAAAGGAAATAGCATCTCTTCCTGGACTATAGAACACATCATTGAGAAAATTAAAAATATATGAGTTAGTCTTGACTCTTTTCATGTTACCCATAACTCCCGTAAAACCAACCAACTTGCGGATGGCTTAGCTAATCTTGGAGTCAAAAGTGACATAATTCATAAATGGTATGGTGCCACTAAATTCAGTGATGAGATTAACTCATGTATCAATTATGACAGAGTTAACCAAAAGGAAGGAAATATTTGTAATGATGTTACAATATGACGTTAGTCTAAAATCAAGCAAGCTGAAAGTGATGTGGCATGTGGAGAAGTGTAATACCCCAAAAATGGGCTATATGACCATTGACCTTCTACATCAACAAATCGATCAAAATCGACCTTAAAGTCCTAACCTAAGGCACATCTGCACATCAGATCATCAAAATCCTAATTGATTTTATCTTAATTCTGCATTGGGGAATATTCTTGAATATTCCTAATTTATTTTAATTAAATATGATTTGGTGATAAATCATATTTATCCTAAAGTCGATTAATTAAATATGTTGAATAGTTGATTAATTAGGCTTAATTCTACCACTTAATTAATTTAATTAGATTTAATTCTATTTATTCCTAATTAATATTATTTAATTTTGACAATAAATAAAAAATCCTACAAATAATTAATTAAATTCTTATTTAATTGATTAAATCAAATTATCAATATTTAATGATATAGTTTTAGGATAAAGTTTGATTTAATAATTGATTAACCCATAAATCAATTATTTTAATTCAAAAATCAGTTAAGTTGAGAATAAATCACTTGGAATATTAAATAAATTCATATTAAATCATGCACATTAAAAAAAAATAGTTAAACTTTAAATCAACAAATCAATTCAATTTGTTAACTTTCTAAACTCAACATGTGATTGTGAGTTGAAAAAGTAAACCGAACTCTTGATTTGAGTTAAAAAGTTGTTTTTGCATGATTTTATGAGTTGACTATTTCTAATTCATTGATAACTCAAAAATCAAGTTGAGTTCATCAAGGAGTGATTTATGGCTTTTTCCATGCACCCTCAAGCCCTGGATTTTTATATAAACGAGGCTTAGTCCTTCACAAACGATCCTTCAATTGTGCTTTCAATTACTTGGAGAATCGAGCTCTTGTGAACAAGCGATTGTGATATTTTTGCAATTTTGATTCATTATTTTCAATTGATTCATAACATTCCATAGCATTGTTAGATTAGATTTACAAATCATTTCAATCCATTTTAGATCAATTTCATATCATTTTTTCATCATATTGCATAGAAAGTCCAAAAATATAGATTAATCTGCATCCATAATTTCATTTCTTTCATCATTTGAAATCCTTCATTTAGGTATTGCATTATCACTGGTCTCAGTCATAATCTGAGAATATCAAACTCATACCTACTAGAAGGTAGTAAATTGCCCGGTTAGCTATATTGTTTTCATTTACAGATTTCTTGATTTGCTAACCTTTAATGTTTTACTGAAGTGTTGTGTCCACAGCTAGGTAAAAAATTCACACACATTTTTGGCACCCACTGTGGGGCCCTGCAATGGGTTTCCATTTTGATTCTATCAATTTTATGACAATTTCATTCAAGCCTCAATTTTTAATTTTTTTCCTCCGTACAATTTCGTACGACATTTCAGAAAGTCATATCAGAATACTCTAGTTGTCGTACAACAAACGACATTCTGGATTGTCATATGGGTTGTTATGTATTATCATCTGGAAGCTAAATTATTGTATGAGAACTAACCCATTGTCATATCATTTCCCAATTGTCGTATGGGAATGTGTAGAAACTCATACGAGTTTTGATGCCAGTTTTGCATAGTCATAACATGTTTTTGAGTGATCTTTTTAGATTTTGATTTCAGATTTCTACTGACGGCTAATTCTAACAATTGATGCTTGCTGTTTCGGATCATTTTTAGTAGCCTAATGATATCTATGCAGGATGAAAAATGAAGATTGAGAATAAAAACCCCATTCTTTGGCCTTTCTTGTCTTGAAATCTAAGCCATCTTTTGTAGATAACCCTACTTTCAGAAAATTCACTAGTCAAAGAAAGATCGTTCTACAAAAATTTCTGATAAGTGGTTTTGCAGGTTGCCTACTATCATTCAAGAAAACATTGTGTCTGATTAAATTTCATTTTCATAGGAACTTAGTTTAATAGGTATGTGTGTCTATTTCCATTGAGGAAAATACTCAGGGGATTATGCTCTTCTCCTTCTGAGGAGAACTAGAAACCCAAAAAGTTTCTTCCTTGGTGCCAGTTTGCATACTGTCTTTGGATTAATATTGCTTGGCATGTCTTGGATAGGGAAAAGGACAAGGTTAGGGGATTATGCTCTTCTCTTTTAGAGAATCAAAAACCCAGATCCTGTGGTCTCCAACCTCACATTTCAATTAATCCTTTAGAGGGCCTGCCAGAGAGGTAAAAAGCTCAAGGGAGTGACCCAAGTGGGGATAAGTCTTAAGCTGACTCTTACACCCCACTATAAAATTTGACACTTCCTTGAGGTTAAAGCCTCAAAATACATAGCTGTGTTTGTTCCTTGGCCTTGTGCCATGAACATGCTTTGATACTATGTAGAGCGGAGCCGCTTCAATCTTGCTTGCAAGACTACACTTGTTAGAGTGCTCATAGGGTTAACAGCCTTAATCCTACTTGTGGAACTATGAGAGATAGTTGTGAATGGATGCCCTAATTAAAAGACTAACCTAGTTTTTCTACTAATCTACCTTCGACAAATTTGTAGTGCTTGTGCAAGGTGAATAGTAATCACCCCAAGAAACTCATCATATCGATCCCTCTTCGATGCTTGAACTCAGCTAATATGGGCTTCAACATCCATTATGTGTTGTTAGATCTACATATTCTGAGGATTCCATGAGTGTGTTCCTAAGTCAATGAGCAAGTAATACATCTCTTCTCCTAGCTAGGGTAAGATAGGTGTGATTGATTCATTGAGTCAGTTCCCTCTATTTTCTATGATTGTGAGCCTAATGCTATGTTAAAAAACCTCAGACAAATCCAATACACAGATCTTCAAAACTTGGACAAAGAAATCTACAATCAACTTGATACTGAAAACACCAAACAACTGAAAAATTGATCAAATCTAAAGCAAAAATCCTTTCTGGTGTCAATTGTCATCCTAGAAAATCAAGTCGTACGAGTTTTTCCAATTTTCATTTCAGAATCCCCATAAACTTGTATGGTAACTTGTACTTTTTCATACAACTATTGTCAGAAAACCTTAGCAAAATTCAATACTAGAGTCAATTGTTGTACAAATTTTTCCAATTGTCGTATCAGACCCCATCCTACCTCATACGAGCCTGGATAAAGTCATATAAGTGTTGCTTCAAAATTGTCAGAAAACCTTCAAATTTGTCAGAAATTCAATCATTACAGTCAACCACCAAATTCTATCAGAATATTCACTATGTCAGGAACAAAGCAGAAAAACCAAAAAAATCCAATTCATTTTCCTAAAGTGGTCTCTTGAGTTTGATCCAACCTTCTAATTTATTGATTTGAATCTCATTCCATCTTGTGTCAAAACCTTGTCAAAATCATCTTCAAATTCAATCCTCAAAACAACTAAGTGTTGTGAGCTCATGTCCTCTATCCTTTGGGCATCTACCCATACATCTAGGGCATAGTATCCCACACTTACAATATTTTCATCAATCAACAAATCCAATCTCGACAAGGCTACGTCATTCAATTTTCCCAAATAAGGTCATTCATCAGTTGTCTTAATCTTACTCTTCCAATTCACTCAAGGTTAATGGTGGAAACTAGAGCTTCCTCACATAGAAAACCTAGAGAAGAACCAAAATTCTCACCTTTATCTTCTTACATTGTTCAGACCATTAATCAACCTTATGATACAACTCATTCTAAAGAAGACGCTCTAGGTAATCTACATCTGAAAGAAGGTTATTCTAATCCTTCTCAATCAACCCACGGAGGTAATTAATCAACTCCACATCAATCAATCCCCGGGAGTCCTCATAACACCACAATGTCTCAAGGAGGAGCAAACTAAGGCTCCCAAGGTCACCATTCTAATCATGGCGGATATCTCGAACCAACACCATCTAAATTTGAATGATATAGAAATGATGACCTCTTTCAAAAAATGATGAAACACTTCTTGCAACAAGAGAAAGAGGCCTATTTATTACAACTAGCTCAACAAGGAGCCAAACTTCCTCAAGACTTTAATGTTGATAATATCATCACACAAGAGGAAGAAACCCCCATCGCAGCCATGATGAAACAAATGCATGCCATGCAAGTTAAGCTCAACAAGCTGGAAAAAGAGAAGGAACCTAAAGAATTCTCTATGGAGGCTCTATGCCCCTTTCCATTCGATAAAGACTTGTACATGCCACCAGTCCCAAAAAGAGTGGATATACCAAAATATGACAAATACGATGGAAACTTTGACCCCCAAGATCATGTCAGAGAATTTTGTACTCAATCCATGGAGTTTATGCATGAACCAACCTACTTAATGCATCTTTTTCCATGATCTCTGGGAGGAGCATCCATTCATTGGTTCTCTAAAATGCCTCCAACAATCAAGAATTTTGAGGAGTTGATCAAACTATTTTACCAACAATACACCTATAATATTCAACATTCGATCACTATGATTGACATCTGCAATCTTCAAGAAAAGCTAGGAGAACCCTTCCTGACCTTCCTCAAACACTGGACGAAGAAATTTTCACTCTATGCCAGACAAATCCTAGAAAATGAGAAATTAGAGATCGTTATCAATAACCTAATTCTGGAAATCAATTATCACCTACAAATGCATAATCATACTTTTGAGAAAATGGTCGAAAATGCCATAAAGATTGAAAATGTCCTTGCTCATAAGGGAGATATATCGCTTAACAAAGACAAGTATGAATCAGGTTCTAGTTCCAACAACAAAGATAAAGTCAAATTCTGGAACAAGAACAAAAATGTTGTAACAGATGGTGTTGTCAATCACATCAGTGCTCCACCAAAGGAACCAGTATTCAATGTCACCATTGGCACCCAAGCCATAAAAGCTTCTGAACTAAAGGCATCTAAAAATTCTAAAAATTCTAATGACTATAAACCATGGGTTACAAAACCAAAGCATGAGTTCACTCCTTTGGGTGAGTCCTTAGAATCTGCCATGAAAACACTATTGGCAAAAAAAATCATCACATTGCTTGAGATAAAACCATATGATCTTGAAGTTAAACCTAAATGGTGGAAAGAGACCGATTTCTATGACTTCCATCGAAACAAAGGTCATAAAACCAACAAATGCATGCACTTGAAGCATCTCATACAAGACAAAATTGATGATGGAGAAATTGTAATTGACAACCATAAAACCAACAAAGAGCATACAACATTCATGGAACCATTTCCAAAGAATAATCATGGAGATTCATCTTCTAAACCTAACATGGGTACTAAAGTTAGTTACGCCTACTCTAGAAACAATGATGTCATAAACATGGTTGAACCATGCCTATCTAAACATTGCAATGTCATCACCATTGTAAAAAGAGATAGAGATAATCAATAAACAAATGTAGTAACTCGATCACAAGCTTAGGTACATCTACAAGGACAAAAATTGGGTTCACCAAACATCCCTAAGGTGTCTTTCAATCTTTCATCTACTTCTAAACATAGGGCTACCTCAAAATCATCTAACCCTAAAGAGACCAGGGCAACATCGTACATTATTGTCCAATAAATCCAGCATACCAATGCAAAAATATCCATGTTTGAGTTGCTTCAGATATCTCTTGCTCATAGGGCTATTTTGGATAAAGCTCTACTCAATTCCAATGGTCCTAACAATCTTGAAGTAGACAGATTGCAGACTATGGTTGGTCATCTGACATCACCCCAGTATATCTCCTTTTCAGAGGAAGATGAAAATTCACTAAGTCATTTGCATAACCAGCCCTTGCACATTGAAGTCTTAATCCAAAACCATCGTGTCAAACATGTGTTGATAGATGGAGGTGCTAGTCTAAACATCTATTCCTATATATTGGTCACACAAATGGGATTATCAGAAGATTCTATTGATCCTAAAAAGAAGATAACCATAAAAGCATATGATGAACAAGAAAGATCCTCCAAGGGAACAATTGTACTACCTATCAGAATAGGACCAATTATCAGAGACATCACCTATAAAGGTTTGGATCTTCCATTAGCCTACAACATTCTTCTAGGGAGACCTTGGATACATGAAATGAAAGCTATTCCATCAATGTACCATCAATGTGTGAAGTTTCCTTATGATGGAGTAGAGGTAACAATTCCAGCTGACATATCTACATCTTGCAATGCCTTGAAAGAGAGTGCCGACAAACTTGTTCCACATAATAGGGAATCTTCCACTAAATAAAAAGACATAGCATCTACATCCAAGATGGAAGACATTTCCAAAGAGGTTAAAGTCAAGGACACAAGCATGGGAGAATATACAATGGAACTAGTCCTATCTCTCACATCTCTCCCACTTTCGTTGAAGTCTTATGGGAAACCTTCTGAGAAAACAAGACTATCAGCTAAAGAACTTTAGATTATCTTTAATGGAAGCTTTATCACATAAAAAGTATCAAAACCAAAATATGATGAAGAGGAAGCTGTGCTTGCCTGGTTATACAAGGATGAGTCTGAATCCCAAACAATTCAAAAATGTGACTCTAAAACACCAAAAGTTCCTTCAAAATTGTATGGACCAGGACATAAACTAATGACTAAAATGGGATATACTGGAAAAGGACCTTTGGGAACATGAGTTAAAGGTCTTATATCACCCATCGCACACTATGGATAGACAAACAAGGATACTACAGGTCTAGGTTATCAAAAGAAACCTTTCCATCTTAGTGGAAACTCTCCTTATGTGACATAATAGATAGAACCAAAAGTGGGTAAAAATGAAGAAGAGGAAACACACTAAGAAGACAGTGATGACTCTAATGCTACAAATGTTTTATCCTATGAATGCATTCCTCAAAAAATCTTAGACATTAACAAGGAAGAAAATGAACCTAAAAGAATCAACGTAGTAGATACACAAGAACCTACTACTGAACAAGAGACAATCATCCCACAAGAACCAGCTGATAAAAACAAACAAGAGGAAAATGAACCAATCACAATAGCTGAACATTTGGGATACAATAGAGATTCTGAGATAGACTCCCATGAATATGAGTTTCGCTTGAAATCTGAAGGAAACCTTGCTTGGGGAATTCATCCTGATTTCACACATATTCTTGATTTTCCTAGAGATTCAGATGAAGAATCAAATGACTGTGAATGGGGAATTGTTCCAAAAGAAGATGAGTTTACCACAAAAAAGAACATTGATGTCATTCACCAATATTCACCTAAATCTGACATGAGTTTAGAGTGAAATGATGAACTTAACGAGTCTGATCCACCTATTGCTAAACTAGAATCCAATAATGATGTTGAAATGATTCACGAAATGAACATTATGAGTAGTAATATCACCTTTGAATTTGAGACTCAGGTTAGGACCAATGATGACAACACCGTATGCATAAACACCATTTCCAAATCCTCCCCTACATTGACTATCCAACATCCAAAGCTTATTAATCAAACATCTAATGATCCAAACTGAGATATCCACACCTTTCGAATTGACTACACTCTTGCCTATTACCTTAATGCAGTGGAACCTATGACAACTTCCATCAGTGTACCTAGTGCTAGCATGATAGAGTCGGATATCAAATATCTTAGTCAAAAAAACAAAAGAAAAAAGAAAAAGAGTTCTGAGGGTGAAAACCACTATGTGGTAGTCTCAGAACCTAAAATAGTAAAAATAAATGACGTATCTGAAGGTGAAAACCTCTCTGAGGTGCCTAAGGATGAGATATTTGATGTCCTTCTGAGTTATTTATAGGACAAATCTCCAATAATGATAGAACTAACTCAATCTATCAACTTGGGTACATAAGAGGAACCTCAACTGATTCATGTAGCACAATCCCTATCAGAGGAAGAGAAAAAAACATTCACTACATTCTTAATAGAGAAGAAAATCAACTTTTCATGGAAATATTCAGATATGCCTGGGTTAGATCCAATCTCATCATGCATCATCTTTCTATAGGTCCAGGAGTCAAACATGTTAAACAAAAGTTGCAGAAGATGTATCCTCATGTGGAACTCCTAGTCAAAGTTGAGCTAGAAAAGCTACTAAAAGCCGGATTTATCCAAGTCATAGATTATGCAAAGTGGATCTCAAACATTATTCCAGTTTTAAAACTAGACAAATATATAAGAGTGTGCATAGACTTTAGAGATGTAAACAAAGCATGCCCTAAGGATGAATTTCCACTACCAAACATCGATATGATAGTGGACATGATTAGGGGCTTTGAAATGCACTCCTTAATGGATGGTTTCTCTGGATACAACCAAATCAAGATTTCTCTAGAATACCAAGAGAAAACAACTTTCACATGTACATGGGGTACCTTCTATTGGAATGTCATGACATTTGGTCTTAAGAATGCCAGAGCTACTTATTAAAGAGCCATGACATCTATCTTTCATGATATGATGCACCAAACTATTGAGGACTATGTTGATGAAACCTTAGCTAAATCAATGATGAGATCTAAACATTTAGTAGACTTGAGTAAAATACTAGACAGAATGGAAAATTTTAGTCTCAGACTGAACCCTAAAAAGTGTTCTTTTGGTGTCACTTCTGGAAAGCTCCTAGGCTATATTGTTTCAAAGAAGGGCATTGAAGTAGATCCTGCTAAAGTCAAGGCTATCATGGAGATGCAAACCCCCAAAAATATCAGTCAAATGAGAACCTTACAAGGAATGGTGCAATCAATCAGACATTTCATATCTCAGCTAGCAGAGGAACGAGGAGTGTGAGAATAATTTCAACCACATCAAGCAATATTTATCAAATCCTCCTATTTTGATGCCTCCTATATAGAGGAAGCCATTGATTTTGTATGTTTTCACCATAGATACATCACCAGGGGCATCACTAGCACAACATGATGAAAACAAGAAGGAGAGAGCTATCTACTACATTAGCAGAACACTGGTAGCTTATGAGAAGAACTATTTAATGATCGTGAAAGCTTGTCTAGCTGTGATCTTTGCATCATAGAAACTAAGACATTATATGTTGCCTCATACAATACAATTGATAGCTAAGATAGATCCATTGAAATTGTCGAGAAAAGCTATCCTCACAAGTAGACTAGCAAAATGGGTGATGCTATTGAGCGAATTTGACATAGAATGTGTTGAAAGGAAAGCTATCAAAGGCCAAGTCATTGTAGATCGGTTGGCTGAAGCACCAACATTCAATGATACACCATTATAGATGGAATTTCTTGATTCATCCATCATGCACATATCTTCTAGGACTTGGTGTCTTTTCTTTGATGGATCTTACACACAAAATGGATCTAGAGCAGCCATATTATTCATAACACTACAAGGTTACTCAATACCTAAAGCATCTAGAATAAAATTTCCTTGTACAAATAATATTGCTGAATATGAAGCTCTACTTAATGGCATGAAGATAGAAATTGAGTGGTGAGTGATAGAGTTTCACATTCATGGAGACTCACAGCTAGTCATAGACTAAGTCAATAATGTGTACGAGACAAAAGATGAAAAACTAGTTCCACACAAACACATGGTCGATGACATTAAGAAGTATTTCATCTCAACACTTTTGAGAAGATTCCTAGAATGGAAAACAAGGCTACTAATGCTATGGCAACACTATCATCTCTACTAAAGTAGCCCGAACATGAGCTACATTATGAGTTCTTGGTGGAAGCACTATCATTTCCTGCATATGATTCCCCTGAAAGCCACATGATCTACACTATTGTTGGTCATGATTCTTCCAGATACAAACACCTTTTCTCCTACCTTCAAGGCCAAATCATCCTTGATACCTTCAATCTCCATGAGAAATGATACCTTATAAAAAATGCATCGCGGTATGTCATCATATGTAATGACCTATACAAATAGAGTCTAGATGGTACACTCCTTTGATGTTTAGAAGGTGAGGAGTCTCAATGAGCATTAGAGGAAGTTCACAAAGGTATATGTGGATCACATTCCAATGGTTTAACACTAGCTCAAAAACTTATTAGGGTTGGGTACTATTGGCCTGAAATGGAAAAGGAGGCTATCAAACATGCTAAGAATTGTCAAGAGTGCCAAGTCCTTGGTAACTTAATTCATGTGCCAGGGAGAGATCTTATTCCCTTTACTACACAATGGAATTTCCAAAAATGGGCATTTGATCTTATACAAGCTATACATCCACATTCTTCCAATGGACATACTCATATTATTACAGCTACAAACTATTTTACAAAATGGGTAGAAGTAGTTCCTCTAACTCAAGAAATTGGCAAACAAATTTTAATCTTCATTATGAAATATATCATTTGTCAATACAAAATTCCACATTTAATAGTCACAGATAATGGTGGCCAATTCAAGAATAAGGAATTATATTACTTGTTCTCTAAATTCAATATTACACAACATTGGTCCTCCATATACTATCCTCAAGGGAATGGGCAAGTAGAAGCATCAACCAAAAATCTGTTGAAGATCCTACATCACACAGTCATAAAGATAGGAAGGGACTGGAATCTCATGATTAATCCAGCTCTTTGGGCATGCAAAACAAGTATAATAATTCTCATTGGGGCTACTCCTTTTTCTTTATGATGTAAGAGCATCTTGGGTCTTTAAGCAATCTTGCATCAACCAAAAACATTTCCTGATTTCTGTACCTATTTTCTATTGTTTGCATTATAATATTTGAATTTGATAGTTTCATGTTGTATGAAGCTTACATGATGTTGAGGACCTATTTTTGAACCTTCTCCTATGAGCACATAAATATTGGATGGACTATTTCAAAGTTACAGTTGTTTTCCTTGTCGTCGGAGCCATATTTTCCTATAGTTTTGGTGCTGATTTCACATAGTGGCGATATTGAAACTTAAGGAATCAGACTTTGCACTCTTAAGGAATTTAAGATGACCTAAATTAATATCATTTCCCAAGATCACAAGTCCTAATTCATTATGAGTAAAAAATTTTCCCATTTTTCTCGGGGACCTATTTTCTACCAGTTTTCACGTGAAACGTGGAGTGTTTCTTCTTGCATGGTTCTGTGTGAAGTAATGAGGCCTTTCATAGTTAATGGAATGTTCTTGGGTCATGTGTGGACATAAATTTAAGGGTGCATCAAGTGGTGATCATTCTAGCATTATTTTTTATTTAAATCTTCCAGACTAGACCTATAATGTAATTAAATGTCTGACTGGCTGACTTGTGGCTTAGCTGGCTATATAAGGAATCTAGATTGATGTAATAGTGAAATAAAGAGGTAGAGCTAGGAAGGATTATCAAGATACATCATTGGAGGCAAAGATAGGATGCAAGCTATGATCTTGATTTCATAATTCTCATTGTATAAGGCCGAAACCCGAAAGGCCTCATAGCTGGGCATGTTGAAAGAAATAATATAAATTCTCTATTGTTGCTGCCAGTTTCTTGTCTCATATCCATTGTGATTTAATTTCTTTCATGTTCTATTATATTGCTTCTATTGTGTAACTCTAAGCAAGAATTTTTTGTTGATTCAAGTGGAGTCAAATCTTCTTGATTCTTGTGGATTGGATTGTGGAGAACCTTGTTGGATTGGTTGTAGGGTGGCAGATCTGAGATTTGACCTATAACTTGTAGAAGGTTATGATATTTTTGGAACCTAATTGTCAAGATGGTTTTTGGTAGAGGAAATGATAATGCTATCATGGATATGTTGAGGCATACTGCAACTAGGCTTGAAGCTGTAGAGACAACTTAGAGAATAGGAGAACATCTTGAAGATGTTAGTGATGAAGAAGAAGAAGTAGCACCTAATCCTAAACCTGAAGTTGAACAAGATGAGGAAAGAATTTTGAGATTTTTATCTAAGGCTAACTCCAGACCTACAGTTGAAGTTTCTTGCTATGATGGAAGACTTGAGACTGATGCACTTTTGGATTGGATCTCTAAGATGGACAAGTACTTTAAGTATGAAGGTAATCCTGATAATAAGAAGGTTAAGATAGCAGTCACAAAGTTGAAAGGTCATGCATCTCTTTGGTGGGATCATTTGAAAATTGAGAGACAAAAGAGAGGAAAAGAAAAGATCAAGACATGCATGAAGATGCTTGGAAATATGAAGAAGAAGTTCCTTCCAGATGACTACCAAGTTAGTTTGATGAGGAAAATGCAAAATTTGAGACAAAAGGAAATGAGTGTGAAAGAATATATTGAGGAATTTTACAAATTGGATATCAGATCTGGACATGTGGATGAAGAAGTTGAGAAGGTAGCTAGATACTTGAATGGTTTAAGGACATCTATTCAAGATGAGATCAGCTATGTTAAGATAGAAAGTGTGGAAGAATCATATCAATTTGCTTTGAAGGAAGAAGAGAGATTGGCAAAGAGACATGAACAAAGACAAAGAGGAAGAGGTGGTAGATTTTAGAGAAGTAGAGGCAGACCTTATGGAGAAATTAGTGGATCTAACAATGCAGTGCAAGATAAAGGATGGGAAGATGACCCTGCTAGGAAAAGAGGTAACTATTCTAGAGGTAGCTATACTGGTTACTCTAGGAATAACAATAGTGGGAAAAGAGAAGATAAATCTTGGTTTAAAGTTACTTGTTACAAATGTGGTGAAGAAGGACATAGAGCATTTGAATGTAATAACTTTGGAAAGAAGACTGGAGGAAATGGCATAAATAATTTAGCTTGTGAAGAAGTTGAGGAAATGTCTAATGAATTTGAACATGGTGAGAAGGATCTTGTGGAATGAAGAAGTTGATGAGGAACCTATTCTAAGGAAAAGTTTTTTTAGAACCAGATGTAAGATCATTGACAAATGTTGCAAGGTAATCATTGATAGTGGAAGTTTTGGTAATTTGGCATCTGAAGAGTTGGTTAAAAAATTGTAGTTGCAGAGATTGAAACATCCTAAGCCTTACCATATTGCTTGGATCCAAAAGGAGCATAAACTACTTGTAAGTGAACAATGCCTTGTTATATTCAAAATTGGGAATTATCATGATGAAGTCTTGTGTGATATTATGCCTATGGATTGTTGTCATATTCTTTTGGGTAGACCTTGGCAGTATGATAGGAAAGCTTTGCATGATGGTAGAATGAATCAATATACTATTTGGATGGATGGAAAGAAACAAGTGTTATTGCCTTTAGTTGAGAAGTTTAATGAATTTCACTATACTATAGTCAAAGTATGCTTGTTTGATGGTAAAACATTTACAAGAGAAATGAAAGAACATAATTTTTCCTTTTCATTGAAGCATAAAAGTGGATAGTCAAATAAGGTTGTTGTTGCCTTAAGCTGAAGAAGAAGTTTGTTGACAAAGATGAGAGTTGAGGTACTTGGTTTTGATGATTTGAAGTGTTTGTATGAGACTAACATTGATTTTGTAGAGCCTTGGAAAGCTTGTAAAGAACACACAGTGAGTGATAAGTTGACTAATTATTTCATTGAAGAAGACATGTTGTTTAAGGGAGTTTAGTTTTGCATACCTAGAGGATCTATGAGAGAGAACATAATGAAGGAGAAACATAGTGGTGGACTGCTGGACATTTTGGGATTGATAAGAATGTGAATTTGATTTCAGAAAGATACTTTTGGCCATAGATTTATAGAGATGTACAAAGAATGGTTAGAGGTTGCAGAATTTTCCAAACAGCAAAAGGAACTACTCAGAATTTGGGATTGTATACACCTTTGCCTGTACCTGATAGACCTTGGGAAGATGTGAGTATGGAATTTGTTCTTGGATTGCCTATAACTCAGAGAGGTAATGATTCTATTTTGGTAGTGGTTGATATATTTTCTAAGATGGCTCATTTCATACCTTGTAAGAAGACATCTGATGCATTGCATGTAGTTGAATTATTCTTCAAGAAAGTGGTAAGATTGCATGGTTTGCCTAAGTCTATTGTTTCAGATAGAGATACAAAGTTTATTGGTTATTTTTGGAGAATAATTTGGAAGAAGATGAATATTGAATTGAATTTTATTCTACATTTCACCCTTAGACAGATGGATAGACTAAAGTTGTGAATAGAAGTTTGGGAAACTTATTGAGATGTTTAGTTGGAGATAAGCCTGCTAATTGGGATTTAGTTTTGGCACAAGCAGAGTTTGCATACAATAATTATGTGAATAGAAGTACTAAGAGGACACCATTTGGATTTCATTCTAAGGGAACCATAGAGTTGAGAGATTTACCTATCAAGATAAGAAGAAGTGTTGAAGCTGAGGATTTTGCAGTATACATGAGAACTTTGCATGATGAAATCAAAAAGAATTGGAGGATAATAATCTAAAATATAAATAAAGAGAAGGAGACATAAATATTTTGAAGTTGGAGATGAGGTTATGATTCATTTGAAGAAGAATAGATTTCTAGTTGGTACCTACAACAAGCTAAAAATGAAGAAGTCTAGACCTTGTAAGATTCTGAAGAAGTTTGACAGTGGAAATGCTTATGAAGTAGAATTACCAGAGGACATGGATATATCACCTATATTCAACATTGTTGATATATTTGAGTAATTTGAATCAAATGATGAGATAGAAGATGATCTGGATTATCTTAAGGATAGAGACAACATTGAGAAGATTTTGAATAGTAGAGTGAGAAAGAGTACAAGAGGAAAAGACTACATGGAATACCTAGTTCAGTGGAAAGACAAGCTAGTTGAAGACAGTTCATAGATTACACAAGCTAAGTTGGAACTTTATGATTCAAGTCAAAATATGAGTAGTGCCTGATGTGTACATCAGTTCTTTATTTACCTTAGGTGTCTGATGTAGGAGCATCTTGGGTCTTTGAGCAATCTTGCATCAACCAAAAACATTTCTTGATTTTTGTACCTATTTTATGTTGTTTGCATTATAATATTTTCATTTTATGGTTTCATGTTGTGTGAAGCTTACATGATGTTGATGAACTATTTGGGAACCTTCTACTATGAGAACATAAATATTGGATGGACTGTATTAAAGTTACAACTATTTTCCTTGCCGTCGGAGCTGTATTTTCCTACAGTTTTGGTGCTGATTGTGCATAGCGGAGATGTTTATCCTTAAGGAATCATCCTTTTCAATATAAAGGAATTTAAGAGGACCTAAATTAATATCATTTTCCAAGAGTGCATGTCCTAATTCATTATGAGTAAAAAGTTATGCCCATTTTTCTCGGGGACCTATTTTTTGCCAATTTTCACTTGAAACGTGTAGTGTTTCTTCTTGCGTGGTTCTGTGTGATGAAATGGGACCTTGCATAGTTAATGGAATTTTATTGGGTCATGTGTGGACCTAAATGTAGAGGCACATCAAGTGGTGATAATTATAGCATTAGTTTTGATTTAAATCTTCCAAACTGGACCTATAATGTAATTAAATGCCTGATTGGCTGACCTGTGGCTTAGCTGGCTATACAAGGAATCTAGATTGATGTAGTAGGAAAATCAAGAGGTATATCTAGGAAGGATTATCAAGATACATCATTGGAGACAAAGATAGGATGCAAGATGTGATTTTGATTTCATAATTCTCATTGTATAAGGCCGAAACTTAGAAGGCCTCACAGTCGGGCATGTTGAAAGAAATAATATAAATTCTCTATTGTTGCTGCTAGTTTCTTATCTCATATCCATTGTAATTTCATTTCTTTCATGTGATATTATATTGATTCCATTGTGTAACTTTGAGCAGGGCTTGTTTTTTGATTCAAGTGGAGTCAATTCTGCTTGATTTTGCTTGTATCTATCATGCCCCTGAGTCACTTTAGTTTATGGGTCTGAAGTGGTACTACCTATTGAGGTTGAAATCCCATCACTAAGAATCAAAATGCATGCTCTAGTAACCGATGATGATTATAGAGTGTCTAGGTTGCAAGAACTTGAACTACTAGATGAGCGCATGCAAGCCACATATGATCATCTCAGAGTATATCATAAAAGAATGTCTAGAGGCTATAACAAGAAAGTCAAACATAGAGAATTTCAAGTTGTCGATCTAGTCTTGAGAGAAAATCCCAAAAATCAATCACATCAAGAGTGCAAGGGAAAGTTTAAACCCAACTGGTTGGGTCCCTTTGTTATCACTACTACTTTTGGCTCTGGAGCCTATCAACTCTAAATGACTAAAGGAGAACAGCTCCAAGAATCAATCAACATTCTCCATCTAAAGAAATTCTATGCCTAAGGCATTCAGTCTATGGTAAAATGTCCTGAAAAAATCATAAAAATAAAAAAAAGTCCTGAAAAAATGATCATCCTAGTGAAAACTTAGCAATAGGCGCTTTGATGTATCACAAAAAAATTAGAAAAATGGAAAAATACAAAAAAATTAAAAAGATGAAAAATACAAAAAAAAAAGAAAAAGAAGAAAAAGTGCCTTGGTGAAAACCTAGAAATAGGCGCCTTGGTAGAAAAAATAGAATCTCCAAGATGGTGAAAACCTAGAAAACAGGTGCCACTTGTATCAGAATGTGTTAAAATAATGACAAAATATAGAGACAAATAGGAACTTGTTTAATCAATGAGCTTAGGAATAGGAAAATTTACCATGAATTAGTGCAAGAACTAGGAGAATACACCAAAAACAAGCAACAAGGAGACAAGATTTTGAAGGGGGATGAGCATAAAAAAACACCCCATGATATTAATAAAAGTGGCAAAAAAATGCCTAAGAATGAGAGAGAGAGAGAGAGAGAGCAAAGCTCATACAATGATAATCAAGAAGAAGAAGAAGAATCTCATAAAAATGAGAGAGGAGAGCCATCTCTTAATAGAGATGTGAGAAAGGAGTTACATTGTAACTCCCAATTTTGTGTATGCCACATTTCACTAGTGTGTGAGACAAGTGTAGGATTTCTCATAAGGAGGACTATCTATTTTCCTTAATAAAGGAAATTACAAATATTACATGTCCTCCCACTTGGACCAGAGGACGAATACATTAGGATACCTTAGCTTATCCTTAAAAACATTTACCAAGGAAAGATTAAATTCTAACACCCCCCTTTAATCTTTACTTGGGGTAATTACATCAAGGGGTATCAAACCCAAATTGTTATAATGAAATTCAAATTTCTCTCTAGAAAGAGGTTTTGTCAAAATATCTACAACTTGATCTTCACCTTTACAATGGTAGAGGGAAACTTTCTTTTCTGCAATGTGCTCTCTAATGAAGTGGTGGTGGAGAGAAATGTGCTTTGACTTTGCATGGTAAACTGGATTCTTGGTCAAGGCTATTGCACTTTGATTGTCACAATACAATAGTGTAGGTTCTTGTTGAGGTAGATCTAAATCTTCAAGTATTCTTCGAAGCCATAGAGCTTCTTTAGAGGCATGAGTGCAACTTTTATATTCAACTTTAGTAGAACACAGAGACACAAATTGTTTTTTTTTACTTTTCCAAGATATAGAACCTGAACCAAGAGAAAAATAATACCCAAAAGTAGATTTCCCATCATTGGGTTCTCCACCTAGATCTGAATTAGTAAAGCCTTGTAAAGAAAAAATAGAATTTGCATCATAAAATGTAATGTAATATTCTTTTAGCAACTTTGAAGTGAGTTTTTTGAGGTTTGGACATGAATATTGAAACTAAATCAACACTAAAAGATAAATCAGGTCTAGTGAGGGTTAGATAAAGTAAACTACCTACAAGTTCTCTATAAGGAGTAGCATCTATGAAGGGGGATTCCATATCTATCATTAACTTAGTTCCTAAATCACATGGAATTGAAACAGGATTAGCATCATTCATATGAAATCTATCTAGGAGATCTTTAGCATATTTACTTTGGGAGATAAAAATACCCTTAGGGGTTTGCCAAATTTGCATACCTAAGAAATAATGTAAAGAACCTAAGTCTGTCATTTGAAATTGTTGGTTAAGATGAAACTTAATATCAGAAATTAACTGGTTAGAACTAGAAGTAAGAATCAAATCATCAACATACAGAATGATAATAATAATGTCATCTTCACTATGCTTGATATACAAGTTAGGATCATTTTTACTTCTTTCAAAACCTTGAGAAATAAAGAAAGCATTAATTTTGGAATACCATTCTTTAGGAGATTGTTTTAAACCATAAATAGACTTCTTTAGTTTGCAGACTAAATGTTCATTACCTTGTTGAATAAAACCAAGAGGTTGAGACATATAGATTTCTTCATGCAGATCACCATTTAAGAAGGCACTTTTAACATCCATTTGGTGAATAGGCCAATTCATTTTAGCAGCTAAAGCAAGAACAACTTTAATTGTAGGCATTTTAGCAACAGGAGCAAAAGTTTCATTATAGTCTATTCCTTCAATTTGAGAAAAACCACGTGCAACTAATCTAGCCTTATATTTACTAATTTCATTATTGGAGTTTAACTTAGTTTTATATAACCATTTATAGGAAACCAGATTTTTTCCATGAGGTAAAGTAACTAAATCCCAAGTATTATTAGAAATTAAAGAGTCATATTCTTCTTGCATAGCAGTTTTCCAATGAGGTTGATTTTTAGCTTGAGCAAAGGTTTGAGGATCATTAGAATTAGAGAGAGAAGTCATAAGAGCATAATTACAGTAGTTTATCCTTCTAGGTTTAAGTCCACCCATTCTAGCAATGTAATCATCACCCTCATTAAGTAAATCTGTAAACCATTTAGGATTTCTCCTAGAATTAATAGAAATATTACTAGGAGGAGTAAACAGATTATTACCATCATCATCATCATCACTGCTACTACTAGAAGGAATAAAATCATTAGAAGGATTATCATTACTATCTATTTGTTCATCATTATCCTATTTAGTAGTATTATCCTTAGTGTTAGGAGCAGAAACAGAAGGAACATAAACTTTAGGAGCATAAATTTGAGGAGTAGGGTTGAGAGACAGAGGTTGGTCCTCCACAACAACTATGTTGCTATGACTAAAATCTGAATCTGAAATTTGAGAATAGTCATGGACACCATTTTTAGCAATGCAAACATCTCTAGCTATGTGAACTTTATTAGTAAGAGGATCATAAACTCTATAACCTTTAGTGTTCTCAGAATAACCAACAAATATATAAGGGGAGGATTTAGGATCTAACTTTTTCCTTTTCTGTTTAGGTGTGTAAACATAAGCAGTGGAGCCAAAAATCCGTAAATGAGACAAATTGGATTTTCTACTTGACCAAACTTCTTCAAGAGTTTTATTGGGAAGGGCCTTAGTAGGAGTTCTATTAAGAATATAGGTGGCACATGCCATGGCTTCAGCCCAAAATTTATAATCCATATTTCTAGCATGTAAAAACATCTACCCATTTCAACTATAGTTATATGCTTCCGTTCTGCCACACCATTCTATTCTGATGTATAAGGAACGGTAAGCCCATGTTTGATACCAAAAGATCTTAAATAAGAATGGAAAGCATGATTAACATATTCAGTACCATTATCAGTCCTAAGAATCTAAATTTTACAACCACTTTGTCTTTCTACAAAAACATGAAATTCAACAAAAGTATCAAGGACTTGATCTTTACTATGTAGGAAATAAATCCAAGTTCTACGAGAATAATCATCAACAAAGGTTAAAGCATTTTTAGAACCTAAAATAGAAGTATTTTCCATAGGACCTAAGAGATCACTATGAATCAGAACTAACTTATTATTAGCTCTCCAAGATGATTTATGGGGAAAAGATTCTCTTTGCATTTTACCACTCATACATCCATTGCAATCAAACTTAGAAGTAGTAAGCTTAGGTAGTCCATCTACCATATTTTCTTTTTGCATTAATGAGATATAATTAGAATTTAAATGTCCTAGCCTTTCATGCCAAATGTGAAAATCAGTAGTAGTGAGTAATGAATATCTAGGAGAAACAAATCAATAAAATTTAAAGAGATTGTCATCATCTAATTTAGCATCAGCAACTATCTGATCAATGTTAGGATCAATGATATGACAATTCTTTTTATGAAACTCAACCTTATAATCTTGACATAATTGAGGAATAGAAATAAGGTTAGCTTTCAAGTCAGGAACATAAAGCACATCATGCAATTTACCATTTGGAACAGAAACATTACCAGTTCCTTCAACTTGACAGCAATGATTGTTAGCTAAAGAAACAGGAATATTCATAGAATCAGGTTGCAAAGAATCAAAGACTTCCTTATGAGATGTAACATGTTGAGATGCATCACTATCAATAATCCATTCAAGTGGTTTAGAAGCATTAAAATAGATAGTAAAAGCAGAACAAGATTGATTTCCATTAGGTTTTCCATTTGAGTAATTTTTGAGAATTATGTTGATCATCTTTTTGTTTCTTAAAACAGTTATGAACTAAGTGACCATCTTTACCGCAATAGGTGCAATGAGGCCTATTTGACTGAATATTACTACGATAGTTATTAGAAGGCCTAGAATTGTAATGATCATTAAATTGTTGGCCTGAGTTATTATTTGAATTATTAGTATTGTGAGATCTTTGATAATTTTGGTTATTTTGATTAGTATTAGAAGATCTATTATTATTATGAGATTGAGAGACATAAGCATGTTCATGAGATTTAAGTATGCCAAATTGAATAAATTTAGCTTCCTCTTGACACAACATATTTTGAAAAATGACATAAGTTAATTGAGTTGCTAAAGAAGGAATAGCTAACTGAGAGTAAATATTTGTAATAAACTGTTGAAACTGTCTAGGCAAACATTTATGAATAATTATGTGGATTATCCTTAAATCAAAAAGAGGAACTTGTAAACCAGTTAGTAAAACTCTAATGGAATCAAACTTGAGCAAGAAATCATCAACAGAGTTGAAATCAATATACCTGAGGTCTTCAAGTTGGTCTTGAAGCTGGATTTTTTGAGTTTCATCTGCACTATCATAGGTATTTTTTAGGATGTCCCAAGCCTGATGAGCTTCTGTAAGGTGGAAATGAGGACATACAATTCGGGACTTAAGGAGATCCCTATTAAACCAAGTGCTTCCTCATTTTTAGTCTACCATGTAGTTTGGTCAGCTTGAGGAGCAAAGGTTGCAGGTTTAGAACTAGCATCAATAGCAATATCTAAGATATGTCGAAATTGAAAGATGAAGGTCATGTGAGTTTTCCATGCATGATAATTTGTACTAGTTAATTTAATTTCTGGCATCAGGGTAGTCATGCTTAACTACGAAATCTAAACTAGAAAAAAAAATAGAGAAGCCTTAACAAAAATCTGAAAAGAACTTAATTCAAACTCAATATATTTGCATGCAATGGTAGAAAGCTATAAAAGCTTACACCCATGAGGCATAAAAAAAAATAGAAAATAACTGAAACTAAGAACATGAAGGGAAATAGATTCATGGTTAAGCTATTATTGATTAACAAATAACAACATGAATCTCTTGCATGCTAAGAGAAAGGAAACTAAATCTGGTAAATGCAAAAAACAAAGAATGAAAAAATGAAGAACTGCAAAGAAACTGAGATAAACTAAATAAACTTGATAATAAGGAAAGACAACATGATCCTACAAGGCAACATAAGAAAACCGAAGTGGAACTAAACAATGTTAATGAAATATTTGAGTTAGAAGACGAGATGAAGCCAAGTGTTATAGAGCATGTGAGTTATAGAATAACCCAATAAACCCTGCAAAAAAAATGTTAGGAACCTAAAAAAACTAAATCAGACCTGCAATAATGTTAGCAAAATGAGTAAATAAAAATAGATTAGTAATCAGGAATAAACAATAATAAAAAAGAGTCTAACTAAAAACTACAACTAGATAAAAACTAAAATGTTAGAACAAACCCTGGAACTAAAGGTTTATTACTACAACCACAAAAAAAATATACTTGCTAAAAGAAACTTCTTGATGCTAAAACTTCAATATCATATATAAACTACAAAGGGCCAAAGCCTTTTAATGGATTGATATACTTATTTAAAAAAGAAATAAATAAAGTAAACTTTATTTTTTAAAAAAATAAACAACTAAGAATTAACTTAAAAAATTGAACTCAAATAATAGAAAAAACTATAAGAACAAACTAGAAATCCTATAGATACGAACCTTTATACTAAAACTAAAGGTATAGCACTTGGATAAAAAAAAACTACAAAAAGAATAGCAAAAAAGGAAACTGAGAAAAGATAAACTCATGCGCTAATGATCACACGCTCTACTGAGTAGTATGCACACAATGGTGAATGCCTTTAACAACGGTGCTGACTAGTGCTGCGAAGACACAAGGGAATCTAAACGATAAAACTAAATCAGTGCAAGCAAACTGAAAAGAAGGAAAAAAAATGAACAGCATAGAGGACGCAATCTAACGGTAGAATCTATAGCAGTTGGCAGCTAAGCACAAGGTCATCCTTTGCATCAAGTAGAAGAATATCCATTACAAACCCTTCATGGCAGAGGTTAAGGATTAAGCTAGACACAGGGCCGGTTTTAAAAAGGTTAAGCAAAGAAAAAACACAAAGACAAAGAAAAAAATAGAGAAGCTAAAGGAGAGAGAGGCAATGAGCTAGCCTCACGCAAGGAAAAGGAAACTCAAAAGCTAAGTGAAATAATGCAACCTTCGTTGTGTCCTCCCTGCCTGTGAAATATAGGAAGCAGATGCATAAAGGACAAAGGGGCAAAAGCACTAGCGCAAGGATGGAAAAAAAAATGTGAAGTAGCAGGCTGAAGAGCACAGATCTAAGTACGTGGATGCATACACAACAAGGTGCACTATGCATAAATGAAAAAAAAATGCATGCAGAACAAAAGACTAAGGTAAAAGAAAAAAAAAACTATGGAGAATGAAAAGCAGCAAAGAACTAAAGTGAAACAGGATGCTCAAAAAATGAAATGGTGATGAAAGAAGGAGATGTCTAAAAACAAACAAGATTCAAAGATCACAAGCATGCAAAGAACGAGGGCAAACATGAATAGAAACAAAGCTAAAAAAAAAAAGTGCAAACACCAGGCTTGAAACTAAAACAATGAATGTACAAGGCTAAACGATGCTACAAAGAGAGATGCCAAATGAAGGGTGGAGAGTTGAGAGATCTACGTGTGGAAGGAGGGTGGGAAACAAGGAACCACAGGTGAAGGAGCGCAGATGAAGGAGTGAGGAGTCCTAACAGACAAGCTCGACTCCACCTCTAAGAAACTGCAATGCAAGCTAAAAAAAACTCAAACTTATCCCTTCGTTGCTTGAGCCAAAGGTGGCAAGAAAAAATAAGAAAGAGCGAGGGAAGGTAGATAAAAGGAATAACAATGACGAAGCCCAAAAAACAAGGCTATCCAACCAGAATAAATACAGAGTGAAGGAAGTGATAACAACTTAAACAAGGGTAGAGCACTTCTAAATACGAAGATTAGAACTTCCTCAAAGGCCAAAAGAAAGCAAAGTGAGAAAAAGAAACTAAAAAAGGAAAGAAAGAGCACCTGAATGGAAGATTACATGAATAAACATGAATAAAAAAGTGATAACCATAAACTATGCACCGAAGGATAAAGGAAAATGATGATCTAACAAATAACACTAAAGAAACAATGAGCAAATTCCTGCTATGAGACAAGAAACAGAAAAACTAAGCTAATAACATTAAAGAACTAGCACCGAAAATAAGAAACTTGGTGTCGATGATAGCCTGCAATATGGTATCCAAGAGATTTTGGAGTTTCCATGATGCAAGGAAAAAAATAGGGTGCGGATAGCATAAAAAATTATAGTGAGACACTCAAATAAGCTAACATCCAAGAATTTTAAAGAACGCGGGCAGACAATTAATATTCAAGAAAAAGAAACGCATGTAATGATAATATTCCAAAAACCACATGCAATAGATAATAGAGAAAAGCAATGATATTTCTAACGCATGCAAACAGAACCCAAGCGCATGAACCTAAAGTTAGAAATAATGATAGCTAAATTGAAAAAAAATTCTATATAGGCATGCAACCAAAATTAGAAACTAGTAGTAAACTTATAAACCTATCAAATATAAAAAAAAATTTAGTATTATAAACAAAATGTAATAAGATAAAATTAAGATTTTGATGAATATAAATAAACTTAACTATTAGATGTTTTATAATAGTTATAACTTGAATTTATAAATGAAACTTAACTAAAAAAATAAAGGAACTAAGTAAAGGGAGATTCGAATTTCTCCAAACCTGGACAATGCAACCAAGGATGAATCCAATAGATAAATTGAGTTTGGCGGTAAACCAACCAAACCCCCCAAAAAATTCATTTTTAATTCTCTTAAACCGATTAGTCAAAAAAAATATATGCAATAAACTCTCTCAAGAATCTCCAATATTGGAGTGCTCCAAGATATGGTAGCTCCTTCACCTGTACACTCAATAAAGGATTAAACCAACCTGCTCTGATACCATGTTAAAATAATAACAAAATATAGAGACAAATAGGAACTTGTTTAATCAATGAGCTTAGGAATAGGAAAATTTACCATCAATTAGTGCAAGAACTAGGAGCATACACCAAAAACAAACAACAAGGAGACAAGATTTTGAAGGGGGAAAAGCATAAAATAACCCTCATGATATTAATGAAAGTGGCAAAAAAATGCTTAAGAATGAGAGAGAGAGAGTGAGAGCAAAGCTCATACAATGATAATCAAGAAGAAGAAGAATCTCATAAAAATGAGAGAGGAGAGACATCTCTTAATAGAGATGTGAGAAAGGAGTTACATTGTAACTCCCAATTCTATGTATGCCACATTTCACTAGTGTGTGAGACAAGTGTAGGATTCCTCATATGGAGGAATATCTATTTTCCATAATAAAGGAAATTACAAATATTACATGTCCTCCCACTTGGAGTAGAGGATGAATACATTAGGATACCTTGGTTTATCCTTAAATACATAATTTACCAAGGAAAGATTAAATTCTAACAGAATGCTCCATCTAGCACCATCTTGGTCTTTCCTAGCTTTCAGTCATGTTTTAGTTTGTACATATCTCTTGGTTTTCTTTCGCATCCTATTTTTAATAAAGGCGATTTGTACACCAATCAGCAGAAGTGTCTGTATCCTATCAATGTTCCAAACTTGGGGGCAATCAATGTCATATCCTACAGTCCTCAGTACCTCAGATGAGTCATGTCCAGTCAAAGTCCTTTGAAGCAACATCCGAGTTAGTCAGTCAGTCTCCTTACAAGAAAGGGATTTTTCACCTACAACCAAACACAAACAAACATCAACAACACTGAAAAAAATCTTTGCTGCGTGTTTTTAGCTTCTTTGTATGTTTACTAATTCGCATTGAGATTTTTGCATATTGTGCACTTTTGAGCTCTTTGATGATGTCCTTTACAGGATTTAGAGAGTGATGACAAGGGGGCATAATCTTTTCTTTGTTTTCTTCTTTGAGTGAAAATCTAATAACTTTGGAAATTCTAGATTGAATTGGTGTCCACTATGAGTGCCTCCATCATGTATTGGATGGCCACGTGTACCTCGACCATTGATACCTAGAACATTCAAGGGATTTCGATCTAACTTTGTCTTTTTGAGTGATTTCTAACTTTGTCTTTTTGAGTGATTTAACTTTGTCACTATGGGTAAATTCACATGAGAATGAGAAAGATCTCTCCTTTGCTTGGTGTGTTTGTACGCAAGGCATATTTAGGTCATCACAACATTTATGTTCTGATGCTTCTACAAATTGCAATATCAAAATGGACATGATATTCAGGTCATCTTGGCTTTTGTGCCTTGGTGCTTATATCTACTCTGATATTTTTGACTAAAAGTCCATATTCATATGTCAATGGTTGTCTAGCTAGTGGGCATTGTATCAACTATCTGGTTACATAATAAATATTCAGTGATGAAAAAGACTGACACATGATTAGTGACTAAGTCCTAGGTCCTAGGTTTGCATTTCATTTTACACTTTGCATGGTTGTAGTTATCTTGTGATTTCAAATTCAGCTTGATGCTTAATGATTCTCCAAAACTATGCTAAACATGACACAAGGACTGAGTATCACATGAAAATCTCCTTAATAGATATACAAGCAGTCACCATCTTGGGTTAAATATCCATTTTGAAAAATGATCGAGCAATTGTCTTCATCAGTACCTACATAATATATCATGTGTATCACTACATTTACATTACATATCATGATCATTTCATACATACATGAGCATTCATAAAGCATAAACTAATCATACATTTCCATTATCCATCTATCATTGCATTGCACAATCCATACATTTGAAAGTAAACATTTCATTTCATATTACATACATTCTATTCTAACACATAAAGAATTTGAATCACATGATATAATAATCATAAACCAAACAACAAGTGCATATGAAGTCACAACCAAAAAGATCTCGTATATATATATCAAAAATCAAAATACTACAAGGTTGCACTACTGGTATAGGATACAAAAGAATGAGCTCGATTGAGCTATCAGATATGATCAATGTATGGACAAAATGAGAACACTATGACAAATCAGCTATTTTCTTGGTCCTCAAGATCTAGTGCTTCTCCTTTGGTAGGTGCATTTGGTGGTGGGTCAGCACATGTTGCCCTAGCTCCCTCAGAAGAAAGCATGTACTCAGAATATGATGGCACTCTCTGATTAGTAGGTACCCTCGAATAATAAGCAAAAACATAATATGAGGCCTGAATCATTTGATGGATCACCTCATCTTGTAGTCATCTCACATCAGCCTCCCGCTCTCGTAACTATCTCTCAGACACTCTCAATTGAGCCTCCACTATGGCATCGTGTAACCTCGGATCCTGTAATGGCTGCCTTAGTTGCCCAACCACATCTAGTGCCACTAATCTCACACCAAGATCGGCCTCAGCTACAACTGTCTCTGCCTCCTCCATAGGCTGATCTATGCTAGCCTTAGTATGCACCATACTTTGTCGAACCTCTACACCTAAATCAAAATCAGTAGCTGCATCCTTCATATCATCTACACCCCCGACATCCTAATGGACACCTAGTACATCATATTCCACACTCTCAATTCCACCTAGGGTCTCACCCTCACCTCTAGTGTATTGCCACTGCAACACTGCTAGCCTAAATGCCAATGTAGTTTGTCCTCAGGGTAGCCTCATTTTCCCAGATGGTCTAGGTGGTGTCATCAATACTACACATGGCTGAGGAGGAATAGGTTGTACTATCAGGATCTGTACCTCTTTGTCTCTGGCCTCTGCCCATATGGGCACCTATGACATCCTCTACATCCTCCATTGTAGGAATTCACTCTATAGGGTTTGAGAATCTCCTGATAGGATGCTCTACTAACCATGCCATGAATGCATATGTCACTCCAGCATCCGAGATCTGCACCCTGTAGTCCTGTTTATAGCTGAACGTGGACCTCTAATCCAACCCTATACACAACATAGTCATTGCTTGATCATTGAATCATGAAGATGAGTATGAATTACTCAATTCACAAGATTCTATAGATTCGACCTATTTCCTCCTAATTAGCCGGGGTGTTTTAATTTCTCTCAGAATGAGAGCCAATAACCAAAAGACCAAGCTAATATGAAGGATTTTGAAAGCTTGAAAAAAGAACAAATTGCAATTAATCCAAGAATGAAGATGCAATTAATCTAAGATGAAGATGCAATTAATCTAAGAACTGAAGTGTAGATTTAATCTAAGAACTTGAAAGAGATAACAAAATTAAGCTAAAATAATAAGCAAATTACACTAATTATAGGAATGCAATTATACTAAATGAGATTTAAAACTAATATGCAATAAAAGATTGGAAACATGAAATAATTGAGACAAAATTTAACTATAGTTTTGATACTCTCACAATTGCCTCTCTCAAAATGAGAAAAAGAGGTTCATAATATAGACAAGCCTGGAGAAGGATGAAGAGTTTCTTGAAATGAAACGGTCGACTCTTCATTTCCAATTGAGCCAAATATTGAAGGATTATTTAATTAAAAGAATGAATTATTTCCTTATATGGGTGACCTTTCGAATAATTGGAATTATTAAATTCAATTGAGAGATAATCCATTTAAATAACTAAATAATATTAATTCCTTTTATGTGTATTAGCTAAATGGGGTGGGTTTAATTTAATTTAAAGCACTTAGGATTTTAGAATTAAATTAATTTATCATAGGGATTATTTTAGCTAATAAAGTTGAATACTTAGGAATTAATTATAGTGTGAGATTAATGCAATTTAGGGTTTTTGCAATTGACATCAAGTCAAATAAAGTTAGGTAGGAGAGAGAAAATTACCTAGTTAAATAGGACTTTAATGATGTAAAATCAAAGAAATGCACCAAAATTGATTGAAATTATTAGGTGCCAATTTTGGGGTATTACATTTACCCCTCTTTGAATTGATGTGCGAGTACTGCGTTGATTCAAAGAATAGTCTAATGCAATAGATGAGGTTTTAGGATTATCCCTAGAATGGAGCTTAACCCTCGGAGGTCAAGGTTAGGATACCAAGACACCGAAATAGATCGAATTGCAGAACCACCTCCAGAACGAGGCATGATTCTCTGAAGTCTAAGTTAGATTGTGAAGACAACGGTCTAATGACAACTTGAGAGAAGATTGGAATCGGGGTTAGATTGCCCCAATGCCCATTGATCAAATGATGACAAATGCAAATTTAGGACTAATCTCCAGAATCAGGGTTAGATTGCCCCAATATGAAGCTTAGCATTCTGAGACTCAGGTTAGATTGCCCAAATAATGGTCTAAAAAGATATTTTGAGAGCCATCTCCAGAATGAAGCTTGACTTTCAGGAATTAGGGTTAGATTGCCTCAATACCTAATGAGATTTTGAGAACCATCTTTCAAACGAAGCTTGATCCTCGAGGATCTGAGTTAGATTGCTTAGATACCTAAAAGATAGATAATAAGATGAAAAGATGCGAGACACAAAGATGCCCCTAGAGATGAGATGCCCCAAGAAATGATGAATTTGATTTAGATCCGATTGATATGAGACTGGTTTGACAAGATTCAAATGATGCAATCATCCTACCCCCTCAAGAGAGAAATCGAAAGATGACATATCAGAAGGATGATTGACAACAAGAGGTTTCATAATAGAAGCAATCAAACTAGATTCAAGAAGTTGCAAAAACAATTTGGAGCAATTGGGAGGTCCTATTGACCAATTTTGACTAGATTTGACTAAAGTTGACTTTAGATGAAAACATTGAAGATCTCAAGAAAATGATGAGGTGATGAGAATCTGGCAGGAAAATGACGCCAGAAGGCTGATTGCACAAGTGTCTGATCCCAAAGGATCCTAGAATTTTAAAATGCAATTTTGAACCATCTAGAGATGTCAAATTTTGATTTTGATCCCAAAAATGGATTCAGAACAGTCGATTTAGCCAAGGGTGAAGTTTTCACGCAAAATGGAGCAATTTGAAAATTAGGTCAAAAAGCTATATAAGGCTTGGAGGGGCCATTTTCAAATCATTATTCACTTTGTCTTCTAGCGATTCTGAGAACTCTGAGAGAGAATGGAGGGTGTTCCAGTGCATACACATTTATTCGACCATTCTCGACACCACAACCAACCACCGGAGTATGACCCACCTGTGAGTAGTCGATAAACCATCCTGCATTTCAAGTTTTAACACTTTATTAGGTGATTTGGGCTAGATTTAGCATGTTTTAGGGCCTTGTTCTTCAACCCTCGAGCGAGGAAATAGTTTCCTCACACTGGCCTCAATTTCCCCTCATGTGAGGGAATGGTTCTCTTGCATGGGTTAGGGCTTCCTCACTTAGAGTATCTCCATGAGGTCATGCAAGATGCTTGGTGATATCATGTGAAAGTTTATCCTATCTCACGTGAAGAAACCATTTCCTCACGCAGGAAGCTGTTGCAGTGTTTAGAATTTTCATCCAATTTTGCATAAAATCAGCCAATTAAAACATTCCAAAGTCATATTTAGGATAGATGTGTAGCCTCATTTTCTATTGTTGCTTTGAAACCATCATGTTGAGATACTGATCCAATGTCATCGCTTGCTTTGCAGGTTGACTTCTCAGATGTCGCATTCCGATCACACCATCCAGTCATCACCACATTAGTATAGAGGTTGACCAATGCTGAGAGTGCACATATTAAGGGGCTAGGATTGTCTTACTTGCATTATATACCTAACATTTGGGTAAATCACAGTCCTCTAGGTGCACTTGTCAAGCATTTCCATTCGGAGATGAACACATTTCATTTGTCGATGGGAGAGATGACAATCACTCCTGAGGATACTCTTCCATGGTGCTCGAGTTGAGTATGATATACAGTCGAGGGTAGGTACACTGGCACTGAGAGCCATATTCAGATATGAGTTAGTGATGGGTCAGTCCATCTCGTAGGATGAGCTATTCAGCAGATATGGCAATGCTCACTGATTAGCAATCATTTTAGCCATATTCCTAAGTTGTTACTTGGTTCCTAATCAAGGCTAGCATGGATTGGAGTGTGGTTGGGGCCGGATGCTACAATGGATGCTAGATAGGCCAGTTATCAAATTTAGATGGGGTGAGTGCATGCTCACATAGATGTACCACAAGATGCACGAGATCATGTATCAGAGCACGAAGACCATGGCCGCTGGAGTTTTTGTATTGTAGATCTGGGCCTGGGAGCATCTCCTTGTTTGCAGGCTAATATTTCATTATACATGGTAGGCCCTTGAGCCCTACATTTATAGATATGTAGGTCCTATGACTCAGTCAAAGTTGGATAAGACCAAGCAGTGGCGGGGGCAGTTAGATGATATGGCAGGAGTTGTGTGGAGGCCTTGGGTAGCCATAGAGCCATGGGATGGCACTCGGTGGGAGCTTGTACAATTTTTCATCTCACATCCACTGATCAGACATACTATTTATGTCATTGAGCATTTCTTGCTCACACATGTTATGAGGTAGTTTGTGAGACTATAGGACATCTCCCAGTACGCTTCATATGCTCACTTCGTTGATGAGATGAAGAAGGGCTAGTAGCCTAGGTTAGATAAGGGTAGATGCATGATTGAGGTGCGAGTACCTTCAACTCATTGGGACTACAAGGTGGATGTCACCAATGCGGGGATGATGCCTGCATATCGAGATCACTTCTTGGTGCACTCCTCGAGGTTCACAGATCTTTTTGGCATGGGCCAGTTGTTAGATTTAAATGGGGTGAGTGCATGCTCACATAGATGTACCATTAGATGCGCAAGATCATGTATTGAAGTGCAAAGACCATGGCCACTAGAGTGTTTGTATTGTAGATCTAGGCCTCAGAGCATCTCCTTGTTTTCAGGTTGATATTTCATGATACACGGCAGGCCCTCAAGCCCTACATTTATAGATATGCAGGTCCTATGACTCAGCCATTGTTGGGTAAGATCAAGCAGTGGTGGGGGTAGTTGGATGATATGGTAGCAGTTGTGTGGAGGCATTGGGTAGCCACAGAGCCATGGGATGATGCTTGGTAGGAGCTTGCACATATATTCATCTCACATCCACTGATCGGACATACTATTTCTATCATTGAGCATTTCTTGCTCACATGTGTTATGAGGTAGTTTAGGAGATGATAGGACATCTCCCAGGAGTATGCTTCATATGCTCACTTTGTCAATGAGATGAAGAAGGTTTGATAGCCTAGGTTAGATTAGGGTAGATGCATGATTGAGGCACAAGTACCTCCAGCTCGTTGGGACTACATGGTGGATGTCACCAATGCGGGGATGATGCCTGCATATCAAGATCACTTCTTGGCACACCCCTTCTTGAGGTTCATAGATCCTATTAGCATGGGCCAGGGGGCGCAGTAGAAACCTGCATAGCAGTAGCAGCAAGCACCTGCCCAACAACAGATACCAGTACAACAACTTGGATAGCACTAGGTTGCACAACAGGGGCCACAATAGTAGTAGCAGAGACAGAGGGTACTGAGGCCAAGGACAGGGTAGATGGACATCCCCCCAAGGACTATGGGTTCAGATGCAGGTGCAGGAGGTAGTGGGACCCAGCGGAGGTCCACTAGGTAGCAGATAGGGGACCCATCATAGTTGACGCCTCCTGATAAGGAGGTGTAGGTTGAGGATATTGATATGTCTAATTAGGCCACACAAGGACCACCATAGCTAGCATAGGTATAGGAGGCTCTTAGGAAGAGCTGAGAGAAAGTCTGACAGGTATAGCAGGAGAGGGATGACTACCACACCCAAGTCATCATCCAAGAGACGTGGGTGGCTAACAAGGAGTGGGAGATCAGAGAGCTCTGAGAGGAACTGGTGAGGTTATGGATGAAGACAAGATATGAGTCCTCTTAGGAAGCTTACTACTATGCGACATATGTTGGCATTGTTTTAGAGCTATGAGAGCAGGTGCCTCCATTTTTTGAGTATGCTGGAGCACCACAGGGACCTCTACCACTAGGACCACTACCACAGGGACCTCCACAGGGACCACCACCATAGGCACCCCAACAGAGACCATGATAGGGACCATCACCACCACCTCCTCCTCCAGGTGGTGATGGGAAGAGTTAGCTCATTTAGACATTCATATTGTAGCCCATATTTTGATACTATGCTCGAGTAGCACCATTCTTTTTGCACATGACATTGATCGACCATGAGATATATATATGAGATCGCCTCTTTGATATCATTGTACTTGTTTATATATTACTTTATTGTTGATGTTCATGTTTTATGAGATGTTTCCTAGATGACTTAGATGTATGGATTAGATATGTATGAGATGCACATGCTTTCTTTTATGATATGAATATGCACATTTTTTATTTTATGATGGTATATGAATATGCAATGTGAAATGCGATGATAGATGGTAGATAAATGAATGCAATGTATGATTTTATTTATGCTTATAATGGATGCACATGAAAATGCATGTGTAGATGTGGAATGTGTGCATATGGATTTTATGGATGCAAATGGAAATGCAATGTATGTGGTACTAATCATCTCATGCAGGATTTTGCAATATATGACAGGTACTAACCAAAATAATGTTTGAAGATCAAGAATGAGGACCGAACACTTGTGCAGCCAAGATGAATCTAGGATAAAAGATGAGAGCCTTTGATGAAAAGATCCAGAAGAAGACAATCAAGAAAGCACCAAAACATTGTCTCAATGTAAGCCTAGAATGAAAAATGGAAGCCTAAGCTAGACGCAAACCCTAGGACTTGGATGTTGGACTCATTTTATTATCATCATAGAGTTTTTAGGTACGGGATGATCATAAGATGTCATACAACTCTCACTGACATTGCAATCATGAGAATATGAATATGAAATTAGTCTTAGATTTGTCAGAATGAGGTGTAAGCATTAAGGCACAAGAAGTCGGAATGACTTGAACACCTATTCCTTTTGATTTAGCAAGTTAACATAAGCATTAAAGCATAGTTGCTAGAATGACCAGAATTTTTTTTGCATACAAATATGTCAAACACATGAGAGTTCCTTCTTTTTCCAAAGAATGATCATAGTGACCCTTACATTCACTTCATGAGATGAGCATTTGCAATTTTACTTATAGCAAAAAGAAGTCACTCAAACAAACAAGGAGAAGAACCAACCTCACCAAAGCTTCCATATAAAAGGAGTCGAGGTACACATGGCCATCCAATACATGATGAAGGCTCTTATAGATGGACACCCCTCTTATATAGATTCATTGGATCATTGGAACTAAACCGACAAGAAAAAAGCAAAGGAAAGATCATGCCCCAATCTTTGCTTCTCTCGATCAAGAAGACGTCTTAGAGTTGCTTGAGGAGGAATGATAAAGTGAAAGACAAACACACAAAAGAAAAGGTCAACATGCTTTAGAGAGCTACAAATCCAATTTAAGTTTGTATTGAAGGGGATTGATGTCAGATTGAAAGTGTATGGTGTGAAAATTTGTCTCGAAGAGAAAATCAGAGTGCTAAATGAAGTATCGACAGGTAGACATAGCGAGAGATGCTGGTGACCGATACAAGAGAGATCCTCAAGGAGAGAGATCTTAGAGATACTAGTGAAACATTAGCAGGTAGACATAGTGAGAACCACTGGTGATTGATGTACAAGGGATCCTCAAAAGAGAGATCCAAGAAATAGCTAGGTATCAGTAGGCAAACATAGTGAGAACCACTAGTGACTGATACATGAGAGACCCTCAAGGAGAGAGATCTCAAAAATAGCTGGGCATCAATAGGCAGATGCAGTGGGAACCACTGGTGACTGATGTACAAGGGATCCTCAAAAGAGAGATCCAAGTGATAGCTAGGTATTAGTAGGCAGACACAGTGAGAACCACTAGTTACTGATACATGAGAGACCCTCGAGGAGAGAGATCTCAAAAATAGTTGGGTATCAACAAGCAGACACAGTGAGAACCACTGGTGACTAATGCAAGAAAGTGTCTCCGAAAGTGATAGGACAATGCCCCTAGACTAGGAAGGTGCCCCTAAGTGTGACTAGTTCCAATCCATTTAGAGTTGAGGAAAATCTCAAAGATAGGTGAAAGAATATGCATGAGCTAGAAAAATAAAGCAGGAAATGAACTAAAGTAGGAAACAAACTAAAGTAGGAAAGCAAGAGCCAAGTAGTGCTGCAATAAGTATAGCATTGGGAAACAAGAGGTGCTTGTTTACCAGGTTTTCACCATCTTAGCAGAGATTCTATTTTTGTTACCATGATGCCTGTTTGCCAGGTTTTCATCAATGGCACATTTTTCTTCTTTTTCAATTTATTTTGTTCTTTTCTATTTTTTATTTTTTTGTATTTTTTGAATATTTCATTTTTTTTAATTATTATCAAGGTGCCTGTTTACCAGGTTTTCACCAGGATAATAGATACATCAAAGTGCATGTTTACCAAGTTTTCACTAAGATGATCATTTTTTTCAGGACATTTTGCAATTTTTAGGATTTTTTGACAATATACCATTTTTTGGATTTTTTTCAGGATCAATAAGTATGTACATGAGCACATAAGAAATGTCTCAGCTGTAGAACCACTTCAAGTGCAGAGCATTGATCAACTCTTTGAGTTGTTCTCCTTCAGTAGTAGACAATTGGTATGCACCAGACCCAAATGCTACAGTGATAACATACAGACCAAGCCAATTTGGTTCAAATTTCCCTTTCTAGACCCGCTGCTGCTGATTTTGGGGGTTTTCTCTTAGGATGAGATCACCCACTTGGAATTCCCTTTGTTTGATTTTCTTATTGTAGGCTTTAGACATTCTCTTTTGGTATGCTTGAAGATGATCAAATGAAACCTTCTGACGTTCATCCAGTAACTCTAGCTCTTGAAGCTGGGATATTCTATTTTCTTCATCAGTGATGAGGCTCCTCAGAGAGACTCGTAATGTAGGAATCTTGACCTCAATAGGAAATACTGCATCTACTCCATAAACCAAGGCAAAGGGCATGACCCCCATTGGTGTTCAGATGCTTGTTCTATAGGCCCATAAAGCTAGATTAATCTGGAGGTGCCAATCTCTACCAAATTTATGAACTGTTCTGTGCAAGATTTTGAGAATTGTCTTATTAGAAGCTTCTTCTTGTCCATTACCCTAGGGATAATAGATAGATGACCAATGCTGAGTGATCTTGAATTTGGTGCATAACTCTTCTATGTCCTTGTTTTTCAATTGTCCCCCATTGCTAGTGATAATGGATGAGGGTACACCATATCTACAGATGATATAGTTTAGTATAAACATAGCCACAGACTTGCCATTAGCTATAGTTAGAGGGACTGCGTCAACCCATTTAGTAAAATAGTCTGTAGCTGTGATGATAAAATTATGTCCTCTTGAATAAGAAGGATGTATCTAACCTACCAAATCAAAGGCCCACTACTGAAATGGCCAGAAACTAATAAAAGGAATAAGCTATTTAGTAGGAGCATGGATCAGATTTCTATGAAATTGGCACTGTTTACAAGTCTTGGCATATTAAACAACTTCTTTCTCCATATCTGGCCAGTAGTAACCAGCTCTAATAATTTTATGAGCTAATGCCAGACCACTCGAATGAGACCCATAGATACCTTCATGTACCTCAGCTAACACACATTTGGACTCATCGGGTTCTAGACACCGAAGGAGGGTACCGTCTAGACCCTGTCTATACAAGTAATTTGCTATGATGGCATACCGTGAAGCATTACGAATTGGGTGATGCTTTTCATTCTGGGTATAGGTGTCTGGAATGATTTGGTCATAGAGGTAAGAATAGATATGGTGGTAGTGAGATGAATCATGTTTAATGACTGAACAGATCATCCTAGATTCAGGAATGTCATAGGCTGGGTAGTGTAATGTCTCAACCAGGAATTCATGTCTAAAGTCATTTTCTAGCATCTATAACATTGAGGCAAGAGTTGCCATATCATCAACTGCTTTATTGTCTACCCTTTGAATTTCTTGGAAATAAATGTGTGCAAAATACTGTTTGAGATCATCCACCATTTGTTTGTAAGGCACTATCTTGTCATCTTTTGTTTGATAGATACCATTAACTTGGTTGATGACTAACTGAGAGTCTCCAAAGACTTTGAGCTCATCCACACACCATTCAATGGCTATCTTCATACCATTGATGAGAGCTTCATATTTAGCGATGTTGTTTGTCCAGGGAAACAACATTTTATAAGCTTCGGGCAATGAGTATCTTTGAGGTGTTATAAGTAGAATGCCTACACCTAATCCTTGTTGAGTGAATGATCCATCAAAGAACATTCTCCAAGCTTGATGTGTGAGAAGCATGATGGATTCATTTGGGAATTCATTGTTCAAAGGCTGGTGATCTTTTAGAGGAGCTTCTGCCAACTGATCAGCAATTGCTTTTCCTTTGATAGCTTTTCTTTCCACATACTCAATGTCAAATTCACTGAGCATCAAAACCCATTTTGCTAATCTACCTGTGAGGGCAGCCTTGCTCAATAAGTACTTTAGTGGATCAATTTTTGCAATAAGCCTTATAGTGTGAGCGAGCATATAATTCCACAATTTCTATGAAGCAAATACTACTACTAGACAAGCCTTTTCAATGATAGAATAGTTCATTTCATATGAAACCAATGTTCTGCTGATATAATAAATGGCTCTCTCTTTATTGTTTTGATCCTCTTGAGCTAGGAGAGCACCCAAAGATGTGTTCATGGCTGAGATGTGTAGTATGAGAGGCTTCCTATGAATAGGGGGCATCAATATAGGTGGATTAGCAAGATACAATTTAATTTGAGTTAGCCTCCTGTCACATTCTTCATTCCATTAAAAAGTCACACCCTTATGCAAAGTTTTAGTGAATGGTTTTGACTTGTCAGCCAACTGTGAAATGAAGCATAGAATAGATTGTAGCCTTCCCTAAAGTTCTCTCATCTGATTGATGTTTTTAGGTGGAGGCATTTCCATAATAGCTTGAAATTTCTCAGGATCAACTTCTATGCCTTTAGTTGAAATGATGTAACCCAAGAGTTTCCCAAAAGTGACAACGAATGCACATTTTTTGGGATTGAGTCTGAGACTAAATTGTTCCATGCGGTCAAGTATGGGACCCAAATCTATAAGATGATTTTTTTGATGCATGCTCTTGGCCAAAGTATCCTCCACATAATCTTCCATTGTTTTATGCTTCATATCATGGAAAATGGTAGTGATAGCTCTTTGATATGTTGCTCCAGCATTCTTAAGCCCAAAGGGCATGACATTCCAGAAAAAGGTTCCCCAAGCACACATGAAAGTAGTCTTTTCTTGATCATCTGGCACAATTTTTATTTGATTATAGCCAGAGAAGCCATCCATCAAGAAATACATTTCATAGCCTGTTGTCATATCCACTATCATGTCAATATTGGGTAGTGGGAAGTCATCTTTTGGACATGCCTTATTTAGATCATAGAAGTTTGTGCACACACAAATGGATTTATCATGTTTGGTGACTGGAACAATATTTGAAATCCACTCTGCATAGTCAATTGTCCTTATGAAATCAGCCTTAAGAAGCTTTTCTAGCTCTACTTTGACTAAAAGTGCCATGTGTGGATGCATCTTTCAAAGCTTCTGTTTGATAGGATTAATACCTGGTGCAATGGACAGATGATGCATGATTAGATTGGGGACTAATCTAGGCATATCAGAGTAAGTCCATGAAAAGTTTATTTTCTTGCTTTGAAAGAAGCTAGTGAACTCTTCCTTTTCTTTTGTAGATAATGATTGTGCTAGATGAATAATTTGTGGAGCAGCCTCTGTACCCAAATTCACTAGTTGTGTCAGCTCAATTAATACTGATGATCTCTCCTGAAAGTGGCTCGGAAGTGTATCAATTATCTCATCCTTGGGTTCCTCAAAGAGGTTTTCACCCTTGGATACGTCTTTTATTTTTACTATTTTTGGCTCTGATACTGCCACAATGTGGTTTTCACCATCAGAGCATCTATTTTTTCTTCTTTTAATTTTTTGACTAAGATACTTGATATCTGCCTCTGTCATGTTGACACTACCTTCACTGGTGGAGGACATTATAGGTTCAATAGCATGGAGGTAACAAGCTAGAGTGTAATCATTCTGGAACATTAGGACTTCATTGGATGAGTAGGAGGAGTTCCAATTTATTAGGTCAAGATTTTTGAGTGAGAGAGAAGTGGTGGTTGGTTTAATTGCATTCACAGTATAATCATCAAAAGCGCAGATGAGCAAGTCAAGACCTAGAGTGATCTCATCCAAAGGAGCATTAGAATCCCTATGAGACCCCACATTGAAAGTAGAGGACAAGTTAACACTGATGGCATCTAATTCATGTGTCCTAACACTAGACCCTTCACCTACTTTGAGAAGGTTTTCATAGGTATGCACCATGTCTATATCTTTATCATAAGTAGCATCAGACAAAGAGTCAAACTCATACTCATGTGAGTCAATACTTGATGTGGGAATTCCATTAGCACTGGCTATATCATCTAACTCATCTTCATCTCTTGTAGCATTAATGGTTTATTGAAGTTGGTCTTGTTCAAACCACTCTCAGAAATGCGGTGGTGTGTACTGTTCACCTTGAGAATTAGAATCAGCCATTTGTATTTCTCTCCATTGGTCATACATGAGTCGATGCACCGAAGTGGTGTCATTGGAATCACTATCAGTCCTACCAAGTGGACAAGTATAAAAAGTTCATTTGGTTCTACAAAGAGTGCAGAAAATTCTAGAGGAATAGGATATGGAAAGGTGTCTTCATCAGAGCTAGCCTCTGGATTTACCTCTGGGGTAGTATCTTCAAATTCTAGTTCATGTTTAGATTCAGGTTATGGAAAAAATTTGTTTATCCCTAAATGAAAGGGGATATTTTTGAAGCCTAAGCTAGTAGTATCCTTTGTGTGGCGACCTGTAGCTTCAATGGGTTTCAGAAAACTATTGTCATTCATTCCTATAGGACCACTCCCTTTATAGCTGAAGAACTTCATGATCTTGAAGGCTTCACTGTATGGCTCTTGCTCTAAGTATGGAGGTGGAGTAGTTATTTCAGGTATTTCTTTCCCTCTATAGATCCAAGTTGTGATAAATATTTCTTCATCCTTGTCTTCTGAAGGTGTAGAGGCCCGTACAAAGGCACCATCATAGACTATTTGAGGAGAGTTATCAGAAGGTTTGTTATTTTCAGAGGGTCTCCCATAGGAGTGTGGAGATGGAGGGAGAGCATCTAGTGATAGCACAAGTTCAATTCAATATTCTCCCATGTATGTATCCTTAAATTTCAAAGTCTATTCCACTTCCTTGAGCTTTGCATCATAGAATTCGATAGATTCTTTATTAGTCAGAGCAAGACTGTCTGCAGATTGTGCAAGTGTGTTGCAAGAATAATTGGTATTAGCAGGGATAGTGACTTCCACTCCATGGAATGGAAACTTGATGCATTGATGGCATGTAGATGGAACAACCTACATCTCATGAATCCATGGTCTCCCCAATAGTATGTTATAAGCAAGGGGAATCTCTAGAACTTGAAAAGTAACATCTCTCTCAACAGGGCCAACTCAGACTGGTAGCATAACTAAACCTTAGCATTTGTGTTCCTCTTCATCATAAGCTTTGATTGTAATCTTTTTGTGAGAATCTATAAAATCCTCATCATAACCTAGCTGGGTAAGAAACTTAGTAGAACAAATATTAAGGCTAGCACCATTATCTATGAGCACTCAACAGAAATGCTTAGGGCCTATCATGACTTCTATATGCAAGGGAGCATTATGCCAACGGCTCAGAGAGTGATCATCTTCTTTGAAGAAGGATAGATAATGAGGCGAGGTCAAATGACCCACCATAGATTGGAACTGGTCGAGATCAAGATCTTTGGGGACATTTTCCTCGGTGAGGGCTTTATCCAGAATCTGCCTATGAGCAGGCAAGATCTTCAACAACTCAAAAATGGTGATCTGAGCATTGGTTTACTAGAGCTGATCTAAGATGCTATAACTAGCCATGCTAGATGTAGGGACCAATTTCATGTTCTTGTTGGTAGGGCCAACAATAGTCTTATCCACCATTTATTTCAGATCAGATATAGGAGGATCAAGACCTTTCAAAACAATTCTTCCACGTGATCAAGTAACAACATTGGCACAATCCTGAGGTTGTTCAGATTTAGATGAATGAGATGTAGAACTACACAAGATGAAAGGAGTCTTAGTCTTAGGAGAATCTCTACTCCCCTTAATAGTAATCACATCGCAATACTCAACCTCAACAAGTTCAATCATACCAATGACATTGTCATCGTTAATGTATGTGTAATTGACCTTAGCATTTGGTATTCTTAGTCTTTGAAGATTCACCCTTCTCGTGAGGAGGGAAGGGATTCTTAAATTCTTGATGGTTCAAATTCTTGTTATGGCCATCCACAATAATGTCACCGTTGTCAATCAAATCTTGGACCTTATGTTTCAGCTGAAGACAAGTAGAAGTCTTATGATAAATATTCTAGTGATAGTCATAGTATGCATTGTCATTCCACCAATGAGGTCATGGTTGTGGGTCATAGGGATGTTTTTCCAAAGGAGTGAGTATCTGATTCTTCAAAAGAGTCTTATAAACCAAATCAAGCGGTTCTCCTAAGGAAGTGAATTCACGCTTGGGTCGAGAGGCCCAAGGTTTATTCCTAGAAAACCTTGAAGGTTGCTGGTTTTTTGTCATAGGATTTTCAGTGGCTTTGATTGCCTGTATGCTAGAAGAGAGATTGAAAATAGACTTAGCAAGCTTCAGGGTCACATTATCAACCACTCCATCATTCACAACGTCTCTATTCTTGTTGAAAAACTTCCCTTATCTTTATTCGAGGTTGAAGATCCTTGTTTGTTGTCTTTGTTCATAGCCAATTCCCCTTTCTTGATCATAAAGGCCTCTATTCACACCTCTTGTTTAATCATGCTATCAAAGGTTAGGGAACCTTGTAATTGCACTTGGTATCCAAAGTCTAGGAAAAGATTGTCCAAAAAGATATTGAGTCTCTTGGACTCTAGTAATTTGTGAGGACACTTTGTACATAATTATCTCCACCTTTGGAGAAATGTTAGAAAAGATTCCCCTTGTCATTGTTTCAAATTGAAAAGATCTTGGATGTTGACCAAATGCTGAATATTATGTGAGTAATGTTGGAGAAATAGATTAGCCATTTCATCAAAAGTCTTAATGCCAGTGGGCAATTGAGAAAACCACTCCATAGCTGGTCCACCCAAGCTATGAGGGAAAAGATGCATAAGGTATGTCTGATCATGCATGAATTCCATGGATAGAGTGCCAAACTCTCTCAAGTGATCTTTGGGATTAGTAGTACCCGAGTATTTTTCATATTTAGGAACCTCTACACCTTTGGGAAAAGGTGGCATGTAAAGACTCCTATCAAAGGGGAAAGGACGAATGCTTTTTATTGTGAATTGTTATGTGGGTTTGTCCTTGTTCTTTACAAGTTGGCTAATCTGATCTTGCATGTCTCAGACCATCTTTTGCAACTTAGTGGTCTTATTTTCTTCTTCTTTGGCCACAAGCATTTCAACTTGATAGTCTGAGGGTAACTTGGCCCCTTGTTTGGCCAACTCAAGAAAGTATTTTTCCTTCTCCTCTAGAAGGAGGATCTCCATCATCTTGATAAGACCCTTGTTTTCTTTCATAGCATCTATGTCATTTTGATTTATTGTGTCATCACCATCATTTCCAAGAATCTCATAAATGCTTGGGACTTGATCTTGACTTTGGTCATAAGGAGGAGGATGATAGTGATATGCTGGTTGACCACCTTGAGCTTTGTTTTGAGCTTGGTGCTGATTCTGATCATTTTGAGATTGATCATAACATTGATCATTTCAAGGTTGAGCATGATGTTGGTCATTGGAAGATTGACCATGATATTGATTGTTTTGAGATTGGTCATGAGTTTGGTTGTATTTGCCTGGTTGGAAGTCGAATGGATCTCCCATCTTGTCAACGTAGGACTGTACAGGGAATGAAGACTCAATAAAATGATATGAACGATGCCAAAAGGGCCTAGCTAAGGTAAATTTTGGTGTGTGAATAGGATCAAGAGGGTCAATAGGTTCAAATGAGTCAATATCTTCAGCGGGATTGATAGATTCAATAATAGGACTAGTCTGAGGGAGTAGTCTTCCAAAGTTATGAAACAATGAGTTATTTTGAAAGAATGAGTTGTCCTATTCTTGAAATGAGAAACTAGGTTGTTCTTGAAAGAGCACATTAAAACACTCTTGGAACACTGGAGGTGATGATTGAGATGAGCTATCTTTCAAAGTACTCAATGAAGAACTTGAGGATCCCTCACAATATTCAAATTGTACAAGAAGTTTGGGACAACTTGTTTCTTGATTACAAGATCTACCTCTACCTTGTCTGGTACCATGAATGGGGTAAGTGTTGCCACTTCTAGTCGTAACAGTCATAGATGAAGATTTAAGTATCGAGAGAGGACTTGGGATAATGCTAAAACTCTATCTCTAGGAATAACGAAAAGGAGATAAAGGCTAAAACAACCAAGATGTGAGATGCACCTGGCACAAATCATTAAGAGTATGCCTAGAATAGCCAAGATAAGACTATCGCAATGCAAGGTACAAAAGCACAAAAGATGAGATGAATAACAAGGAGACAATCATGAGTTCAAGAAAAATTGATCGGTTCGTAGCTCGAGACACTCAATTTTAGATAGTGAATGATAGGAAAACATGCAAATAGACTTCAGATAAAAATCAAATTAGGTAAAAAGTTGATCAGTCAATGGGAATAAGCTCACTATTTTTAAAATTTGAGTATAGGTTCACACAAGAAAGTGTTGGGCCGCATGAGAGAATGCCAAACTTTGTGCAAGAGAATGAAATCTTGCGTGAGGAAATGCTCTAAAAAGTGAAATTTCACACAGGAAAGAACCAAAGTTCGACAATTCAACATAATTTTTGAGGTAAAAAGTCAAATTCTAAGATAGCCTAAACTATTCTCTGATAGAATTTCCAATTTTCAAATAGTTTGATGGACCGTTTAATCAACAATCTCAGTTTGAAGGTTCCAAGCATTCATTTACAAGCACAAAGTCTTGATCAAGCAGTAGTGACACAAGAAGTAGTTGCAAACAGACCTACCAAGGACAAAGCAACTTGGTAGTATCATGGGAGTCTTTGTTTAATCATGATGGAAAGTTTAAGACTTGATAAAAAACACATAGTTATCCCTACAAAAAATATGGTGAGAAGAAAAAATTTGTGCCTCACAGTTTATGTGCATGGGTTCACCTCACACAGCCGTGTCACCCCCTAGAGGGCACCCATATTTTTGGTGTTTCCAAAGACTCAATAGTATATGTTCAAAGGTTACCCTTGAAGTAGGGGCCAGTGTCATATACCACCTTCAAACACCCAGGTGCATGACTATAGTGAGAATCTATGGGAGAGGTTCTTCCCCCTCCTTGGACAAAGATTATGTCTCCTTTCGGAGGTGATCCGGGTAGGCAACTAACAAAGAAAGTTTTTAGTGGGCTTCCATTCACACTAACCTTCGGTACCCCTGATACAGGGCTAGGGCCTCGCAGCCACACCAACACTCAAAAATCATACACCCCCGCAAGCAAGGCTAGGAGCGGCGCCGCTCAGTATAACAGATGGAGCCTTCTCAAGATGATAGTCAAAATCAAGAGAAGGAAGTTAACATGGTTTTGGAGTCTTTAGACTCAACAAAACATTCTTTATTATAGTGAGGTGGGATCACTGGCAATAGCTGTGTACTCACTTGGGTCATTCCTGAAGGTTCAACTTCTAGCAAGCCCTCTAAAGGTGACACAGGACTTGGCTTGTATTCAAGGGTCAAATTTTCTGATCCTCTTAAAGAGAGAAGAGCATACTTCTCTACCTATTCACCTTACCCAAACACATCAAGCATAGTCATCACCGAGCTATTTTCACTCCACCAAATCCATAAGCTTTTGGGTTTTTGGTTCTCTCAAAGAGAGAAAAGCATAATCCCCTAACAAGTAGATGTGCTAAAGATTCACTACCTTGCTTTCCTTCCCTAGGTATCCATCATTCTAGCAACATCTGGGTCTCGATTTCATCCATGGGCATCACTTCCATGTAATGAAGAGCCTATTCCCCTACTTTCTATCAGGACCCTTAAGAAATTTTAACAAAGCCCTAGTTACACTATGTGATGAAAGAAATAAAACAAACACAATGTTTTAAATGATCTTTGACAACCGTCCTACAAGCAAACTGTTAGCAAGTTTTTATGATCTTTGACAAGTGACCTATAGACCATTGTTACGCTGTAGTAGAAATCAAAAATATGAAATCAACAGTAGAAAGTAAATGTTAGGAAAAAAGCAATGGTAAATTGCAGAATCTAGAAAATTTAATGACTGACGGCAAATCTTCATGCAAGAAATTATAGCACCAGGTGTGAGAAAGTGCAAGCACCTATGTGATAGAATGTTTTTTCACGTGACAAAATGCTACTGGGAGCAAAACTTCATGTGACACGCTTTGAAATTTTGTGCAAAATTCCCTACATAGTGAAGTACATGTTAGAATAACTAAGAGGGGGGTGAATCAATTATCTAGTGTCCCAAAAAAAAATTTATAGTTCAAAACAACTTCTCTAATTTCTGCTTGTCGGTAAACAATAAATACTTTCACTATCTGTGCTTTTACCGATTACTAGTCTAATACTATAATAGTTTACCGATCAAATATGGCATGTAACATGTAAAGAATGATAACAAACAAATATCACAATCAACACATAACACAAGAGATTTAACATGGAAACCTTGTAAAGGGAAAAACCACCTAGGACCGGCAACCCAAAATTGTTCACTCTTCTGAAGTGAGGTCAGTTAAAACCCAACCCTATTAAAGGTTTACAAACACACTATCAGGTGTGACCTTGTTAGAGGATTTTAGACTAGAAGTTATCGTCCAACCAGCATTCACTATGGGGTTGACAGGATAACAATGTTCATTCTATGAATGATACATCATAAGACTTTCAGAGTCCACTCGGTTAAGAGATTTTGATTGTATATAATGGTTAAATATGTAACAGTAAATGACTTGCCTTAATACAACTTCAATTGTAGATTACAGATCAATATTTAGTCCATACAAATCCTTTTGATCAATATTTCACTTTAAATTCAATACTGTATAAACTTACTGTCTGTCAGTAACTGCTCTCTATAGCTCGGTAATTGTTCTATAGCCCGGTTCTTACTAACTAGTATGATCAGAATGCATGAAAACCTTGTTCACGTGATATTCCTATAGTTTCTACTTCTTCTAGCATTTTCATAAAGAAATTATGTTCTCTTATATAGATGAGTATGTCATTTTCTTTTCCACCATCAGATTTTGCCGCTTAACCTCATTCATAGATTTTGCCACTTCAAACTTTCTCGATACTTGTGTCAAGAACACGTTTCAATCTTCTCCATTAGATCTTCCCTAAATTTTGTCAACCATCGATCTGTGTAACAAACATTATCTATTACCTCGATGTTAAACTCTTGCCAGCTCATCAATCTTATCGGCTAAACTAGTCATTTAATTCATTCTATTCCGCTTGGTTAACAAAGAAATGCATCGGTGAACACTGCTCAGTTAATACTGCAATCGGTATACACTATACTCCGTCGGTGTATACTAGAAATGCTTCATTTACCGACAACACTACTTTGTATCTTTCAGCTCTATACTTCATCATAGATGAATGCAACATAATAAAGTAAATATCATCAATTCATAGACTCATCAACAAGTTACTCAATGTGTTCCTTATCCTCATCTATCATGTACATCTTTCTTCATGTAGATTTCTCTGTTCTTCATCTCTTTTGCCTTTCTTCAGATGTCTCAGTATAGTAACTTACAAGATAAGTGTTGTCAAACAATTTGACATCAATGACAACATAATACTGATTTAATCATATTACATATCTAATCAGCATCTCCTTAATGATCTTGTAATCATAGATTCTTCAATCAGATTCCAAATAAGTTGTAGTTCAACAATCTCTCCCTTTGGCATTGATGGCAACTCAAGTAATATGAAATGTACCATACACATACCAAACATTTATTCTACAACTTTGTGAACAAAATGCTATAAGTCAAATAGACATAATATGTTTAATCACTACGTTACTAACCAATATTAGATAATACAGCTTTACCATTATGTAGTTGTGATCTTTTTAGTTCTCATGTTCCTGCTTCTATTCTCTGTAACTGATCTTCAATACTCTGTCTCATTCAGATTGTCTCTCCCTTAGATAATTCTCATCGGTGCTTTTTCCTTTTCATACTGTTTAGCTCTCCCTTTAACAACAATGCCAAAAACAAAACAAAAATAGTTATGTCTTCCTCTGTATCTCTGAATACTGATATTCCAATCGGTTCAAATTCTCAAACTTAATCACAACCTTGAACATGATTCAAAGTGTGAACTATGCTGCATCAACATGAATGATCTTCTAATATAAGTAGTTTGATTCAACAACCAGATCACCTTAGTGACCGATAGATAGGGGACGGACCCCAAGTCTAGTCCTTAAGTATTCAAATGTGTCCTTCGGTAGCGGTTTTGTAAAAATATCTGCAAGTTTGTTCTTTAGATGTAACAAATTATAACTTCACTTTCTTCTCTTGCACTTGTTCTCTTAAGTAATGATACTTAATAGATATATGCTTTGTCTTAGAGTGCATCACAGGATTCTTTGAAATATTAATAGCACTACTGTTGTCACAATATATAATCACCAGGTTAGTGATTACCTCATTCATTCCTTCCAACACTTGTTTGATATATGCAATGTTTGAATAATTAATAGTAGTAGAAACATACTCTACTTTAGCTATAGATTGAGAAATACAAGCCTACTTTTTACTTGTCCATGTTACAAGTCTTTCACCAAAGAAAAATGCTCCTTTGGTGGTGCTTTTTCTATCACCCACATTTCTAGCCCAATTAACATCAATGTAAAATTTTAGTTCAAACTTCCCTTCCTTAGGATACCATAATCCATAATTCTCTATTTTCTTCAAGTATCTTAAGATTCTTTTTGTAGCTATCATGTGTGATTCTCTAGGATTAGCAAAAAATCTTGCAACAATTCCCACAACATGTGCTATATCTGGTCTACTGTGAACTACGTACATTAATTTATCAATCATGGATCAGTAAAGTGTCTAGTTTACCTCTATAGTTTCATCCTCCTTTGTCAATTTGCATCTAGTAGCCATCGGTGTTCCCACAGGTTTAGCATCTTCCATGCCAAATGTCTTCAGTACTTCCTTCATGTATTTAGATTGTGTGATGAATATTCCATCACTATGTTGGATCACTTGTAGTCCAAGAAAGAATTTAATCTCTCCGAACATAGACATTTCAAATTCCTTTTGAATTTCATCAGCAAATGCTTGCAGACAAGATCTGAGCGTCCAAAAATAATATCATCAACAAATATTTCAGCAATGATAATAGTATCATCAGTATCACCTTTCACATACAGATTGTCATTTTCACTTGTTCTAACAGATGCAATACTTAACAAGTAAGTATGTAGCCTTTCATACCATGCTCTTGGTGCTTGCTTCAATCTATATAAAGCTTTATGTAATATACATACCATGTCTTTATTGTCGGGATCAACAAATCCTTCAGGTTGTTCAATGTAGACCTCTTCTTCAAGTATACAATTCAAAAATGTTGACTTCACATCCATTTGATAGACTTTGAATTTCTTGTGTGCAGCATATGCAAGTAGCATTCTAACTCCTTCTAATCTAGCAATAGGTGCAAATGTTTCACCATAGTCAATGCCTTCTTCCTGTGCATATCCCTTGCATACCAATCTAGCTTTATTTCTTGTCACTTCACCATTTTTATTCAATTTATTCTTGTATATCCACTTAGTACCGATAACATTTTTATCTTTTGGTCGGGGTACTAAGGACCAGGTTTTGTTCTTCTCTATTTTCTCTATTTCCTCCTTCATTGCATTAACCCATTCTTCATTCTCTAATGCAACTTTCATAGTTTTAGGTTCAAATTCACAAATTAAACATGTACCTTGTCTTGTTTTGCTTCTAGTTTGCATTCCAGCATGTTTATCTCCAATGATTTATGTTTTAGGATGATGTCTTCTGACAAAACTAGCCAAAACTTGATTTCTCCTTTCTTTCTTATCCTACTTAGGGTCATTTTCTTGCTTGGTAGCTCCATCTTGTTCTTCAATTTGTGTTGTCTGTTGTGCTGCATTGTTTCCCTACTGACCGATTGTCACAGTTTGTGGTGTCGGTAGATACTCTGGATGTTCAATGTAAGTGAATCTACCGTAGTCTTCTGATTCCTTTTTACTTTCCTCTATGTACTTGTTATCAAACTCATCAACATGAACATTAGTACTTTCAACTATCTTATTTGTAACCTTATTCAAACATTTATATGCTTTACTTGTAGTGGAATATCCCAAAAATATTCCTTCATATCCTTTAGAATCAAATTTTCCATTTCTCTCATCTTTCAAAATAAAGCATTTAGTACCAAAAATTCTGAAATAACTTATAGTAGGTCTATGTCCAAACCATAATTCATAAGGTGTTTGGTTGGAGTCCTTCAGTTGTACTTGGTTAAGAACATACACAGTTGTACTAACAGCTTCCCTCCAATATGTCTAAGCAACATTCTTTTGTATCATCAATGTTCTAGCATAATCAATTATAGACCTGTTCCTCCATTTAGCAATGCTATTTTGCTGAGGTGTCCTCGCTGTAGATACCTGTCTTTTGATTCCATGCTCATTACAAAAATTAGTAAATTCATCAAAGATAAATTCACCTCCTCTATCAGATCATAAGTATTTTATTTCCTATATGGTTTCTTTCTCTACCTTAGCTTTATACCACTTAAACATTTTGAAAGCTTCAGATTTCTCTTTCAGGAACATAACAGTCATCAGTCTAGTATAGTCATCAACAAAAAGAATAAAATATCTATCACCAAAACAACTCTGAGTTCTCATAGGACCACATAGGCCAGTATGAACCAACTCAAGTATCTTCTTTGTTAAATAGTCTTTTCTCTTAAAACTAGACTTAGTCATCTTAACTTTCTGACATTCATGGCACATGCCATGATCAGGTTTTGTCAAGTTAGGAAATCCTCTAACTCTTTTCTTTCTACTAATCTTTATCATGTTGTCAAAATTCATATGGCATAACCTTCTGTGCCACAACCAAGCATCTTCATCCTTTATTAACAAACAAGAAGACTGATCTATATCAAGATAGAATAGATTACCTCTAGATTGTGTACCAGTTCTGACAAGTCTTCCTCCATCATCATAGATCTTCACCTTTTTTCTCTCAAAAGCCAATTGGTGACCTGAATTGTTTAGCTGAGCCACACTTAATAGGTTATAGTTCAGTCCATCTACCTAGTATGCATTTTCACATTGTAATCTATCATTGATCATTAGTGAACCTTTACCTCTTACCATACAAGGTGCATCATTTCCCATTCTCATAGATCCTCCATTATATTCAATAAGATGATCAAAATTCTCTACATCACCAGTCATATGATGTGTACAGCCACTATCTATGATCCATGTATCATTTCTGCTTACTTTAGAGATCAGTGTTGTCTCTTCATGTTTCTCTTCCTCCTCTGAGTCATCTTTCATAGCAACAAATACAATTTCTATATCATCATCAGAATCAGATTTAGTTTCAATATCTTTGGCTATGTAACATACCTTTTTGCCTTTTTCATCTTGGTTGTCTATATTGTTGTGTCGGTAGCCTCTATTGACTCTTCTCCCATAGCTTCCTTCAGATCAGTCTTTGGATCTTTCATCATCTTTCTTCTGAGGGCATCTAGCAGTGATGTGATTGAATTATTTATATTTAAAGCATGCCAAAGGTATCTTACCTCTATACCTTCCTTTTCCTTTGGGAAATCTTCTAGCCATAAGCGCTTCAAGCTCATCAAGTTCATCATTGGTATTGTCATCACTATCACAATTTTTACTATTCCAGCTAGATTTTCCAATCTTCAAAGAAGACATGAAAGTGGATTCAATAGAAGGAACAACACTATTATCAAAGTTTTTTAATTCAAAGGTTGTAAGTTTACCAATCAAAGTGTCAAGATTAAGGTTGGATGTAGCTCTTGTTTCATGAATTGCAGAAATCCTGATTACATAAACTGGTAGCAAAGTTCTGAGAATCTTTCTTATCACTGTTTCATCATCAATTACTCCATCAGATGCTCTAATAGTATGTACCACCTTTTTGAGTCTATTTGAATATTGGACAATGTTCTCACCTTCTTTCATTCTCATATCATCAAATTTTCCTCTTAGACTTTCAGCTCGAGCTCTTTTGATATTCAGATCTCCACTGTATATTTGTGTTAATTTATCTGACATTCCTTTGGCAGTCATGCATGTCTTGATATCTTCAAATTCAACATCAGTACAAGCAGCAGCAAGTTCCATCATAGTAACATTGTGTTCATGTTTGTCCTTCAATTGATCAAGAGTTAAGGGACCAGTGAGCGGTTGTATGTAGCCATTCCCCATCAAATCTAGTGCAGAGTTCCCAATACTAGATATGTGCAGCTTCATTCTGCTTTGCCATACTGTGAAGTTCTCTTTGTTCAGTTTTAGTACTTCCCTCTTATACATCTTGAGACCTTTATGCTTAAGTCCTTAAAACTTTTTTCCAAGCAACCAATGCTCTGATACCAATTGTTAGAATAACTAGGAGGGGGGTGAATCAGTTATCCAGTGTCCCAAAACAAAATGTATAATTCAAAACAACTTCTCTAATTTCTGCTTGTCGGTAAACAATAAATACTTTCACTATATGTGCTTTTATCGATTACCAGTCTAATACTATAACAGTTTACCGATCAAATCTGACATGTAACATGTAAAGAATGATAACAATCAAATATCACAATTGACACATAACACAAGAGATTTAATGTGGAAACCTTGTAAAGGGAAAAACCACTTGGGACCGGCAACCCAAAATTGTTCACTCTTCTGAAGTGAGGTCGGTTAAGACCCAATCTTGTTAAAGGTTTACAAACACACTTTCAGGTGTGACCTTGTTAAAGGATTTTAGACTAGAAGTTATCATCCAACCAGCATTCACTATGGGGTTGACAGGACAATAATGTTCATTCTATGAATGATACATCATAAGACTTTTAGAGTCCACTCGGTTAAGAGATTTTGACTGTATACAATGGTTAAATATGTAACAGTAAATGACCCACCTTAATACAACTTTAATTGCAGATTACAGATCAATATTTAGTCCATAAAAATCCTTCTAATCAATATTTCACTTCATATTCAATACTGTATCAACTTACTGTCCGTCGATAATTGCTCTTTGTAGCTCGGTAATTGTTTTGTAGCTCGGTTCTTACTAACCCATATGATCAAAATGCATGAAAACCTTGTTCATGCAATATTCCTACAGTTTCTACTTCTTCCAGCATTTTCATAAAGAAATTATGTTCTCTTATATAGATGAGTAAGTCATTTTCTTTTCCAACATCAGATTTTGCTGCGTAACCTCATTCATACATTTTGCCACTTCAAACTTTCTCAGTACTTGTGTCAATAATACGTTTCAATCTTCTTCATTAGATCTTCCCTGAATTTTGTCAATCGTCGATCTATGTAACAAACATTATCTGTTACCTCGATGTTATACTCTTGCTAGCTCATCAATCTTATCGGCTAAACTAGTCATTTAATTCATTCTGTTCCGCTTGGTTAACAAAGAAATGCATCGGTGAACACTACTCAGTTAATACTGCAATTGGTATACACTATACTCCATCGGTGTATACTAGAAATGCTTCATTTACCGACAACACTGCTTTGTGTCTTTCAGTTCTATACTTCATCATAGATGAATGCAACATAATAAAGTCAATATCATCAATTCATAGACTCATCAACAAGTTACTCAATGTGTTCCTTATCCTCATCTGTCATGTACATCTTTCTTCATGTAGATTTCTCTATTCTTCATCTCTTTTGCCTTTCTTTAGATGTCTCAGTATAGTAACTTACAAGATAAGTGTTGTCAAACTAGTTGACATCAATGACAACATAATACTGATTTAATCATATTACATATCTAATCAACAACTCCTCAATGATCTTGTAATCATAGATTCTTCAATCAAATTCCAAATCAGTTGTGGTTCAACAGTACGGATGCACGATAGAGTTTAAATTCCTTATCAGAAAAATTTCAAGAGTGAGGCCATAAATGAATTTTTTGCCCCACGGTGGGTGCCAGAATGTTTATAGCTAAACGTGGACCTCTAATCTAGCCATATACACAACATAGTCATTACTCGATCATGGAATCATGAAGATGAGTATGAATTACTCAATTCACAAGATTCTATCGATTCAACATGTTGCCTCTTAATTAGCCGGGGTGTTTGAATTTCTCTCAGAATGAGAGCCAACAACCAAAAGACCAAGCTAATATGAAGGATTTTGAAAGCTTGAAAGAAGAAAAAAATGCAATTAATCTAAGAATGAAGATGCAATTAATCTAAGATGAAGATGTAATTAATCTAAGAACTGAAGTGCAGATTTAATCTAAGAACTTGAAAGAGATAACAGAATTAAGCTAAAACAATAAGAAAATTACACTAATTATGGGAATGAAATTATACTAAATGAGATGTAAAACTAATATGCAATAAAAGTTTGGAAACATGAAATAATTGAGACAAAATTTAACTATGGTTTTGATACTCTCACAATTGCCTCTCTCAAAATGAGAAAAAGAGGTTTATAATATAGACAAGCCCGGAGAAGGATGAAGAGTTTCTTGAAATGAAACGGTCGACTCTTCACTTCCAATTGAGACAAATATGGAAGGATTATTTAATTGAAAGATTGAATTATTGCCACATATGGGTGACCTTTCAAATAATTGGAATTATTAAATTCAATTGAGGGATAATCCATTCAAATAACTAAATAATATTAATTCCTTTTATGAGTATTAGCTAAATGGAGTGGGTTTAATTTAATTTAAAGCACTTAGGACTTTAGAATTAAATTAATTTATCATAGGGATTATTTTAGCTAATAGAGTTGAATACTTAGGAATTAATTATAGTGTGAGATTAATGCAATTTAGGGTTTTTGCAATTGACATCAAGTCAAATAAAGTTAAGTAGGAGAGAGAAAATTACCTAGTAAAATAGGACTTTAATGATGTAAAATCAAAGAAATGCACCAAAATTGATTGAAATTATAAGGTGCCAATTTTGGGGTATTACAAGTCCTAGTCACGGCTGATATATCCCCTGTACTCCATACTGCACTTTGCATAAGACAATTGAGGTGACCATCTGAGTCGAAGCTCTCGTACCATTCGAGCATATGAAGTGAAATCCTAAGGGGCATCCTGAATGATGTCATACTATCTCCATACTCTAGTAATTAAGAAATGCTCAAAAATAGTGGAAGACCGGCCAATCAAAACTTGACTCTTGAAGAAGTATTTGAATTGAACATGAGAGGCAGGCCATGCCTCTACCTGCAAATATGGCCGCCAAGTAACAACAATCATATCATCAAGAATGCACCTCCAGTACTTGGTATGACCCATCCTAACTTGTGTGATGTAGCTTGAATATCTATATATCATAGGCTCATGTGGCTGACACTCATCCCCATCTATCGGCCTACAGATGGAGATGTGCTTCCAGGCCCAGATATGTAATACGAGAACTCCTGATGCAAATGATTTCACCTCATGGTAGACAATCTCATGCATCTCAACAAACATGTGTACAAGAAGACATCGACCCCAACCAAGCTCAATGGGACCAGCCATCAATCATTGTACCATAGTGCCCCAACCCATTAGAAGACCACACTGTTGTTGATCTGACATGATCCCTTTGATCATCCCAGCTATAATACACTCCAATTGGTGCGTCTGTCCATACTGTTGCACTAAGGTCTCCCATGAGATCTACTGTGTGATCTACTCATTAGTACCTAACAATGATCTGAATCCAACTAAACCTGTGTTACTTGAACTAATGTAGTTTGGGTGAGTGCCATGAAATGGAATCCACAGAATCCTATACATGTCCTCTAGATTTATAGTGAGCTCCCTTGTTGGGAGATGAAAGGGTTGCTTCTCAAAATGAAAATGCTCAACAAGTGTAGTGATAAGCCTATGGCTTACCTGAATGTCAGGTAACCAAATCAAATACTCAAAGCCATAGGTAGCTAAGTGTACTCTAAGTGGATCAGGAAGCACTACACACAACCTCTGTTAGCCAGATGTGAGATCCACACATGAACATCAGGAAAGATGACCTACATAGCACAAAATGGGGTAACCTATCAGTAACTTGGTCAAAACTCAATCTTGACACATAGAAAATGAGAAATTGATAACTTCAGAAGGTGCATTACTGACTAAGCTATCAAACTATGAAATTAAAAAGTTAAAATTTTGACCTAAGGACATGAAATTTGGTCACTATTTTTTATACGAGTTTTTAGACTAGCATCAAAACTCGTATGAGTTATGAAAAGGTCTCATATGACATTTGATGGTTATATGAGTTTTTGACAGTTCCCATATGACACATGAGGGACCCGACAAAATGTCATACGACATTTGGGTCCTTTTCATATGAGTTACACAAGTAACCCATACGACTCTAAAGTTGGACTTGAAAACTCGTATGAGCCCTGGTAGAGTGTCGTACGAGTCTTTATGAGGCAAAAATTAAAAAACTTGAAAAATATTTAAAACATTCAAAAAATGCATAAAACATGGAAAATTTTGAATGCAGGATAGGCACAGAGGTCCACTTATCAGGTTGCCATACTAGCGAGGTCGCTGGTAGCGTCGGATGCACTCAAAACCATGAGAGGACACATGAACTTGCATCTTTGCTTAGAGGGCTCCACAAATTCACAAAAGATAAATGGTTCAAATGATTTGAAAATGACACTTTTGGCCCTTATATAGGTTTTGACCTAATTTTTCAAAGTGCTCCATTTTGCATGAAAATTGTACCCTTGGCTAATTTCGACGTTTTGAACCCATTTTCAGAATCAAAATTGAAATTTGAGATTGTTTACTTTGTCAAAATCATGATTTAAAATTTTTGGGCCCAAGATGGCTGACTCCTTGCATAATCAACCTTCAAAACATCAATGAAATCCAGTAATCAACTTAACTGATTATCTAACTTCAAAAATTTTAAATTTCAACTTGGTCAACTCATGCTCAAACCTAGTCAAACTTGGTCTTCGGGACCTCTAAATGATGTAGAATGCATTCTCAGATATGTCCAAACCAATTCTACTATCAATTAACATGCTTCTAATCATTCAACACTGGCTTTTCTTGCCAGATTTTGATTTTCATCCTAAAGGGGGCATGGTATTACACATCATCAATCAAATCTGTCAAATCTTTATTTTAGTAATCAAGACAACAACCACGTTTAGTTGTTGATTCATAAAAATTCCTCATCGCTTGGGGCATATCAGATTCATCATAATCCATATCAATCTAATGTTTTCTCACCAACTTGTAAACTGTATCAGCTCTTCATAGCCATTGGTTCATTAGTGTTATTTCCTTGATTCTTTGTAATTGAAGGGTTTGGATTTGACATCCTTTTGATTCCTTTGGACAATCAGGTCTGGAGATAGTCACTTCTTCATAATCATAAGGTTCAGGATCAGGCATTTTGATGCTTCTTCATAATCAGCGGTTCATTGTTCATATAGTTAGCATCATCTTGATTCTTTGGTCAATTAGGACCTGAATCAACATCTTCAAATCAATCAATCAGTTTCTGTCTCAAAATCACTTAATCTTTCAAGATCAGTTTCTCCATCACATAACTGAGTCCAAACATCATCAAACACAGATTAATCTTTGTACTACACTTCGCTTAGTAATTCAAAGACAGGCAAAATGTAATACCCCAAAAATGGGTTATAGGACCATTGACCTTCTACATCAATAAATTGATCAAAATCGACCATAAAGTCCTAACCTAAGGCACATATGCACATCAGATCATCGAAATCCTAATTGATTTTATCCTAATTCTGCATCGAGGAATATTCTTGAATATTCCTAATTTATCTTAATTAATTTAATTATATTTAATTATATTTATTCCTAATTAATATTATTTAATTTTGACAATAAATCAAAAATCCTACAAATAATTGATTAAATTCTTATTTAATTGATTAAATCGAATTGAAAATATTTAATGATATAGTTTTGGGATAAAGTTTGATTTAATAATTGATTAACCCATAAATTAGTTATTTTAATTCATAAATTAGTTAAGTTGAGAATAAATCACTTGGAATATTAAATAAATTCATATTAAATCATGCACATTCAGAAAAAGCAATTAAACTTTAAATCAACAAATCAATTCAATTTGTTAACTTTCTAAACTCAAAATGTAATTGTGAGTTGAAAAAGTAAACTAAACTCTTGATTTGAGTTAAAAAGATATTTTTGCATGATTTTGTGAGTTGACTATTTCTAATTCATTGATAACTCAAAAATCAAGTTGAGTTCATCAAGGAGTGATTTATGGCTTTTTCCATTCACCCTCAAGCCCTGGATTTCTATATAAATGAGGCTCAGTCCTTCACAAATGATCCTTCAATTGTGCTTTCAATTACATGGAGAATTGAGCTCTTACGAATAGGCGATTGTGAGATTTTTGCAATTTCGATTCATTGTTTTCAATTTAGTCATAGCATTCCATAGCATTGTTAGATTAGATTTGCAAATCATTTCAATCCATTTTAGATCAATTTCATATCATTTTTTCATCATATTGCATAAAAAATCCAAAAATATAGATTAATCTGTATCCATAATTTCATTGCTTTCATCATTTCAAATCCTTCATTTAGGTATTGCATTGTCATTGGTCTCGGTCATAATTTGAGAATATCAAACTCATACCTACTAGAATGCAGTAAATCGCCTAGTTAGCTATACTGTTTTTATTTGCAGATTTCTTGATTTACTAACCTCTAATGTTTTATTGAAGTGTTGTGTCCACAGCTAGGTACAAAATTCACACACACAAGAAGGACATGCTTAATTTAATGATTACACATCAAAATTTATTTCCTAACTAGATATATTTGAAAGAGAAGTGCCAAGTTGTGCTTAATTCTTGTCACATTTCTCTGAACTCGCATGCTTCATGGGTTAATAAACAAGAGCTCTACTAAAAAATTCATAAGTTGAAGATTTTTGGCATTAGCAGGAGCGACTAGATAAACCAAAATCAAGATAATAAGCTGAGTAAAATTTTTGGGAATTGTCTCAAAGAGAAGCAAAAAAATATGGGAGGGGATCTCAAGAGAGAGGAACTTGCGGAATGCAAAAGGAGGCACGAGAAATAAGTCTGGAGGAAGCTCAAAAAGGGTAATGTGTACCATTATTTGAGTTGACTGCATGGGAATGACAAGGATATCTCCAGAGCTTTTGTGGCAAGGTGGTATAAAGGCCAAGTTAACCTGGCAGGTAAGTCTTTTACTCCGTCTCTAGATCTCTTAGCAAAAATCACTGGTCTCTCGCTTGAGGGTATTCATTATTCCAATGAGAAGAAATTGGGAAATAAGGCTTATAAAGACTTTCTAGAAACTGATGAAGAACGTGCCCTACTAGTTAAAGGTGAGTATGATAATGTCAATTTGGACAATATCAAGGTTATTTGGGGTTAATTTATTAGGGTCATTATGGAGTATTTTACACTGGAGAGTAGATATTCAAGAGTCTATAACTACCACCTTGTGCTAGTTAACCATTTCAGGCATGAAACTAGGGTTTCTTTCCCCTTTTTCCTCTTTAGTGCCTTTAACTAGAGCATCATAGACCATAGGGTTAGGGATACTCCTATTCTTTATGAGGGCTTAATCTTACTCATTGCTGAATATGCTAGGGATAATGTTCCTGACCCAATTCTTGCTCAGATCACCTATAATAAGTAGAAGAAGCATGTTGCATATGGTTCTAGGAAGAAAATTTCTATTAACAAGAAAGCCCCTAAGTCCCCAACCCCCGAGTCAATCCCTTCTCCTTTGGCTAAATGCTCTAAGTCTAAGGTTGGGCAGGTGGATGAGGTGAATTACTCAGGGAATGATGACAATGTGAAAGAGAAAGACCACATCAGTGAGAGCTTTGGGAAGGGAAAAGTGACCTTCTCTGATTCTGTAGTGGATAAGTATGTGGTGGGCACCCATGGTAATGAGGCTATCTAGGAAAAGGATAAATTGAATCCAGAGGAAGTGTCAAAAAACATTATTGACATTATGGAAGTCTACTTCAACACTAAACAAGGGAATAATATTCTGGAAGGTAACAATAATTTCAATGAAAAGATGAACCTTGTTGACCAAAGTGCTAAAAATAATTTGGATAATCAGGGTTGTGTTGAAGAGAGTAACGAAGAGAACAAAAATGAGAAGATTCATGAGGTACAAGACACTCAGGAATATAATGAAGATAGTAAGGAGGGTCCAAACAAATTTACAAAGGAAGCTAACAACAATGAGGAGTTGAGGACTATGGATCAGGAAAATCAGATCAAGGATGATAATCTAGAGTCTGAAAAAGATATTGTTAGTGATGAAGATGAAAGTGAGGATAAACTTCCCCCTCCTAAAAGCCCTAGGAACAATCCTACCAATTTTGTAGAGAATATCCAAGGTCAAAAAAGTCTTGAGGAGGAACTATGGGATGGGGATTTTAAAGTGAAGAGGACTATGAGTATGACTATCCTTTAGATGGATAGGAATAATGATATGTACAGTTATAACTTTGACAAATGGGTCCATAATGACATCCAGGACTTGCAGAATAGATGCAAAAATATGGAAGCTAGGAATGATCTGCTGGAGTAAGTCATTGATAAGATGAGGAATGATGTTGATATGTATAAAAAAGGTCATGATGTTTTTGGAGAGTTTTTTGCTAATAGTATTGTGCTGGAAGATAAAATTAACAAGGTTATTGAATCAGTGATAAGCCCGATCAGTGATAAAGTTAAGAATAATGAAACTATGCTAAAGAACCTGATTACCCTAGATAATACAGGTATGAAAACTACTGTGGATAATCTCAAAGCTCTTTGCGAGATTCTGGAAGGAAATCAAATTTATAAAAGAAATGAAAAAAAATAAGGAAATGAGGATATCTTGTAGCTGGGTCTGGGTACCAGAACTAGATCCAACACCAGAAAGATGACTGAGGTTCAGGGAAAAAACATTGCCACTTAGAAGGATTCTATCAAAAACATGCAGAGTCAGATGGAGTCTGAGAACCTCCTTAAAATAATGAAGTAATTGTTGGAAATCTATTTGGGAAATGTAATACTGAGAGGGAGGGGTGAATTAGATATCACCTATTGAACCATTTTAACATTACTGAAAATTTGCATAGCATTAACATAAACTTCATCAATGTAATGAAACTAATAAGCTAAACATCATTCATGAAAATACTCATAATACCTTGATTTTGGTTACCCAGAAACCCTTGAAAGGTAAAATTGGGGTGGGGATGACACCCACAAATCTTTACTACTGCAGTATAAAGTTTTCCTGTTAGGGCTATAAATTTTGATCACAAAATATGATTTACCCTGGGAGAGTTATACCCTATTAAGAGCTATAGGATTTATACAATCTACCTTGCAAAAGGATTTATAACTTACAACTAAGTAAGTACTCAGTTAAGAGATTAACTAAGGTCGGTTAAAACCACTCTGTTAAGAGATTAAAATTGATACACCTACTAGAATGTCTCAGTACCTAATCCTTCATTATGCACTTTATTTGTTGATTACAAATATTCTCCTTCTAATATTTATTTGATCTTATCTATCAAGTATATCTTTGTTATTCTCTTCACTTCTTGACTCTGTTCTTCTTGGTCACTGAACTCTCTTAGAATACTTCACTGGTTTGAAGATATTCTCTTAGTTCTATATCCTTTCATTCATATGTTAGAATAACTGAGAGGAGGGTGAATCAGTTATCGAGTGTCCCAATTCCATTATGTATAATCCAAAACAATTATACTGCATCTGTTACTCAGTAAACATAAAATACTTTCACTGTCTGTGTATTTACCGATTTTCAGTCTAAACTTTATAATAATTACCAATTAAATCTAACATGTAATATGAAAAGTATGATAACAAATAAATATCACAATCAAAACACAACACAAGATATTTAATGTGGAAACCCTGTAAAGGGAAAAACCACCTGGGATCGGCAACCAAAAATTGTTCACTCTTCTGAAGTGAGGTTAGTGAAGACCCAACCCTGTTAAAGGTTACAAACACACTGTTAGGTGTGACCTTGTTAGAGGATTTTAGACCAGAAGTTATCATCCAACCAACAGTCACTCTGGGGTTGATAGGATAACAATGTTCACTCTATGAATGAAACATCAAAAGACTTTCATAGTCCACTCGGTTAAGAGATTTGACTATGTACAATGGTTAAATATGTAATAGTAGATGATATGCCTTAAAACAACTTCATTTTGTAGTTTACAGATCAATGTTCAACTCATTCAAATATTTCTGATCAATATAATACTTCAGATTCAATACTATATCAACTTACTGTCCATCGATAATAACTCTCTGTAGCTTGGTAACTATTATGTAGCTTGAGTCTTATTAACCAGTATGATTAGAATGCATGAAAAATTCTCCACGCGATAATTTTGTAGTATCTTCTTCTTTTGGCATATGTTTCATAATGAAATCATTTTCTTTTCCTCCATCAAATTTTTTCGCTTAATCATATTCATAGATTTTTCCACTTTAAGCTCCCTCATTTGATGTGTCAATAACACATTTCAATCTGCTCGATTGGATCCTTTTTTATTTATGTTAGCCATCAATCTTCATAACAAACATTATCTGTTACCTCGATTTCATACACTTTATAGCTCATCACTTTATCGGCTAAAACTGATCATTTAATTCCTTTCTATTTTGCTCGATTAACAAAGAAATGCATCGATGAATCACAAGCTGGGTTAACACTACGCTCGGTATAAACTACACTTCGTCAGTGTATATTGAAATGCTTTATTACCGACAACACTGCTTTATGTCTTTTAGCTCTATTCTTCATCATAGATGAATGCAACATAATAAAGTCAATTTCATCAAGTCATAGACTCATCAACAAGTTACTCAATGTATTCCTTATCCTCATCTATCATATACATCTTCCTCATGTAGATATTTATGTTCTTCATCTCTTGCACCTTCCTTCAGATGTGTCAGTATAGTAACTTACAAGATAAGTATTGTCAAGCTAGTTGACATCAATGACAACATAATACTAATTTAATCATCTTGCATATCTAATCATCAACTCCTCAGTAATCTCAAATTATAGATTCTTCATTCTGGTTCTAAATCAGTTGTAGTTCATCAATCTCTCCCTTTGGCATTGATGGCAACTCAAGTAATATGAAATGTACCATACACATACCAAACATGTTTTCTACAACTTTGTGATCAAATGATGTATAGTGTAAGCTCGCCCTAGCTTAATATGTTTAATCACTACGTTACTAAAACAACATTATAAAATACAACTTTGTCATTCTGTAGATTATCTTTTCAGTTCTCAAGTTCCTTTTAGATTATCTCTCCTAGTTCTCATCGGTGTATATCTCCTTTTCTTTTCATATTATTTATCTCTCCCTTTGACAACAATGCCAAAGAAACAAATAAATAATCAGCTCTATAGTAGCTAAGTAACTTTCTGGTGTCCAATACTTCCTCTATATCTTAGTGTACCGATATCTCAATTTGTTTTAGTTCTTCAAACTTAATCACAACCTTGAACAAAATCCAAAGTGTGAACTATGCTGCATCAACATGAATGATCTTCTAATAAGATTAGGCTGATGCAACATCCAGATCACATTAGTGACCGATAAATAGGGGACAGACCCCAAGTCTAGTCCTTAAATATTCAAAAGTGTCCTTTGGTAGAGGCTTTGTAAAAATGTCTGCAAGTTGTTCTTTAGATGTAACAAATTCTAACTTTACTTGCTTCTCTTGCACTTGTTCTCTTAAGTAGTGATACTTAATTTATATATGCTTTGTCTTAGAGTGCATCACAGGATTCTTTGAAATATTAATAGCACTTGTGTTGTCATAGTATATGATCACCAGGTCAGTGATTACCTAATTCATTCCTTCCAACACTTGCTTGATATATGCAATGTTTGAGCAATTAGTAGTAGCAGCAACATACATTGCTTCAACTATAGACTGAGAAATACAAGCCTGCTTTTTACTTGTCCAGGTTACAAGTCTTTCACCAAAGAAAAATGCTCCTCTGGTGGTACCTTTTTTGTCATCCACATTTTTAGCCCAATCAGCATCAGTATAAACCTTCAACTCAAACTTACCTTCATTAGGATACCATAATCCATAATCCTCTATCTTTTTTAGATATCTTAAGATCCTTTTAGTAGCAATCATGTGTGATTCTCTAGGATTAGTAGAATATCTAGCAACAATTCCCACATTATGTGCTATATCTGGTCTACTGTGAACTACATACATGAGCTTACCAATCATGGATCAGTAAAGTGTCTAGTTTACCTCTATAGTTTCATCTTCCTTTGTCAATTTACTTCTAGTAGCCATCGGTGTTCCCACAGGTTTAGCATCTTCCATGCCAAATGTCTTCAAGACTTCCTTAATGTACTTGGACTATGTGATGAATATCCCATCACTCTGTTGTATCACTTGTAATCCAAGAAATAATTTAATCTCTTTGAACATAGACATTTCAAACTCATTCCTCATGTCATCAGCAAAAGATTTACATACATGATCTTGACCTCCAAAAATAATATCATCAATAAAAATTTCAGCAATAATAATAGTGTCATCAGTATCACCTTTCATGTACAAATTGTTGTTCTCACTAGTTCTTACAAATGCAATACTTAACAAGTAAGTGTGTAGTCTTTCATACCATGCTCTCGGTGCTTGCTTCAAACCATATAAAGCTTTGTGTAATCTACATACCATATTTCTATTGTCTAGATCAATGAATCCTTCAGGTTGTTCTATGTCTCTTCTTCAAGTATACCATTCACAAATGTTGATTTCGCATCCATTTGATAAACCTTAAATTTCTTGTGTAGCATATGCAAGTAATATTCTAACTACTTCCAATCTGGAAATAGGTGCAAATGTTTCACCATAATCAATGCCTTCTTCCTGTGCATATCCCTTGCATACCAATCTCGCTTTATTTCTTGTCACTTCACCATTTTCATTCATTTTGTTTTTGAATATCCATTTAGTACCAATAACATTCTTATCTTTAAGTTGGGGTACTAAGGACCAAGTTTTGTTTTTCTCTATTTGTTCTATTTCCTCCTTCATTTCATTAACTCATTCTTCATTTTCTAATGCAACTTTCACATTCTTTGGTTCAAATTCACAAACTAGACATGTACCTTGTCTTGTTTTGCTTCTTGTCTGCATTCCAGCTTGTCTATTTCCAATAATTTGTGTCTCAGGATGATGTCTTCTGACAAAACTAGCTATTAATCAATTTCTTCTTTCTTGTTCATCATGTTCAGGTTCATTTTCTTGCTTGGTAGCACCATCTTGTTTGTCAATTTCCCTTTCCTATTCCTCGGGGTTATTTTCCTGCTGACTAGTTATCACAGGTTGCGACTTCGGTACATAGTCAAGAAGTTCAATGTAAGTGAATCTACCATAGTCTTTCAGTTTCTTTCTTTCTTTTGTATTTATGTCATCATACTCATCAACATGTACATTAGTACTTTCAATCATATTATTTGTAACCTTATTTAGACATTTGTATGCTTTACTCTTAGTAGAATATCCTAAGAATATTCCTTCATCACCTTTAGAATCAAATTTCCCATTTCTCTCATCTTTTAGAATAAAAAATTTGCTTCCAAAAAATTTAAAATAACTTACAGTAGGTTTTTGTCCAAACCATAGCTCATAAGGTGTCCGGTTGGTGTCTTTCTTCAGTTGTACTCAGTTAAGCACATATACAGCTGTGCTAACAACTTCCCTCCAATATGTCTAAGCAACATTATTTTGTAGCATTAGTGTTCTAGCATAGTCAATGACTAACCTATTCCTTCTTTCAACAATCCCATTCTACTAAGGTGTTCTTGGTGTAGAGACCTGTCTCTTAATACCATTCTCATTACAAAAATTAGTAAATTCATCAGAGATAAATTCACCTCCTCTATCAGATCTTAAGCATTTGATTTCTTTTCCAGTCTCTTTCTCTACCTTCACCTTATACCATTTAAACAACTTAAAAGTTTCAGATTTCTCTTTTAGGAACATAACAGTCGTCAGTCTAGTATAGTCATCAACAAAAAGAATAAAGTATCTATCACCATAATAGCTCTGAGTTCTCATAGGACCACATAGGTCGGTATGAACCAATTCAAGTATCTTCTTTGTTGAGTAGTCTTTTCTTTTAAAACTGGACTTAGTCATCTTACTTTTTTGACATTCATGACACATAGCATGATCCTATTTTGACAAGTTAGGCAACCCTCTAACTCTTTTCTTCGTACTAATCTTGATCACGTTATCAAAATTCACATGACATAACCTCTTATGCCACAACCATGCATCTTCATCTTTCATTAATAAACAAGAAGATTGATCAATATCAAGATAAAATAGATTACCTTTGGATTGTGTACTAGTTCCAACAAGTCTTCCTCCATCATCATAGATTCTTATCTTTCTGCTCTCAAAAGCAAGTTGGTGTTCTGAGTTGTTCAGTTGTGCCACACTTATCAAATTGTATTTTAGTCCATCTACCCAGTATGCATTCTCACATTTTATTCTATCATTAATCATCAGTGAACCTTTACCTCTCACCATACAAGGTGCATCATTTTCCATTCTAATAGATCCGCCATCATATTCATCAATTAGATCAAATTTCTCTATATGACTAGTCATATGATGTGTGCAACCACTGTCTATGATCCATGTATCATTTCTTCTTACTTTAGAGATCAGTATTTTCTCTTCATGTTTCTCATCTTCCTCTGAATCATCCTTCATAGAAACAAATACTACTTCTACATCATCATCAGTGTCAAATTTAGATTCAAATTCTTCAGCTATGTAACATACCTTTTTCCCTTTGCAATAGTTATCTTGGTTGTCTCTGTTTTTGTGTCGGTAGCCTCTATTGGCTCTTCTCCCATAGATTCCTTCAAATCAATCTTTGGATCTATCATCATCTTTCTTATTCTGACATCTAGCAGTGATGTGGCCATAAGAGCTTCAAGCTCATCAAGTTCATCATCGGTATTACTATCACTGTCATTATTCTTATCATTCTTGCTACTAGACTTACCAATCTTCAAAGAGGACATGAAAGTGGATTCAATAGAAGGTACAACACTATTGTCAAAGTTATTCAATTCAAAGGTTGTAAGCTTACCGATCAGAGTGTCAAGGGTGAGGTTGGATGTAGCCCTTGTTTAATGAATTGCAGAGATCCTGATTGCATAAATTGGCAGCAAAGTTCTGAGAATCTTACTAATCACTGTTTCATCATCAATAACTCCACTAGATGCTCTAATAGCATGTACTACCTCTTTTAGTCTGTTTGTGTATTGCACAATGTTCTCACCTTCTTTAATCTTCATATCATCAAATTGACCTCTTAGGCTTTCTGCTCTGGCTCTCTTGACATTCGAATCTCCACTGTATATTAGAGTCAGCTTGTCCCACATCTTCTTAGCAGTATCACATTCCTTGATGTCATTAAATTCAGCATCGGTATAGGCAGTAGCAAGTTCCATCATAGTAATATTGTGTTCATGCCTATCCTTTAGTTGATCAAGAGTCAGTGGACCAGGTGTCGGTTCAATGTAGCCATTCTCCATTAGTTCTAGTGAAGAATTCCCAATTCTAGATATGTGCAACTTCATCCGACTTTTCCATACTATGAAGTTATCTTTGTTCAGCTTTGGCACTTCCCTCTTATACATCTTGAGACCTTTTTGTTGAAGTCCTTACAACTCTATTCTAAGCAACCACTGCTCTGATACCAATTGTTAGAATAACTGAGAGGGGGTGAATCAGTTATCCAGTGTCCCAATTCAAAATGTATAATCCAAAATAATTCTACTGTATCTATTACTCGGTAAAAATAAAATACTTTCACTATCTGTGTATTTACCGATTGTCAGTCTAAAATTTATAATAATTACCGATTAAATCTAACATGTAATATGCAAAGTATGATAACAAATAAATATCAAAATCAACACATAACATAAGAGATTTAATGTGGAAACCCTGTAAAGGGAAAAACCACCTAGGATAGCAACCCAAAATTGTTCACTCTTATGGAGGTCAGTGAAGACCCAACCCTGTTAAAGGTTACAAACACACTGTTAGGTGTGACCTTGTTAGAGGATTTTAGACCAGAAGTTATCATCCAACTAGTAGTCACTCTGGGGTTGATAGGATAACAATGTTCACTCTATGAATGAAACATCAAAAGACTTTCATAGTCCATTCGGTTAAGAGATTTGACTATGTACAATGGTTAAATATGTAATAGTAGATGATTTGCCTCAAAAAAACTTCAATTTGTAGTTTACAAATCAATGTTCAGCTCATTCAAATATTTCTGATCAATATAATACTTTAGATTCAATAGTATATCAACTTACTATCCATCGGTAATAACTCTTTGTAGCTCAGTAATTGTTCTGCAGCTCAGTTCTTATTAACCAATATGATCAAAATGCATGAAAACTTCTCCACACGATAATTTTGCAGTATCTTCTTCTTCTGGCATATGTTTCATAATGAAACCAATGTCTCTTATATAGACAAGTAAATCATTTTCTTTTCCTCCATCATATTTTTCCGCTTTAAGCTCCCTTGGCTGATGTGTCAGTAACACGTTTCAATTTGCTCCATTAGATCCTTTTTTATTTATGTTATCCATCGATCTTTCATAACAAACATTATCTATTACCTCAATTTCATACACTTTACAGCTCATCACTTTATCGGCTAAAACTATTCATTTAATTCCTTTATGTTTTGCTTGGTTAACAAAGAAATGCGTCGGTGAAGCACAAGCTTGGTTAACACTGCACTTGATATACACTACACTTCATTGGTGTGTACTGAAATGCTTTATTACCAACAACACTGCTTTGTGTCTTTCAGCCCTATTCTTCATCATAGATGAATGCAACATAATAAAGTCAATTTCATCAAGTCATAGACTCATCAAAAAGTTACTCAGTGTATTCCTTATCCTCATCTATCATATACATCTTCCTCATGTAGATATTTATGTTCTTCATCTCTTTCACCTTCCTTCAGATGTGTTGGTATAGTAACTTACAAGATAAGTATTGTCAAGCTAGTTGACATCAATGACAACATAATATTGATTTAATCATCTTGCATATCTAATCATCAACTCCTCAGTAATCTCAAATTATAGATTCTTCATTCTGGTTCTAAATCAATTGTAGTTCATAATCATACTCCTCTCATACATATTATGTTTTAGGGTCCAGATCTCATCTTATATAGACAATTGACTTCCTCCAAGATTTAAGATCTATGATTAGATTGTCTCATTTTGCCGCTTAACCTTTCCCTAATTCTAATTGGTTCCATATAATGCATAGGGATTAATGATTACAAAATAGAAGCATAATCACCTCCATGATTTCCTCAATAAACTATAAAAAAAATTTAGCTATCAAACAAAATGGTTTACCTAAGTGTTTGTGCAATAACAAACACATCTGTCAATTCTGGCTTGCTCGACATTGGATGTCTCTAGCATTCAACATTTACTGTTCTCTATACTCTGGCACTCGACATAGTCTTCTTTACATAACTCAAAAAAAACTAACTCGGCTAATACAAAAGTACTTGGTGACCACTGATTTACTCGGCAGTGACTACTACTAAGTAGATGTACAATACATGACTCGGCCTATACATGATGACTCGGTCGCAATGATGACCGACCAACATTGCCTAGAAAATGACTAAGTGTAAGACACTAATAGACAACAAAACTATAGGGATCAACAATATCCCCCTTTGACATTAGTGCCAAAAACACTTTGTCATGACATTTACATTACATTTAGAAGAGTACTTTAATACTAACAGAAGTATATAGAATACTCCCCCTAAAACTTAACTTGGTCTTACAAAATAAAAGAAATTTACATTTTTACATGTAAGACTTCTTTACATGACATGCACTCTAATACATATACATATACAAAACTAAGTATGTCATACCATTCAGTTATGCTTTTACTCTTTGATGTTGTTGCCTCCCTTTGTGACTTAACATGTCATTCTATTATTTCCCCATTGTTTTTTTCACTTTAAGTTCATAATTGGTAGGGAGCTTGTAATATTTCTCTAGAAGTGGTTTGTGAAGAATCACAACCATGTGTAATGCAGAGTCCCAACTAGATGTGGCAATCTTCAAAGCTTCTGATTTTACTTCTAGCTCGGCAACTAGATCAACTAAGCTCTCGGTAGTAGAAAGATGATGATCTTTCTATATGAGTTCCTTTGCCTTAGCTAACTCTCTTTGTATAGCCTCCAAATGAAGTGTCAACATTTTTTGAATAGAGAGTAAGCGAGCTCTTATCTTACCATCATTTTCCATTAACTCAGCTATCCTTCCTTGTGCATGTAGAAGCTTGGTATAATGTGTAGAGATGGAACTTGCATCCAAGTCCAATGAATGACCTTTAGATTTTATCTCTAAATGTAGATTGTCTACCAGATCCTAATTATCCTTTGTGAATAATTCTACATCACACAATTTCATGTACAAAGATTGTGCATTGAGTACAACTCCTTTTGAATTAGATATTAAGGTAGAAAGTTCTACCTACTTCACTGTTATCTCAATAAAAACCTTATTCAATACCTTTATCTCAAATTTTCTTTTAGACCATTGAAACAACTTATCATTTTCTTCATTTGTCACTTTCTTGACTATGTGGACAAGTTGTTCCAGTATGGGGTCAAAGTCATTAACATTAGTCATGTCAAATGAATCAATGAATATACCTTTTATTTCATGAAGAACTTTCTTTTGCTAATGTTCCCTTCTCAATTCTTCCTGTCTGATTTTCTTCTTCAGTAAATCTTGCAATATCTGAATCTATTCATATGATAAGTTATCTGTGTTCCATTTTGGAATCATAATAACTTCATATAGTATTACTTGTGGTGTAGGTAATTTCACCTTCTTTTTCTATGCCTTCTTCTTTGGTGTAGTCCTACTCAACATCTGTACAAGAGTTTTTATTGCTTCTTGTTCATTAGGCTCTTGAACACTAATTTCTTTTTTGGTCTCCTTCTCTTCTTTTCCCTTATCCTCCATGAGAGGATTTACAATCACTAGTGCAGAATGATCTACTATCTCTTTCCATGTTTCCTCAATAGATGTAGACTAAAGTGCAGTTGCCGACTGGTCATGTTCCTCGATAGTACTAATATCGGCTAGCATTTCAACTATAACAACTTGAGGACTGGAATTGGTAGTTTAATAGGAGTAAAATGGATTCACCACTATTTAGATGTAGAGGGGGAAATATGAGATCTATTCTCAAAACCCAAATTCCCCAAAGAAGAGATCCGATTTGATCAACCAAGAAGTTAATACACAATCGAATCAATTTGTTGGTTAATATGGAAGAAAGAGAGAGAAAATATAATATTTCCCTATGGAGGAGAATTATGTATATATTATGTTATACTTGGAATATTGAAATGCAAATAATAACCTCAAATTAGGGCAGATTTGGAAAATGTTGAATTCTAATGTCTGTGTGTACTTTCAGGAAAATCTGAAACGTGTCTTGGACTGGAAATGCCGAGATAGAGAAAACCTGAAAATCTTTCCTCAAGATGGCTTAGCTTGGGTTTGACCCTCATAAAAGGTCAAATACCACATTATTTATTTGAAGTCCGATTTGAATTTTGTTCGCAGATCTCGAAAGTTTACCGAAAAGGGCATCCAAATTTGCTCTCAGATCCAAAATTTTCCACATGTACCTACAAGAAAATGTGGGTTTTTGTTGTATGGGGGGTTTTCCTTGGTCAAACCCCAATTTAGGAATTAACCTTGAAATTGAATTGAAATGTAGTATCCATAAACAAAATAATTGGAACAAATCACCTTGCTTATGTTGAAGTCCTTGTAGAGGATCCGAATCCTCAAATCCACAAGTAGGAATGCTTCAATGGATGTAGGATGTTTCCAATCAATGGTATTTGATCTTCAACACCAATCTTGATTTGATCTTTGCATATGAGAAGGCTTGAATGAATGGAGAAGGATGGATCATCAAAGGGGGCTCCAAAGAGATTGAATCCTTCAATAGCTAACAATGGATCTCCTTGATGGATGAATGCTTGAACACTTGAATGCTTGAAGACTTTCTTGAATGCTTGAATTCACTTGCTTCCACTTGAGAGCTTTCTCACGAAATTTCTTGACTGTGGATGTGAAAATGAGAAAGGAAGGCCTCCTTTTATAGTAAACTAGGGCACAATCCTCTAGAGGGGCCACCTTGGAGAATTAAATCCCAATTAGGTCCTAACCTTTAGAAAATGTACCTAGATTAAATGAAATTAAAGGATTTACCATCCCAAAACCCAAAATGGTTAACCTGGAGGTGAGAAACTAAATATCCCGAAGGCCTAAAACCCAAAAATTTTGGAAATTGCAATTTGGAGAAAGGGGGCAAAATTGAGGTTGGACCTGACCTAGTTAGGTTCAAGCTCAACCCTGACCTAGTCAGGTTTGACCTTAACCCTAACCTATTCAATTTTAACCTCGACCCTAACCTAGTCAGGTTCGACCTTGAATCTGACCCTGGTCCTGGATTGGCTAAGAACTAAGTCAGGAGGTCCCGGGGATGCTTAGAAACCTAAAACTGATGCTAAAACAGGATAGAATGTCAAGGATAGACATAAAATCCTATGATGAGCATGATGGATTCTAGGAGGACCTATTTCTAAATCCTACCTAGAAAATAGAGCCATAAAAGAGGAAAATTAAGGAGAATCCTTGGGATCCTAACCCTAATTTTACCTAGAATGAAGGAGTCAAGTGCCAAGAAGAAGTGGAAAGTGGGGAGAAAAGCCAAATACATGCAAAGACTTGATCAAGGTGCTTAACATGAACCCAAACCACTTACTCGGAGGGCTAAATTCTCTTATCATGGAAGTGCTTCCATTTTAAGATGATACATTAAGCCCCCACTTTAGCAAGAGTATGGACTCGATGCAAACTCTTGGTAAAGGAGATCAGAATAAAAAGATAATCTTATCATAATCCAAGGGACAAAGAGAAACCTTAAGCCCCCATGGACTCAAGTCTTCATCGACTCCTAGATCATAATAAGAGAAACATCTCTAGAGAGAAAAAAGAAGGTTTGATTACCTCGCCCAATGAGAACTTATGTCCCATTGTGAACCACATAGGAAAATGGTGCAATTGGAAAGATGGAATTGAACCGCCTAGTGAATGTGGCTACTCACTAGTCAACCCATCAAGAATTTATCCTTAGGAATATTCTATTCCATAAGAATAAAACCAAAAATAAAAATAAAAGAGATCCAATCTTAAGGACACCTCCAACCTTAAGGGATCATAATATATGTGTATTTGAAACTTGGAGGGATCAAGAGATCCTAAAATATAAATCCATGCTTTAAGGATTAGTTACTAATCCAAAAAGGGAAAAGAAGTATCTTGAAAAATATATGCATATTGAAAAGTGCATGTGTGCAATAGGTGAGCAGAGCATATGCCCCCACGTTAAAGTCATTGTTGACACTTTAACAAGAGCAATGGCCTTAACGGAAACATAAGCAACTCCACTGATTATGTTTCCACATCGAGATGCCCCTAGATGAAGACAAATCAAGGGAAATATCATAGAAACATACAAAAAACACAAAAGGGATCTGCCTACTATGGGGTCAGTATGATCATAAGATAATATATATATGATATTATTGCAAATGAGTTGACATCATTCCCCAAAGGAAGTAGAACAACAATCACAGAGGAAAGATCACATAAGATTTACAAAGGAGAATCTTTTTGGACCATGACATGGAGACCAAAAAGAATTAGTGCTACCATATCTTGAATCCAAGAAGATTACACAAGGAAACATTTACGAACAATAGCACAATTACAACATAACATTGAACAATGCGTAGAAGAATAGAGATACATATAGAAGAATTTGAACAACAGTTTCGACTCCTTTATCACCTTGCACCAACTAAGTAACAAGGATCGTATAAAAGAAACTAACAACATTTAGCAAACACATTATAGAAGAAACACAGTACAATAGGAAAACACACAACAAAGCTACCACAAAGGACAAGCCAATCAAGTGTGCCGCCTACTTTCCCCATCTCATTGTATATCATTTAGGGAAGGTGGGTAACTCGCAAGAGGGACTATATCCAACACAGTAGGAATGATAGCTAGTTCCAAGCAAGGATCCTCTTGAGAATCACTATGTTCAACACTAGGTGTAAGAGTTAATTGTGATGAAAGTATATTAGGTAAATCAATGTCAATGTCAATAGTTTCATATTCATCATTAACATCATCAATATCATCAAGAGTATCTTCCTCATCCAAATTAATCAAAATAGGATCTAAGATACGAATAGAATCATCATAATCATGCATGTGAACATCATTATTAGTAACAACATCTTTTAGCACATTATGCATAGGTTTATCTGAAGAAGGTAGAGATCTTTTAGCTTTAGCATGAGCATGACAGTTTTTATGAATGTTCATTGGTAGATTTGTTACATTTTGATTTATTTGAAATAGGTTGAGAACTAGGAGGAACAATCATAGGATCCTTCACAGGGTCCTTAGGAAGATCAATAGGATTATTAACCATCAGAGAAACAATCACAGGATCTTTGATAGGTTCAGTAGAAGGAACTTGATGAAAAAAACTAGAGGTCATAGTTAAAGGAGGTATCGAAGGTGTAGGTAAAAGACAATGATTAAGATCCTTAGGAGGTAAACTTAATTCAAGAATTTTATGATGTTTATAAGCTTGATATGATCAAAAAAATTATCAGGTCGAGGAGGACATGAATTAGGTAATGAAGGCCAAAAGAAATCCAGAGCAGTGCAATCTCTAGGCCTGGAAGGTTGATATAAACTATGATTAATCATCTTCACTTCTTCATCATGAATGAACTTAAGACACTTATGGATAGGTGAAACAACAACATGCATGGCATTCAACCAAGGAAAACCTAGCTTAACTTGAAATTGATCAGAAGTAGGAACAACAACAAAGGTAGTGTTCACAATCTTTCCACAAAGTTCAACCGATATAGTAATAGACCCAAATGATGGATAAAGAAAACCATTGCAAGTTTGAATCCACACATCTGATGTATCATAGAGGTTAGGTTGTAAATTTTTCATAAAATGATTTTCTTCAGTGATAACATTGACTAAGGAGGTAGGATCAACAAGACAACCACGAGTAGGTATCTGAGAAATCCTAGCAGCAATGTAAAGGGGACCATCAGGAGCTTTAATAATCTTAGAGTCATCAAAGGTAATGAAAAGTTCTCGAGGTCGTTTATGCTTAGATTGTTGTCGAGGTTTCGGTTGAGTTTTCATTTTAGGTTTAGGTTTTGGTCGAGGTTGAGATTGAACTTGAGGTTGAATCTAAGGTTGAGGTTGAGGTTGAGGTTGAGGTTGAGGTTGAGGGTGAGGTGGAGATATAGACTGATCAACATGCTCCACTTGATTAACAACATGATTGAGATCATCCATCTTAGAATCATACACAATTTCCATAGCAGATGGTTGAACAATGGTATTAGTATCATGTGTAGGCAAAGAGTTCGTATAGATTTGAAGGTTTTGATTAGGAGGAGAGACAGATTGATTCCCACTACTATCTAGATTATCAAAAGATAAAGCCTTAGAATCGATTAGATCTTGAACCTTATGTTTTAAAGAATAACATCTCTCAGTATCATGACCATTCTAATGATGATATTGACAAAAGACATTCTAATCAAAAGATTTAGATGCAACAGTAGTAGGTAAAAGAGGTTGAATAGGAGGTAAAGTAATCATATTAGCAGCTAACAATCTATTCATAATAGCATGTAAAGTTTTAGAAAGAGGAGTAAACATAAAATTTAATCAAAATGTAGTGGATGCAGAAGTGGCATTATGAGATGCAACAACAACTTGATCAGCAACTGCATTCGCTTGTTTGTTTATCTTGACATAGTTGTTGAATTTTTGAAATTTGTTTGGATTAGGAGTAGCATCACTCTTATCAATTGGAATAGGAGCCATTGGAGTGTTGCTCTCAAATTGACTCACTTGTAATTGATAATGATGAAGCACTACACAAAGTTGTTGAAAAGAGGTAAATTCAATAAGCAGAATCTTATCTCTAATATCCTTTTGCAAATTTGAAATAAACATACGTTCAATATCAATATCAGGAACAGGATAGGAAATCTGAGCATGTAAATACTTAAATCTACCAATAAATTCAATTAATTTTTCTTTAGCACTTTGTTTACAATGCATTAAATCAGTCAAAGACACTTGCAGACCAATATTATTTTGAAATTGTTGAATAAAGGCATTAGCAAGTTGTGGAAAGGAATCAATTGAATAAGGGGGCAAAGAACAATACCATTGTAAAGCTTTGTCACGGAAAGTTCTAGTAAATAGTTTGGCTAAAATCCTATGGTCATGAGCATAATCACTATAAAGTATTTGGAATGTTTTAACATGATGAACAGGATCTCCTTTTCCATTATGATTCTCAAGATGAGGCATCTCACCTTGCTGAGGAAGAAGAGTATGAATAATATCCCAGGACAAGGGACTTCCCATGTCACATGTAGGTATACTAAACTTGTTTTGAGCTAAGGAAGCAAGTTGTTGTTGTGTGTGTGAAAATTATACCTGATCTGTAGACACAACATTCAGTAAAACATTAGAGGTTAGTGATAATCAAAATCGTGCAAAATTGAAATCTAATCTAACCAAGCAATTTACTGCCTTCTAGTAGGTGCGAGATTAATGTTCTCAGATTATTATCGAGATCAGTGACCTAGACGACACCTAAATGAAGGATTTGAATGCAAAAGATGAATATGAAATTGAATGCAATTAATCTATTTTTTTGATATTTTTCTATGCAATAAGAATGATAAAAACTTGATATGAATCTATGCTATTGAAAACTGATATGCTATGCTAATCTAGAAATGATATGAAATATGAATGCAAAAATAAGATTGATCTCACAAAGATGTCGATTCGCAAGAGCTTTGATTCTTCAATTCCAATTCTCCAGCGTGATTGTGCAAAATATGAGATGCTTGGATGCAAATTTGAGAGATGAATTATGAAGAGCTGAGCCTTGTTTTATAGAAATCCAGGGCTTTGGAGGTGCATGGGAAAAAGCCATAAATCACTCAAATAACTCAACTTGATTTTTGAGTTATTTTTAAATAAAAGATAATTAACTCACAAAAACATGCAAAAGCTAAGTTTTAACTCAAAATAGAGTTTAGCTTTAATTGATAATTGATAGTTGTCTGCTTTTATGATAGTGCATGTTTTATTTATGAATTAATTTAATAATAAAGTGATTTATTTCCAACTTAACTGCTTTTAAAAATAAATAATTAATTTATGGGTTAATTAACTATTTTACCAAACTTTTATTAAAAATTATATTATTAAATAATGACAACATGCTTTAATTAATTAAATAAGAATTTAATCAATTAAAGATAGGAATTTTGATTTATTGTCAAAATTAAATAATACAATTAATAATAGATAGAATTAAATTTAATTACACAATTAAGTGGCAAATATTAAATCTAATTAATTAAATATGAAAATATTCAATTAATCAAATTTTTAGGATAAATGTGATTTATCGCCAAATAATCATTAAATTAAAGATAATTAAGATAATTAGGAATATTACTAGGAATATTCCCCGATGCAAAATTTAAGATAATCAATTATGATTCGATGATGTTTAGATGTGCCTTAGGTTAGGACTTTGATGTCGATTTCGTTCGAATTGAAGATGTACGAGATTAATGAACTTATAGCCCATTTTTGGGATATTACATTTTGCCCCTCTTTGAATTACTATGTGAAGCGCAGTGGTTCAAAGATAGTCTGTGTTTGATAGAGATATGAAACTGATTCAAAAGATAAACCGATCTCAAGATAGAAACCAATTGAGAGATATTGAGATAGGAGGTCCTGAATGACCAGAGATAATGTTCACTATAGTAGGTAATGAACCTATGATTGTGAAAAAGTGTCAAAATGCCTGATTCTAAACCTTAGGATTGATAAGAAGTGAGTGACCCGTTCTAGACTCGATTGTCTTAGCAGAACTAGCAAGTATCACATCCGAATCCTTCAGTTGCCGAAGAACCAAGGAAAAAACACTATGATCTGATGGTTGCAAAAACTGATACAGTTTACAAGATTAGGAGAATACCAGATTGATATGGATCTTGATGAATCTGATATGCCCCAAGTGATGATAGATTTGCCCCGAGCGATGAGGTCTTTTTGATGAATCAGCGACTAGACGTGATTGTTTGTCTTGATCACTGATGAAAGATATTGATAGATTTGATTGATAGAATTTGATTTACAGACTTTGAATGATGTGCAATACCATGCCCCCCTTCGGGATTAAAATTGAAATCTGACAAGAAAAGTCAGTGTTATAGTTTAGAAGCATGTTAATTGATTTGAGAAGTGGTTAAACACATTTGGTGAATGCATTCTGCATCGTTTAGAGGTCTTGGAGACCAAATTTGACTAGGTTTGACCATGAGTTGACCATGGGTGACCAAGTTGAAATTTTGATAGTGTGATGTAAGATAACCAGTTAAGTTGAATACTAGATTTCTGTGATGATTGAAGGTCGAATATGCAAGTAGTTAATAATATGAATGATCTCAGATTTGAATTTTGATCCTGAAAAAGGATTCTACTTGCTATTTCATTGGAGGAACCTTCGTGTGAGATTCAGCTCTTGTTAGACTGGAAGATGCGATTTGAAGAATCATTTAAGCATTGGAGTTCGTTTAATCATTGTGAGATCATGCAACATGCAAAATGAAATGAGACATGCAAAATGAAATGAGACATGCAAAATGAAATGCAACCTAAGACCGAGGACCTAGTCACTGATCATATGTCGATTTGTTATCATCATTGAACTTTTAGGTAACCGGATAAATCAATACAATGCCCACTAGCCATGAAACCATAGACATATGAATATCGATTTGTATGCGCAAGAATCAATACAACACCCACTGGACAACAACCATGGATATATGAATATTGACTTTATTTTCAAAATGTTGGATTAAATATAAGCATCAAGGCACAAACGCCAGGATGACCTAAATATCATGTCCATTTTGATATAGAAATTTGTACAAGCATCAAAACATGCACGTCGTGATGACCTGAGTATGCCTTGCGTTGCAAACACATCAAACAGTCAAGAGATCATTCTAAATCCAATGTGAATTACCTGTAGTGACCCTTTATCGTTCACATCCTTAGGCAAGATTGCGTTCCACAGTAGGAGAAAGAACTTACTCAAAAAGATAATAGTTAGATCAAACGTCCTTGAATTTTTTTTGGGTATCAATGGTCGAGGTACACATGGCCATCCAATTCGAGATAGAGGCTCTTACAGTCGGACACCATTTCAATCCAAAATTTCCAAAGTTGTTAGATTTTCACATACAAGCAGAAGACAAAAAAAAGATTATGCCCCCAGTCATCACTCTCTAAATCCTGTAAAGGACATCATTGAAAAGCTCGAAGGGACACAATATGCAAAAATCTCAATGCGAATCAGTAAGCCTACAAGGAGATAAAAGCATGAAAAGCACATATTGTTTTCAGTTGAGTTTTGATGTTTGATTGTGTTGTTGCAAAAATCCTTTCTGGAGACGAGACTGACTGACTGACTCAACAGGAAGCTTCAAAGGACTCTGACTGGATAGGAAATGTCTAAGATACATGGGAGACCATAGGATATGACATTGATTGCCCCCAAATTTGAACATTGATAGGATACAGACGCTTGAGCTGATTGGTGTACAGACTGACTTATTGAAACCAGGATATGCAGAAACAAATCGGGAGATATGTACAAACTAAAGCAAGACTGAAAGCTGGGAAAGACCAAGATTGTGCTGATAGATGGAGCATTTTGGAACAAGTGGCACCTGTTTGCCAGGTTTTCACCATCTTGGTAGAGATTCTATTTTTGCTACCAAGGCACCTGTTTCGAGGTTTTCACCAAGGCACTTTTTCTTTCTTTTTTCATTTTTTTTTGTATTTTTGATATTTTTTTATTTTTTTTGTGAATCATCAAGGTTCCTATTGCTAGGTTTTCACCAAGATGTTCATTTTTTTAGGACTTTTTCTGATATTTAAGATTTTTTTTAGGACATTTTACCAAGCACTGAATGCCTTAGGCATAAAATTTCTTCAGATGGAGAACATTGATTGGTTCTCGGAGCTGTTCTCCTTCGGTCGTTGAGAGTTGATAAGCACTAGAGCCAAAAGTAGCAATGATTACAAAGGGACCCAGCCAATTGGGTTTGAACTTCCCCTTGCATTCTCGATATGATTGATTTTTAGGATTTTCTCTCAACACTAGATCGCCAACCTGAAATTCTCTATGTCTGACTTTCTTGTTGTAGCCTTTAGACATTCTTTTCTGATATACTCTGAGATGATCATATGCTGCTTGTCTGCACTTATCTAGTCATTTCAGTTCTTGTAACCTAGACACTCTGTAGTCATCATTGGTGACAAGTCCATGCATTCTGATTCTGAGTGATGGGATTTCAACCTCAATAGGTAGTACCGCTTTAGACCCATAAATGAGAGCAAAAGGTGTAACCCAATAGGTGTTCTGATACTAGTCCTGTAGGCCCATTCTGATACTTGTTCTGATACTGGTTCTGATACTGGTTCTGATACTGATTCTGATACTAATTCTGATAATTGTTCTGATACTGGTTCTGATACTGATTCTAATAATTGTTCTGATATTGTTCTAATATTGATTCTGATACTGATTTTGATAATTGTTCTGATACTTGGTATACTTGATAGCATCTTTTTCCATTGCAAACTCCCAAGCAAGATCATATCGTGCAGTCCCAATGTCTAGCAAGGTGGAGAACAAGAGGGATTGGCAAGTTGGTGGAAGAGATGGAAGACAAGAGAATGAAAGAGAATGAAGGGAAGAAATCCTCAAGGGAAAACTCCTCAAGAATATCCAAGCTAGGAAAAAATTGTCATGTAAAGCGCATTTGGTCAAGCAATCAAAGGCTAGCATAGGATAAGCAAAAAATCATAATGCAAGAGCAGGAAAGAATGCAATCCAAAGGAGTAGACATGTCAAGAGGCTTCATAGCACTGTGTTTTACTCTTTCTTTCTTTTTTTATTAGATCAAGACCAAAGGGGAAAAGGATAGCAACAGGTGAAAATGAATGGAGGAAGATAGACATGAAGGCTAAATAGGAAGGGATTGAAAGCAAGATCATCATCAGACAACTCACAAAATAGCCAAATGTTCGTGTATAGATCAACATTGTCAAGATCAAAGAGAGAAGATGGAATGGATGAAATATGTAGAAGAACTATGCATAATGCCTGATTGCTAGGTTTTCATCATGGTACTTATCCAAGGTGCCACAAGGGAGTGGTTTTCACCATAGGATGAATTTATTTCTCTTTACTTTTGCTACCAAGGTGCCTGTTTCCAGGTTTTCACCAAGGCACATTTTCAATTTTTTATTTATTTTTTATTTCTTTTTTTTTTGGAAGAAGGCAAGCTTTTTAGATAAAGGCTCCTTGAAAGGATAAACCATGATATGCCAAAGATTCAAAATGATATGCTCAAAGATGCTGATAGGGAAAGGAACATGGAAGAGAAAAATGGAGGATAGGGTTTTATGTAAAGCGAGTGAGGTTGGAAGATAGGAGGAATAGGAAAATGAGGAAAAATGATAGAAGGTAAAAGGATAATGCATGGAAGGATTGTAAAAGGGTAGGTGGAAAGGAAGGCAAGATCAATGTCAACACATACCTTGAAGGGTGGTGAGAGGATGGAGGAATCTTGAATGAAGGAATACGTGAAGGCATATGGCGAATGGATAGCAGAGGTTGAGGTTTGGGCACATGAAATGAAATAATATTTATGGAAGGAGATGTAGTGGAAGCCTTTGGAAGCTTGAATGTCAATTTCACTTTTTGTTCAACACCAGACTCTTTCAAGAGAGACTTTGGAATCCATATAGTCGTAGGCTTTTTATTTCCTTTTGATGATTTAGAGATAATATCTTCAATGATGGATTTTGGAACCCATACTTGTCTTGTAGTTTTTTTCTTAGATATCTCTTTTGACTTTATGCTTCCATGTCTATGAGAGGAGACATGGTGATATTCTTTTTTTGATGAATTTTTGCATTGCTTCTTTTTCTTGTATTGAACATTCAAGTTACTTCCAAAAGACTTGGGATTTGTGGAAGAGGGAGGATATGACTGGTTTAGATGGGTGGGTGGATGAAAAGGATTCAAGGGTATGCATCTATGTTGATCTTGAGGAAAGATGGGATATGGAGGTATGTAAGGACCCAAGATGGATGGTGAATCAGGAGAGTTAGGAGGGGAAAGTGAAGGCACATAAGGACCCAAGATGGAAGGAAGGTGCGAAGATCTTTGTAGTGGTGGAAGAGGTCCAAGGATGGAAGTGGAAGACGCAAAAGGATAATCAATAAGTCCATCAGCATCTATATGACAACCAAGGATATCAGCATCTTTAGAGTGAGCATTAGAATTTTCAAGAAAATCATGAACATCTTGAATAAGAGCATTTTCTTTGATAGGATCATTCAAAGCTTGCGAAGACTTAGGAAGAGTAGAAAGTGGAAGTGAACATGGAGTGATAGAACAAGAAGATGAAAGACTTTGATCTTGACAAGGATCTTTAGATAGCACAAGTACATAATTTTTCTTTTGATTTTCAATAGGCTTGACATTGGAAGGAACACCATTTTTACCAACCTTAATGGAAGTATCATCTTTGGAAAGCGCAAGCGTAGTAAGGTTATTTTGATTGTCAATAAGCTCAACAGTGTAAGTAGTAGCTTGATCTTGCTTAGGCGAAGACTTAAGACATGGTGGAATGCATGAAAAAGGGAGTACAGGATCAAAAGAACCCTAAGGCAGATAAGAGACATCAGAAAAAGGAGTGGATGACATGGAGGCTTCTTGATCTTGATCTTTCCTTATGTTCTTTTCTTTATCATTTTTAGAGTCCTCTTGACATGGAGCCACTTCTAAGGACAAGGAAGCATGTTGGGATTGTATAGATGATTTTGGAAGAGATGGTGAAGGACTAGCTGAAGTAGGCATTATAGCATATGAAGGCTTAGGCTCTTTAGGTTTATCATTATTGAAAGTATTTGCAGCCAAGTGAAGGTTAGCTTGAGTTTCTTTAAGAGGTAGCCCTGGAGGATAACTATAGGGAACCACATGAAAAGTATCAGGGCTTGTGTCAGATGAAGGTTCTGTGAAAGATTTGAAAGACTCGGAAGCTTTAGGAAATGTATGGGTATTGGAGGAAGTAGGGGATGGAAGGGAACCATCACAAGACAAAGGTCCAACATTAACATGATCTTGCTTGAGAGTGTAATCTTTATTTTCAGCCTGAGAGTTCTTAGAGGAGAGATCCTTATAGTATGCATGTTTATAATCAGTGTGGTAAACTTTCTCTTCCTCAAGTGAAATAGATGGATCATCTAGGTATTGTGCATAGAAATCATCAAAGTCTCTTTCATAATCAGAATCATATGGATCACCCTTATGATCTATCCAATGTGACGGCCCATTTGTAGTAAGCAAGAATGAACGATGAGGAGGACTCTTAGGAACAGAGGTGTCATAGGTATCATTACATTGTCTGTCATCATAGTCATCAGAGTCTTCAAAGCTAGATGTGTCACTCTCCGTGGAAGAGGTATCATATTGCTCAATTTTTTTCCGGGGCATGGTGACATGTACAAGTCTTTATCAAATGGAAAAGAGTATAGAGGTTCCTTTTCTTTTCCCAAGTTTGTCAAGCTGGACTTGCATAGCATGTATCTGTTTCATTATAGTGGCGATCAGAGCTTCTTCCTCTTGTTTACTGATTCTTTGAGACATGTGTACTGATTCTCAATAGCTATTGCTCTATTCCTGACACAATGATATTTTTGACAGATTCTGGAACTAGGTTGGAAACATTGGATATCTTGCAATTTGACAATTTCTGACAACTCTCTCAAATTTTTCCAAACGACACTCTGCAGACTCATACGACAGTTGGGTATAAATGAAATGACAGTTGCAAAACTCATACAACAATTGGGTAGATATGAAATGACATTTGACTCCAGAAAGAACTTTACGTCAATTTTTGCAAAATTTAAGGTTTTCAGTTTTGGATTGTTTGCAAATTGTACTATCCAGATTTTGAAGGTTATACTAGATTTGATCATTTTTAATAGCCAAGTAGATAAATAAGCACGCAGAATAGCAAGTGATTCCAAGCACGTCTGAAAACAATGAACAAGGGCAAAAGCAACCTTGTGCATGAACAATCAAGTGACCAAATTGTACTAATCCTTGAGAGTACTAATTGTGTATGTTCTGAAAAAGTTTTGCAATAACGCACATATACCTGAAAGTGAAAAATTGGCCTCTCTAGGGTTTTTAGTAATGGTTTCACTCTGCAACTTTTATGATTCAAAGGGGTGAACTCCAATCCCGGCGCACCAGGGTTTTGACACAGTCTGAGAACTTAATCTTCAAGAGCTGCTAGGGAGATCTGACAACCCAACAATGAACCATACCCATGGAGATTTCTTCCACAAGGACATTTATATAGCGGCTATCACTACCATGGCAAAAATGGCTATTACCGCTTGAGGTTCCGTCAATGCAGTTTGCCCTGTGAAGGGATTGTCCGCTATAGTTAACCCTCTCTAAAGATGACTCACAGATTTATACCACAAGGGGACTTGGCTCCAGATTCAAGGTTTTGACACCTCTTCACTTTTAACCCAAACAAAGCAAGTAGATTAATCTGACACGCTAAGATAAATTTTTGTTCCACCAAGGTCTGTGATATCAACTGCACGTGATCTATCAACCTCTCTGGGGAGAGAATGTATCAATCAATAAGAGAAGATGCACTAACCAATTTTGATTCACCAAAGCTTGTGATATCAACCCCACGTGATCTATCAACCTCTCCGGAGAGAGAATGTGTCGATCAATAAGAGAAGATGCACTAACCAAGATGAATGTGAAACACACTAAGTATCCTCCCTACCTACAAGGATTCCATCATCAAGGAAGGATTTCACTAGGAATCCAATCTCTCAAGAATCACGAATAGTGTTCATAGGGCCTAATTACTATGTGAGCACAGATATATTCCTGAAAGTAAATCTACCAAAAGTACCCAAAAAGTAGAAAGAGGAACACTTAACGCTTAAAGCGAATATGAGATGAGTCCACAAGGTGGAACATTTAACACCTCACACAAGCTGAAAACAAGTCCCCAACTTAGAAAATAAGTGAGTTCCTAAAAGCACAAAAGGGTTTCCAAGTGGAACACTTAACGCTTCTGTCCTGTTGACCCCTCCCCTTTATGGCGCTGAGATTGCAACCACAGGGCAGAAATGAGGGGCCGGCGGATTAGCGAGTCCAATAACCCAAGATAGCAATCAAGATCAATCACAAGTATTCTAAGACTACTTAATGAATCCTTAAGGGTTCACAACCTAGTATCAATTATGCAAGTGTGTACAAATAGATCAAAAGCATGAAAAGATGCACACAAGCTTGACACATAAGAGATTTATTTTAAGTCCCAAATCAAAATATTATTAGATGAAGGAGAATACCTGGGATCCTTGCAACGTGCTTAGTAGATTTTACTTGATTTTTAGCAATTTTTGTTGAGCTTTTCCATGCAAGCAAGTGACGAACTCTCCAACAAGCAAACAAGCAAACAAGATATGCAAAATATATTCAACTTATGAAAACCATAGGGTTAGCTCTAAAAATTAATTATTATCAGTAATAATAACCATTAATTAACCCAAATGACAACTCATATCATTCATTGGACCATGTAAAAAAATAAGTGCATACCCATCACAAAATTTTATTTTTTTTGCTGCATTTGACCTAGTCAACAAGATCTAATTTTTTTGATATGATTTTGACCACAAAAATAGAAATTCAGAATAGATACCCCTACTAAAAAATAGAGAGCTTTCCAAAAATGCAAAAATTTTAGAAAAATCTCTTCATTTGTGCCCTAAAGACCCATTTTATCAAAATTGACTAGTTTTTGTAAATTGACTATTTGAGCTATGATATCATGTCCAAATTTAAAACACAAAGAATGGAACCCCTGTATAATTTAAAGAGCTTTCCGAAAATATAAAATTTTTTGAAAAATATGCTGATTTGCGTCAGATATTAATTTTTTCCATAATTTCAAGAAAAAATTATTAAAAATTCAAAACATCTCAGAAAATTCTAAATTTTTTACTGTAGCTTCCATGACATGTCACCAACTTGAAAAAAAAATTTCAGACCAAAATTCTAAGCCGTTTGGGAGATAAAATTAAATTTTTGAAACTTTGGGGTTTTAGCTCCCAAAAAAAATCAAAACCAGCATGCAAAGGTGGGTTGTCCCACGGTGGGTGCCAGAAATGTGTGTGTGAAAATTATACCTAATCTGTAGACACAACACTTAGTAAAACATTAGAGGTTAGTGATAATCAAAATCGTGCAAAATTGAAATCTAATCTAACCAAGCGATTTACTACCTTCTAGTAGGTGCGAGATTAATGTTCTCAGATTATTATCGAGATCAGTGACCTAGACGACACCTAAATGAAGGATTTGAATGCAAAAGATGAATATGAAATTGAATGCAATTAATCTATTTTTTTGATATTTTTCTATGCAATAAGAATGATAAAAACTTGATATGAATCTATGCTATTGAAAACTAATATGCTATGCTAATCTAGAAATGATATGAAATATGAATGCAAAAATAAGATTGATCTCACAAAGATGTCGATTCGCAAGAGCTTTGATTCTTCACTTCTAATTCTCCAGCGTGATTGTGCAAAATATGAGATGCTTGGATGCAAATTTGAGAGATGAATTATGAAGAGCTGAGCCTTGTTTTATAGAAATCCAGGGCTTTGGAGGTGTATGGGAAAAAGCCATAAATCACTCAAATAACTCAACTTGATTTTTGAGTTATTTTTAAATAAAAGATAATTAACTCACAAAAATATGCAAAAGCTAAGTTTTAACTCAAAATAGAGTTTAGCTTTAATTGATAATTGATAGTTGTCTGCTTTTATGATTGTGCATGTTTTATTTATGAATTAATTTAATAATAAAGTGAATTATTTCCAACTTAACTGCTTTTAAAAATAAATAATTAATTTATGGGTTAATTAACTATTTTACCAAACTTTTATTAAAAATTATATTATTAAATAATGACAACATGCTTTAATTAATTAAATAAGAATTTAATCAATTAAAGATAGGAATTTTGATTTATTGTCAAAATTAAATAATACAATTAATAATAGATAGAATTAAATTTAATTACACAATTAAGTGGCAAATATTAAATCTAATTAATTAAATATGAAAATATTCAATTAATCAAATTTTTAGGATAAATGTGATTTATCGCCAAATAATCATTAAATTAAAGATAATTAAGATAATTAGGAATATTACTAGGAATATTCCCCGATGCAAAATTTAAGATAATCAATTATGATTCGATGATGTTTAGATGTGCCTTAGGTTAGGACTTTGATGTTGATTTCGTTCGAATTGAAGATGTAGGAGATTAATGAACTTATAGCCCATTTTTGGGGTATTACAGTTGTAAGGATGATACAGTTTGAGCCAAACTGATGATTGTTGAATCATTAGAGGAAATAGGAGGAGTAGCAACATTAGACACACTAGGTAAAGTGTAAGAAGCTGTAGGAATAGAAGACCCAACTGGAGGAACACTAGGAACTACAGTTGGAAGTAGATTGGAATAAGTGAAAGGAACATTATGATATGAAGGTTGTGATGTAGCAAGGGACACAGGAGGAACACTCATAGGAATAGAGGGAACCATCACAATCACCAAAGGAGGAGTATAGATAGGAATACTAGGTAAAGGATTAGAAGGAGGTTCAACACTAGTGATAGGAGGAATCAACCCTAAATCTTGAGCTTCCTGGGCTAAAAGTTTAACATTTGAATGCACAAGATGAGTAATACCACACAGGAGGTTAACACCCTTATCACTATCATAGAGAACCTTCTTAGGAGCCTATATAGCTTAAATTGAATCTTGATTATGGTTCTCTTGCAGAAGCCAATTACCCATTTTATCAAGTTCAGTGGAAAGTTTTTGGATTTGTTCAGGAGGAACTCTTAAAGCATCATCCTCATCATGAGATGAGTGAGAAGAGTTTTGCTCCATAGGAGGATTGGAATCATGAAGAATCAAGTTATCATCTGGAATCCTAAGGAAAGGAGAGGAAGATTCAAGATCAAAGGTACCCATGAGTCTATGACTTCTTCAAACTGAAATGTTAGAAGTAGGACCAGTGGTAGTAAAGCTCATAAACCAATGTAATGCAAATGAACTAAACTAAAGACACATAAAGCATGAAATCTAATTAGCATGCAAGATCTAACAGAAGGTAACAATCTAATACCAACAAGATAAAAAGGATAGCACAATAAGGCATCCAATTCCAAAATAAGAATAGAGAGGAATCTAACACCAAAAAAAAGAGAAAGAGAGTAAGCTAGTCGGATTCACCAAAATGAATAGGAGTAAAATGGATTCACCACTATTCAGATGTAAAGGGGGAAATATGAGATCTATTCTCAAAACCCAAATTCCCCAAAGAAGAGATCTGATTTGATCAACCAAGAAGTTAATACGCAATCGAATCAATTTGTTGGTTAATATGGAAGAGAGAGAGAGAGAGAGAGAGAGAGAGAGAGAGAGAGAGAGAGAGAGAGAAAATCCAATATTTCCCTATGGAGGATAATTATGTATATATTATGTTATACTTGGAATATTGAAATACAAATACTAACCTCAAATTAGGGCAGATCTGGAAAATGTTGAATTCTGATGTCTGTTTGAACTTTCAAGAAAATTTGAAACCTATCCTGGACTAGAAATGTCGAGATAGAGAAAACCCAGAAATCTTTCCTCAAGATGGCTCAGCTTGGGTTTGACCCTCATAAAAGGTCAAATACCACATTCTTTATTTGAAGTCCGATTTGAATTTTGTTCACAGATCTCGGAAGTTTGCCAAAAACGGTATCCAAATTCTCTCTCAAATCCAAAATTTTACCTGTACCGACAAGAAAATGGGGGTTTACGTTGTATGGGTGGTTTGCCTTGGTCAAACCCCAGTTTAGGAATTGACTTTGAAATTGAATTGAAATGTAGTATTTGTAATACCCCAAAAATGGGCTATAAGTTCATTAACCTCCTACATAGATAATTCGAATGAAATCGACATCAAAGTCCTAATCTAAGGCACATCTAAACATCATCAAATCTAATTGATTATCTTAAATTCTGCATCGGGGAATATTCCTTGAATATTCCTAATTATCATAATTATCTTTAATTTTATAATTATTTGGCAATAAATCACATTTATCCTAAAATTTGATTAATTGAATATTTTCATATTTAATTAATTAGATTTAATATTTGCCACTTAATTGTTTAATTAAATTTAATTCTATCTATTATTAATTGTATTATTTAATTTTGACAATAAATCAAAATTCCTATCTTTAATTGATTAAATTCTTATTTAATTAATTAAAGCATGTTGTCATTATTTAATAATATAATTTTTAATAAAAGTTTGATAAAATAGTTAATTAACCCATAAATTAATTATTTTATTTCAAAAATCAGTTAAGTTGAGCATAAATCACTTTATTATTAAATTAATTCATAATTAAAACATGCACAATCATAAAAGCAGACAACTGTCAATTATCAATTAAAGCTAAACTCTATTTTGAGTTAAAGCTTAGCTTTTTGCATGTTTTGTTGACTTAATTATCTGTTATTATCAGATAACTCAAAAATCAAGCTGAGTTATTTGAGTGATTTATGGATTTTATCCATGCACCTCCAAAGCCCTGGATTTCTATAAATTAAGGCCTCAGCTCTTCATAATTCATCTCATAAATTTGCACAATCATGCTGGAGAATTGGAATTGGGAGAATCAAAGCTCTTGCGAATCGACATCTTTGTGAGATCAATCTTATTTTTGCATTCATATTGCATATCATTGTTAGATTAGCATTGCATATCAATTTTCAATAGCATTCATTGCATATCAATTTTCATTCTAGCATAATTTCATATCAGTTTTCATCATTATTATTGCATAGAAAATATCAAAAAAATAGATTAATTGCATTCAATTCATATTTCATATCATTTTTGCATTCAAATCCTTCATTTAGGTGTCGTCTAGGTCACTGATCTCGATTAAAATCTGAGAACATCAATTTCGCACCTATTAGAAGGCAGTAAATCGCTTGGTTAGATAGCTTTCAATTTTGCACGATTTCGATTATAGCTAACCTCTAATGTTTTATTGAGTGTTGTGTCTACAGATCAGGTACAATTTTCACACACACATTTCTGGCGCCCACTGTGGGGCCCTGAAATAGGTTTCCAATTCAATTCTATCAATTTCTATCTTTTTCTTCTCGAGATCTGTGCAAAACTATGATTTTTAATTTTTGTCCGTACATCTGTCGTACGAGTTTCGGACAAATGTCGTATGGGAGCATACCCACTGTCATATGATACTGGACACACTATCGTACGATAGTCTATCAGATCAAGACTCATTTCATTGCACACCCATTGTCATTTGAGAGCTCAACTGTCGTATGGTAGCATACCCAGTGTCGTACGAGTTTCTAGACTGTCGTCTGGGAGCATACCCACTGTCGTACAAGTTTCCGTACTAGTTTTGATTGTCGTTTCATTTTTCACAGCAGAGTATCAGATTTGATTTATATATTTCAGCTAACTGCTAATTTTGACAATTAAAATTCTCTGTTTTTTATTGCTCTCTGCTAGTTTTGATTGGGAAAAGTGCAAGAATTGCTAAAAATTAGGTAAAATCTACTAAGCGCATTGCAAGGATCACCAGGTATTCTCCTTGTTCTGAAAACATTTCAATTTGGACTTAAAATAAATCTCTCATGTGTCAAGCTTCTGTGCATCTTTTCATGCTTTTGATCTATTTCTACACACTTGCATAATTTGATACTAGGTTGTGATCCCTTAAGAATTCATTAAGTAGTCTTACAATACTTGTGATTGATCTTGATTGCTATCTTGGGTTATTGGACTCGCTAATCTGGTGGCCCCTCATTTCCACCTCGTGGTTACAATCTCAGCGCCATAAAGGGGAGGGGTCAATAGGACAGAAGCGTTAAGTGTTCCACTTGGCAACCCTTTTGTGCTTTTAGGAACTCACTTGTTTTCTAAGTTGTGGACTCGTTTTGAGCTTGTGTGAGGTGTTAAGTGTTCCACCTTGTGGACTCATCTCATATTTGCTTTAAGCGTTAAGTGTTCCTCTTTCTACTTTTTGGATACTTTTGGTAGATTTGCTTTCAGGAATATATCTGTGCTCACATAGTAATTAGGCCCTATGAACACTATTCATGATTCTTGAGAGATTGGATTCCTAGCGAAATCTTTCTTGACGATAGAATCCTTGTAGGTAGGGAGGATACTTAGTGCGTTTCACATTCAACTTGGTTAGTGTGTCTTCTCTTATTGATCGACACATTCTCTCTTCGGAGAGGTTGATAGATCATGGGGGGTTGATATCATGAGCTTTGGTGAATCAAAATTGGTTAGTGCTTCTTCTCTTATTGATTGATACATTCTCTCCCCGGAGAGGTTGATAGATCACGTGGAGTTGATATCACAAACCTTGGTGGAACAAAACTTTGTCTTAGCATGTCAGATTAATCTGCTTGCTTTGTTTGGGTTAAAAGTGAAGAGGTGTCAAAACCTTGAATCTGGAGCCAAGTCCCCTTGTGGTATAAATATGTGAGTCACCTTTACAAAGGGTTAACCATAGCGGACAATCCCTTCATAGGGAAAACTACGTTGACAGAACCTCAAGCGGTAATAGCCATTTTTGCCATGGTAGTGACAGCCGCTATATAAATGTCCTTGTGGAAGAAATCTCCACGGGTATGGTTCATTGTTGGGTTGTCAGATCTCCCTAGCAGCTCTTGAAGATTAAGTTCTCGGACTCTGTCAAAACCCTGGTGCGCCGGGATTGGAGTTCACCCCTTTGAATCATAAAAGTTGCAGAGTCAAACCATTACTAAAAACCCTAGAGAGGCCAATTTTTCATTCTCAGGTATATGTGTGTTATTGCAAAACTTTTCAGAACATACACAATTAGTACTCTCAGGGATTAGCACAATTTGGTCACTTGATTGTTCATGTGCAAGGTTTCTTTTTCCCTTGTTCATTATTTTTAGACGTGCTTGGAATCACTTGCTTGCTATTCTGCATGCTTGTTTATCTACTTGGCTATTAAAAATGATCAAATCTGGTATAACCTTCAAAATTTGGATAGTACAATTTGCAAACAATCCAAAACTGAAGACCTTAAATTTTGCAAAAATTGACGTAAAATCTTTTTTGGAGTCAAAAGTCATTTCAGGAAGTCAAAAGTCGTATGACTTTTTGTCAAAAGTCATTTCAGTATTGCCCATCTGTCGTATGATTGAGAACCCAGTGTCGTACGAGTTTTCATGCTAGCAAATTCAAGAAAGTCAAAACCTTGTTAGCAACTGTCGTATGATATTGACAATTGTCGTTTCAGTATAACCCAACTATCGTATGAGTTTAGCAACTATCGATTCATAGACTACCCAGTGTCGTACGAGTCTGCAGAGTGTTGTTTGGAAAAATTTGAGAGAGTTGTCAGAAATTGTCAAATTGCAAGATATCCAATGTTTCCAGCCTAGTTCCAGAATCTGTCAAAAATATCATTGTGTCAGGAACAGAGCAGTAGCTATTGAGCATTCTACCATTTTCCAAGTTTGATCTTTTGAATCTGATCTAGTCTTCTGTTTGATCAATTTGAGTCATTTTTATCTCATGTCAAAACCTTGTCATAACTATCAATCTTCAATCAATCTTCAAAAATAGACTAAGTGTTGAGAACTCGTGTCCGCTATCTTTTGGGCAATCTATCCCATACATCCAGGGCACAGTTTCCTTCACCCACATCTCATCAGATCTTCAAATCTATCATAATCTTGACAAGGTTGCGTCATCTAATTTTCTCAAATCAAATTGTTCTTCAGTTATCTTCATCCTTTTCTTCTGTTTCATTCAAAGTTAATGGTGGAGACCAGAGCTTCTTCACACAAGAAATCAGAAGAAACATCTCAGCACTTACTTTTGACCAATACCCTAGGTCCAACTCTTGAACAACTCATCAAGTCAGGTATCTATGAAGATGATGGTCTCAGTAACTTTGGATTGAAAACTGGTTACATACCTCCTTTATCAACTCACAGAGGTAATCAGCAAACTCCTCAATCTATTCCAGGGAGCCCAAAAACTCCTACCATGTCTCAAGCAGGGACAAACCATGGTTCTCTAGGAGGAGGGTCCCAAGGACACCATTCTCAACATAATGCCGACCAAGAACCTACCCCCTCTGAAATCCATCGATGTCAGAATGACGATGAATTCAAGAGAATGATGAGGCATTTCTTGAAAGTGGATAGAGAGGCATACTTTTTACAATTAGCCCAGGAAGGGGCTAAGCTTCCTCCCAACTTTAACGTTGATGATATAATCACACATGAGGAAGAAACTCCACTCATAGCTATGACAAAACAGATGCATGCTATACAAGTCAAGTTTAACAATCTTAAGAAGAAGGAACCCAAGGAGTTCTCCATGGAGGCCCTATGTCCTTTCCCGTTCGACAAAAACTTGTATATGCCACCATTCCCAAAAAGAGTGGAGATACCAAAGTATGACAAATATGATGAACACTCTGATCCTCAAGATCATGTCAGAGATTTCTGTATGCAATCCATGGAATTCATGCATGAACCAACTTATCTGATGCATCTTTTTCCTAGATCCTTGGGAGGGACATCCATTCAGTGGTTTTCAAGATTACCTTCTACGATCAAAACTTTTGAGGAATTGATTAAATTGTTTTATCAATAATATTCCTACAATATTCAACATCTGATTACCATGATCAATATCTGTAACCTCAAGCAATATCCAGGGGAAGCATTCCTAACTTTTCTCAAGAGGTGGTGAAAGAAGTTTTCTCTATATGCTAGACCAATTCCCGAAATGGAGAAACTTGAAATCTTTATCAATAACCTTTTTCCAGAGCTCAACTATCCATTACAAATGCAAGATCATGTATCTTTTGATAAAATGGTGGATAATGCAATCAAGATTGAGAAAGTACTTGTCAAGAAAGGAGAAATCACACTTCAAAAGGACAAGTCTGAATCTGGATCTAGCTCAAAAGATAAAAACAAGAGCTGGAATAGAAACAAAGGTATCATCTCTAATGGTGTTGTTGATACTATCCGCACCCCATCAAAGGCACCGGCCTACAATCTCACCCTTGCCACCAAAGCCATTGAAGCTTCAGAGCAAAAATTTGCTGAACCATCTCCAAAGAAGCCATTCAAATGATGGGATAATAAACGAAAGTTTACTCCCCTGGGAGAATCTTTGGAATCTGCCCTGAGAACCCTAATAGCTGATAACATGATCTCTTTACCACCAATCTGAAACCCTGATCCAGATCCAAAACCATATTGGTGGAAAGATAATGAATTTTGTGCTTTCCATTGGACTAAAGGCCACAGAACTAATGGATGCTTCCACTTGAAGCATACCATTCAAGACTTGATAGATCAAGGGGACATCACGATCGATAATCCTACCAACAATAATGATCACACAGCATTTACAGAACTGTTTCCACAACATGGCAAGGGAGTTTCCACTTCTCATCCTAACATGGGGGCAAAAGTCAACTATGCCTATCTGGGAAACAATGCTATCATCAATATTGTTGAACCATGTCTCTCTGAGAGCTGCAATGTCATCACAATTGTATGAAGAGATAGAAATCATTCCTTAGCTAATGTAGTTACTAGATCACAAGCTCAGACTCATTTGAAAGGACAAACACCAAGTTCATCTAATGTCCCTAAGATACCTTTCAATCTCACATCTACTTCTAAACAGAAGGCTGCCTTAAAATCTTCCAATCCAAAGGATACAAGACCTACATCTTATAGCATCATCCAACAACTCCAGCATACCAATGCCAAAATCTCTATGTTTGAGTTACTTCGAATATCTCTAGCTCACAGAGATATCCTAGACAAAGCTTTGCTCAGCTCTAATGTTCCTGATGATCTAGATCTAAACAGGTTCCAGACTATGGTTGGTCATCTAATGTCTCCGCAATATATCTCCTTTTCAGAGGAAGATGACAACTCCCTAAGTCACCCACATAATCAGCCCTTGCACATAGAAGTCTTGATCCAAAATCATCGAGTCAAATGTGTGTTGATAGATGGGGGCGCAGGCCTCAACATTTGTTCTTACAGCTTAATCACACAGTTGGGATTCTTAGAGATGGCTATTGATCCTCAAAAGAAGATCACCATAAAAGCCTATGATGAACAAGAAAGAGATTCTAAAGGCACCATTGTCTTACCCATCCGAGTGGGTCTAGTCATCAAAGATACCACATGTTAGGTGCTTGATCTACCATTGGCTTACAATATCCTTCTAGGGAGACCCTGGATCCATGAAATGCAAGCCATCCCTTCTACGTACCATCAATGCTTGAAATTTCCCTATGAAGGGGTAGAAGTTACTATCCCAGCAGATCTGAGTACAACTTGCAATACATTGAAGGAAAGTGCTGATAAGCTTGTTCCCAATAACAGAGAATCTTCCATCAAGCAACAAAATGTGGCTTCCACATCCAAGATGGAAGACGTTGCTAAAGAGATCAATATCAAAGAAAATGGGATGGGAGAATACACTATAGAGCCAGTCTTGTCTCTGACATCTCTCCCTATCTCGCCCAAGTCATATGAACAATCTTTGAAGCAATCTAAATCAGAACCTAAGGAACCTATGGAAGCATACAAAAGAAATTTTGTGGCGGAGCAAGTATCCAAACAAGAATTTGAAGAGGATGAGGCTGTGCTGGCATGGCTATATAAAGAAGATTCTGAATCTAAAATTGTTCAACCTAGTGAATCTATAGCACCTACAATCCCTTCTAATTCATATGGTCCAGGAAACAACTTGATATCCAAGATGGGATATTCTCATCAAGGACCTCTAGGAATCAGAGGAAAGGGTCTTGTGACACCCATTTCACATATTGGTAGAACCAAAAAAGATACTGGTGGCTTAGGCTTTAAGAAGAAACCCTATCATCTCAAAGGTGGTTGTTCTCATGTCATAGAACAAATTGCACCAGGAGAACCCCTTCTCAAGAAAGAAGAAACAAAACCCTCTGATGATGATTCAGATAGCTCTGAGCTTATCCCCTATGAAAAATTTCCTAAAAAGATCAAAGATCTTCTTGATGATAAAGATGATCCTATCAAAAGAATTAATGTAGTAGAAACACAAGAACCTACTATAGCGCAAGAGATGGTTGCACCACAAGAACCAACTAATCTTGAAGGCAATCAAGCTGATCAAGAAGAAGGGGATAGTTATTCTGACACTGATTCCCATGAATATGAATTCAAGTCAAAGACTGAGGATAATCCTTCTTGGGGTATTCATCCTGATTTCACACATTTTCTAAGATTTCCTAGAGATCCTGAATCAGAAGCTGAGTCAAATGACTATGAATGGGGTGCCATTCGAGAAGAAGAGGAGCTTATAATAGAGAAATATATTGATGTTATTCACCAATATGTATCTCAACCCAATGTAGGTCTAGAGAAAAACAATGAACTTAACATGTCTGATCCACCTATGGTTGAAGAGGACTCCCATGATGATGTTGAGCCTATTCACGAATTGAACATTTTGAGCTATAATATCACCTTTGAACTTGAGCGTTAGGTTAGGACCAATGATGACATATCCCCATCTGTGAACACCATATCCCAAGCCTTTCCTACTTTAACTATCCAACGTCCTGATCTTATTGACTGAACTTCCACGAACCTGAGCCATGGTATCTACACCTTTCCAAATGACTATGCCCTTGCTTGCTACCTTAATGCAGTCGAGCCTATGAGGACTTCCATCAGTGAATCGAGCGTCAGTATGACCGAGTCAGACATCAAATATCTTAGTCAGAAAAACAAGAGTAAAAAGAAAAAGACAAAGAGTTCTGAGGGTGAAAACCACTTTGTGGCAGTCTTAGAACTGACAAAAGTAAAAAGAAAAGACGTATTTGAAGGTGAAAACCTCTCTGAGGTGCCTAAGGATGAGATATTTGATGTCCTTCCGAGTCATTTATAGGATAGATCTCTAGTTCTGATTGAGGCCACTCAATCCATCAATTTGGGTACAACAGAGGAACCACAATTGGTACATGTAGCACAATCTCTATCAGAAGAAGAGAAACAGAAATTCACTACATTCTTATCAGAAAAAAAGATCAATTTTGCATGGAAATATTCAGATATGCCAGGATTGGATCCCAATCTCATTATGCACCATCTATCCATTGCTCCTGGGGTAAAACCAGTCAAACATAAATTGAGAAAGATGCATCCTCATGTGGCACTCTTAGTCAAAGCAGAACTAGAAAAAATCCTCAAAGCTGGATTCATCCGTGTCATAGACTATGCTGAGTGGATCTCTAACATTGTACCTGTTTCAAAACCAGATGGTTCAATCAGAGTGTGCACAGACTTTAGAGATGTGAACAGAGCATGCCCTAAGGATGATTTTCCACTTCCTAACATTGATATGATAGTGGACATGACTGCAGGCTATGAGATGTATTCCCTAATGGATGGCTTTTTTGGATACAACCAAATCAAAATTGCTCCAGAAGACCAAGAGAAAATTGCTTTCACATGTGCATGGGGAACCTTCTGTTGGAATGTTATGCCATTCGGACTCAAAAATGCTGGAGCTACATATCAAAGAGCAATGACATCTATTTTTCATGATATGATGCATAGAACAATGGAGGACTATGTTGATGATACCTTGGCAAAATCCATGATTAGAACTAAACATCTAACAGACCTGAGCATGATCCTTGACAAAATGGAAAAATTTAGTCTTCGACTAAATCCTAAAAAGTGTGCTTTTGGAGTCACTTCTGGCAAGCTCCTAGGATACATCGTCTCCAAGAAAGGTATTGAGGTTGATCCAGCTAAGGTGAAAGCTATAATAGAGATGCCACCTCCCACAAATATCAGTTAGATGAGGATGTTGCAAGGCAGAGTTCAATCTATTAGAAGGTTCATATCATAGCTAGCGGACATATCACAGCCTTTTACAAAAACATTACATAAAGGTGTGACCTTTGCATGGAATGAAGAATGCGAGAACAACTTTAAACATATCAAGAAGTATCTATCAAATCCGCCTATATTGATGCCTCCTATTCATGGGAAGCCATTAATATTATGTCTCCGCAACAGATACATCACTAGGGGCATTACTAGCACAACATGATGAAGACAAGAAAGAAAGAGCCATCTATTATATAAGCAGAACATTGGTGGCATACGAAAAGAACTATTCTATGATTGAGAAAGCTTGTCTCGCTATGATCTTTGCATCACAGAAATTGAGACACTATATGTTAGCTCATACCATGCATCTAGTAGCAAAAATTGATCCACTGAAATACCTACTAAGCAAGGCTGCCCTCACTGGTAGACTGGCTAAATGGGTCATGCTTCTAAGTGAATTTGATATTGAATATGTTGAAAGAAAAGCTATAAAAGGTCAAGTTATTGCTGATCAGCTAGCAGATGCACCCATGTTTGATGATACACCCATGCAAATGGAATTTTCTGATTCCTCTATCATGCACCTCTCTTCTAGAGCATGGTGGTTATTCTTTGATGGCTTCTACACATAGAATGGATCTAGAGCAGGCATATTGTTCATCACTCCTCAAGGATACTCGATACCCAAAGCATTCAGATTAAAGTTTCCTTGCACAAACAATATTGCTGAATATGAGGCACTTCTCAATGGTATGAAAATGGCAATACAGTGGAGAGTTACAGAGATACACATCCATGGAGACTCACAATTGGTTATCCATCAAGTCAATGATGTGTACCAAACCAAAGATGAAAAGCTCATTCCTTACAAGAGAATGGTAGATGATTTAAAGAAATAATTCATCTCTATCACATTTGAGCAAATACCCAGAATGAAGAATAAGGCTGTCGATGCAATGACGACACTATCTACTCTCTTACAGCAGCCTGAACATGAGCTACACTACGAGTTCCTAGTGGAAGCCCTATCCTATCCTGCATATGACTCCCCTGAAACCCACATGATCTACACTGTTGTAGGTTATGACTCATCTCGCTACAAAAATCTATTCTCCTATCTCCATGACCAAATCATCCCTGAGTCCTTTAACCGCTTTGAGAAATGAAACCTTATCCGCTCTGCATCCCGATATGTCATCATTGGTAATGATCTGTACAAATGAGGTCTAGATGGTACACTGCTTAGATGTTTAGAATGGGAAGAGTCTCAATGTGCATTAGAGGAAGTCCATGAGGGTATATGTGGGTCACACTCGAATGGTTTAACGTTAGCTCAAAAACTTATTAGGGTCAGGTACTATTGGCCTGAAATGGAAAAAGAGGTTATTAAATTTGCTAAAAACTGTCAATAGTGTCAAGTACATGGCAACTTGATTCATGCTCCAGGGAGAGATCTGATTCCCTTTACTACACAATGGCCTTTTCAACAATGGGCATTTGATCTCATAGGTGCTATCCATCCGCACTCTTCTAATGGACATACCCATATAATCACAGCTACAGATTATTTTACAAAATGGGTAGAAGCAGTTCCTCTAACACAAGCAACAGGGAAATAGATCTTTATGTTCATCCTGAACTACATCATTTGCAGATATGGGATCCCTCACTCTATAATCACAGATAATGGGGGATAATTCAAAAATAAAGATCTAGATGACTTATGTGCTAAATTCAAGATTACACAACATTGGTCTTCTATTTACTATCCTCAAGGGAATGGACAAGCTGAGGCTTCAAACAAAAATCTCCTAAAGATCTTACACAGAACAGTGAATAAAATAGGAAGAGACTGGCATCTCATGATCAATCCAGCTCTCTAGGCATACAGAACTAGTATCAGAACACCTACAGGGGCTACACCTTTCACTTTAGTTTATGGGTCTGAAGTGGTACTGCCTACTGAGGTTGAAATCCCATCACTCAGAATCAGAATGCATGGACTTGTCACTGCTGAAGACTACAAAGTGTCTAGGTTACAAGAACTTGAATTACTAGATGAACGCAGGCAAGCAGTGTATGATCATCTTAGAGTGTATCAGAAAAGAATGTCTAGAGGCTACAACAAGAAAGTCAGACATAGAGAATTTCAGGTTGGCGATCTAGTGTTGAGAGAAAATCCTAAAAATCAATCACATCGAGAACGCAAGGGGAAGTTCAAACCCAATTGGCTGGGTCCCTTTGTTATCACTGCTACTTTTGGCTCTGGTGCCTATCAACTCTCAATGACTGAAGGAGAAAAGCTTTGAGAACCAATCAACATTCTCCATCTGAAGAAATTCTATGCTTAAGGCATTCAGTCTATGGTTAAATATCTTGAAAAAATCCTAAAAATCAGAAAAAGTCCTGAAAAAATGAACATCTTGGTGAAAACCTAGCAATAGGCGCCTTGAGGATTCACAAAAAAATCAAAAAATATCAAAAATTCAAAAAAATTGAAAAAATCAAAAATACAAAAAAAAAAGAAAAAAAAGAAAAAGTGCCTTGGTGAAAACCTGGAAACAGGCACCTTGGTAGCAAAAATAGAATCTCTACCAAGATGGTGAAAACCTGGCAAACGGGTGCCACTTGTTCCAAACGCTCCATCTATGAGCACAATCTTGGTCTTTTCCAGCTTTCAGTCTTGGTTTAGTTGTACATATCTCCCAGTTTGTTTATGCATTTCTAGTTTTCAATAAGTCGGTCTGTACACCAACCAGCTCAAGCATCTGTATCCTATCAATGTTTAACACTTGGGGGCAATCAATGTCATATCCTATGGCCTCCCATGTATATTAGACGTATCCTATCTAGTCAGAGTCCTTTGAGGCTTCAAGTTGAGTCAATCAGTCTGTCTTGTCTACAGAAAGGATTTTGCATCTACAACAACGCAATCAAACATCAAAACTCAACTGAAAACAATATGTGCTTCATGCTTTTATCTCCTGGTATGTTTATTGATTTGCATTGAGATTTTTGCATATTGTGTCCCTTCGAGCTCTTTGATGACGTCCTTTATAGGATTTAGAGGGTGATGACTGGGGGCATAATCTTTTCTTTGTCTTCTGCTTGTATGTGAAAATCTAACAACTTTGGAAATTCTGGATTGAAATGGTATCCGACAGTAAGAGCCTCTATCTTGAATTGGATGGCCATGCGTACCTCGACCATTGATACCCAAAAAATTCAAGGACATTTGATCTAACTATTCTCTTTTTGAAGTAAATTCTTTCTCCTACTGTGAAACACAATCTTGCCTAAGGAGGTGAATGATAAAGGGTCACTACGGGTAATTCACACTGGATTTAGAATGATCTTTTGATTGTTTGATGTGTTTATAACCCAAGGCGTACTCAGGTCATCATGACATTTATGTTTTGATGCTTGTACAAATTGCTATATCAAAATGGACATGATATTCAGGTCATCCTGGCGTTTGTGCCTTGGTGCTTATATCTAATCCAACATTCTGAATACAAATCAATATTCATATGTCCATGGTTGTATAACCAGTGGGTGTTGTATTGATTCTTGCAAAAAAAAATCAATATTCATATGTCCATAGTTGTATAACTAGTGGGTGTTGTATTGGTTCTTGAGCGTTACAAATCAATATTCATATGTCTATGGTTTCATGGCTAGTGGACATTGTATTGATCTATCCAGTTACCTAAAAGTTCAATGATGATAACAAATCGACATATGATCAGTGACTAGGTCCTAGGTCTTAGGTTGCATTTCATCTTGCATGTCTCTTTGCATTTTGCATGTTTGCATGATCTCACAATGACAAAATGAACTTCAAAGCTTAAATGATTCTTCGATCACATCTTCAAATCTAACAAGAGCTGAACCTAACTCGAAGGTCTCTTCAGAGAATTGCAAGCAATGATCCTCCTAGGTTAACCATCTTTTTGACTTAAGACTGAGTACTTGTCTTCATCAACCTGCAAAACATATCATGTATATCATATCATTTACATATCATATCATAAACATTTATTGCATTACATTTATATCCATTGCGTAAACATACATATTTCCATAATCATTACATCTACATAACATTCATAGATATGAAAGAAATCATTGCATTGCATTGATCCATACATACATTCTACACTACTCATAGCATTAACATCACATGATATCATCATACATAACAAAAATGACAAGTACACATGATGTCACAACCAAAAATATCGATCTCATATATATATCAAAAATCTCAAATAGTCAGGAGTGCACTACTGGCACAGGGTACAAGCGAATGAACTCCGTAGAGCTATCAGACACAACAATGTATCAACGAGAAAGTAACATATAAGAAGGGAAATCAACTGTCAACATGCTCCTCTACATCTGGTATCACCTCTGCTCTCGGTGCCCTGGCTCCCTCTGATGCTGCCATGTACTGAGAATAGGTGGGCACTCTCTGTGTAGTAGGAACTACTGCATAGTAAGCAGATACATAATATGAGGCCCTCGTAGTCTGATGAATCACCTTTGCCTGTAATCTTTGCATCTCCACGCACTGCTTTGTACGTTGCCTATCTACCTCTCGATGCCTCTCCTCTAATCTGGCCTACTCTATCTTCAGTTCCCGAACCTAGACTCTAAGCCGTATGATAATCTCGGCTGAAGTAAGAGGACCTGCAGGCTCTGCATCAGTTGCTGGCATATCTGTGTCCTGTGCTGGCTGTGCTGGCTGATCTATATGTGCATGAATGCTAACCCTGTGCACCTTATGGCGTCTAACCTCAGCACCCAAATCAAATGTGTCATCCACACCTATACCACCTGGAAACTGCTCAACTCCTAGAACATCATTTGTAGATCCTACTCTGCCCAGTGTACCACTCTCACCTCTGCTCCATCTCTGTGTCCCGAAAGATGTACCCACTGTAGATGTAGAAGGATGTGGAGGCCTCGCATGTCCTGGTGCTCTCTGTGAAGGAGCCATGGTTCTCTGTCTCGGAGGAGTAGGGTGAACCACCTGTGGTCTCGGTCCTACTCTCATAGGAGCCCCTGTAACATCCATAGCCTCCTCCATGGAGGGTATCAGCTCTGTCAAATTACAAAATTGGTGAATCCGGTGATCCGCAAGCCATGCCACATATGCATCTATCACACCTGCATCAACCACCTGTGGAAGGTAGTCCCAATCCCTACCAATAATCTGGCTATACTCATCTACACCCAATGCATACGTCAGCCGAGTGGTCCATCCTAGCCCAAGCTCCCGTACTATCCGAGCATATCTTGTATACTCCTGTGGAACATCCTGAATGCATCCATACTAATGCTAGACTCTTGTAATCAAAAATCTCTCCAAAATGGTGGAAGTCCGCCCTATCAATATCCGACTCTGGAAAAAGAAGGAGAACTGCTCCCTCGCAGTAGGCCAGGCCTCTATCTGCAAATATGGCCTCCATATGACAAATGTCATGTCATCCAAGCATCGGTGGAAATACTCGGTGTGACCCATGCAAACCTGAGTAACGTAACCAGCATACGTATATATGATCGGCTCCTGTGGCTGTCGCTGACTCTGAAACACTAGTCTCAAAACTGGGATGTGCTCCCATGCCCATATCTGTAAAACAAGAGCTCCAGAAGCAAAGCTCTTGCAATCCTGGTAGAACACCTCGTGCATCTCAGAAAACATATGGGCCAACAGACACTGACCCCAGGCAAGCTCGGTAGGAGTAGCCATCAACAATGCTACCATCGGTGACCATCCCATCAAAAAGCCGTTCTACTGACGGCTAGGCATAATCAACTCTCCGATCATCCCTGCAATGATACACTCTAGACGATGTGTCTAACCATATCACTGAACAAGTATCTCCCAGGATATCGACCCAGTCAACTGGGTATCATCACCGAATAATCATCTGAATGCATGTAGACCAGTGGATCCTCCGCTGACATACTCAGGATGTCGGGGAGCATGAAAAGGAATGCGAAGGATCCTATACACATCCTCAGGGGTCACAGTGATCTCCCCAGTCAGAAGGTGAAAAGTCTGGGTCTCAGAATGAAACCTCTCAATCGGTGCAATCAATAAACCATGATTTACCCTAATATCAGGTAAATGAATCAGGTGCTCAAAACCACAGGTAGCTAGATGAACCCTCATCGGGTCTGGAAGGGAGACACACAGTCTCTGTGTTGCTAGGTAAGAATGTCGAACATGTACATTAGGATATGTGACCTAAATCATAAAGAAACAGGGTGTTTTATCAGAAATTCAGTTCAAAATCAGGCCAAAAGTATCAGAATGACACAGTTTTGAAGTTTCAGAAGGTGGGGCAAAGTGTCCGCAATCAGACAAAAGGATTAGAAAAGTTAGATTTTTGACCTAAAAATGAGTTTTTAACACTCTATTTTTCAAACGACATTCCAGACTGGCATAAAATGTCGTACGACATTCCACAGTATACCAAACGACAATGCATGGTCGTACGACACTTCACCCGGATTCATACGAGTTTCGAGGGATCTGATGAAATGTCGTACGACACAAGGGTCCCTCTCATACGACACTTGGGCGTGGTTGAAATGACAAAGTAACTTCAAATGAAATGTCGTACGAGTCTGGACTGGAACTTGTACGAGTTTCTCCACATGTGAAATTCAAAATCTAAAAACGCGTATGGAAAAATTTAAAAATGCTATAAATCATCCAAAACATGCATTTTAAGAGGGGAACAGAGGTCCACCTACCGGATGTCCATACTGTCGAGGTCTGTCATGTCTCCGGCTGTGCTCAAAACGGTGCGAACTCACAGGTACCTTCAGTTCTTGCTGGTCTGCCATTTTTCTCATTCAGAGGGCTCCACAGAATCTCTAAAGTCAAAAGGGTGAAGTGAATTGAAAATGACCCTTCCGGCCTTTATATAGCTTTTGACCTAATTTTTAAAAGTGCTCCGTTTTCCATGAAAATTGCACCCCTAGCTAATTTCGATGTTCTGAATCCATTTTCGGGATCAAAATTGAAATCTGAGATCGTTTATTATGTCAAAATCGCGATTTAAAATTTTTGGGACCAGGATGGTCTACTGCTTACATAATCGACCTTCAATCTTCACAGAAATCCAGTATTCAACTTAACTGATTATCTTACATCAAACTATCAAAATTTCAACTTGGTCAACCATGGTCAACTCATGGTCAAACCTAGTCAAATTCGGTCTCCAGCACCTCCAAACGATGCAGAATGCGTTCTCGGACGTGTATAACCACTTTTCCAATCAATTAACATGCTTCTAAACTATCAACGCTGACTTTTCTTGTCAGATTTTAATTTTCATCCCAAAGGGGGCATGGTATTGCACATCATTCAAAGTCTGTAAATCAAATTCTATCGATCAAATCTATCAATATCTTTCATCAGTGATCAAGACAACAATCACGTCTAGTCGCTGATTCATCAAAAGTCCTCATCGCTCGGGGCAAATCTATCATCACTTGGGGCATATCAGATTCATCAAGATCCATATCAATTTGGTATTTTCCTAATCTTGTAAACTGTATCAGTTTTTTCAACCATCGGATCATAGTGTTCTTTCCTTGGTTCTTCGGCAACTGAAGGATTCAGATGTGATACTTGCTAGTTCTGCTAAGATAATCGAGTCTAGAACGGGTCACTCACTTCTTATCAATCCTAAGGTTCAGAATCAGGCATTTTGAAACTTTTTCGCAATCATAGGTTCATTGCTGCTACAGTAAACATTATCTCTGGTCATTCAGGACCTCCTATCTCAATATCTCTCAATCGGTTTCTATCTTGAGATTGGTTTATCTTTTGAATCAGTTTCATATCTTTATCAAACACAGACTATCTTTGAACCACTACGCTTCGCACAGTAATTCAAAGAAGGGCAAAATGTAATACCCCAAAAATGGGCTATAAGTTCATTAACCTCCTACATCGACAATTCGAATGAAATCGACATCAAAGTCCTAATCTAAGGCACATCTAAACATCATCAAATCTAAATTGATTATCTTAAATTCTGCATTGGGGAATATTCCTTGAATATTCCTAATTATCATAATTATCTTTAATTTTATAATTATTTGGCAATAAATCACATTTATCCTAAAATTTGATTAATTGAATATTTTCATATTTAATTAATTAGATTTAATATTTGCCACTTAATTGTTTAATTAAATTTAATTCTATCTATTATTAATTGTATTATTTAATTTTGACAATAAATCAAAATTCCTATCTTTAATTGATTAAATTCTTATTTAATTAATTAAAGCATGTTGTCATTATTTAATAATATAATTTTTAATAAAAGTTTGATAAAATAGTTAATTAACCCATAAATTAATTATTTTATTTCAAAAATCAGTTAAGTTGAGCATAAATCACTTTATTATTAAATTAATTCATAATTAAAACATGCACAATCATAAAAGTAGACAACTGTCAATTATCAATTAAAGCTAAACTCTATTTTGAGTTAAAGCTTAGCTTTTTGCATGTTTTTGTAACTTAATTATCTGTTATTATCAGATAACTCAAAAATCAAGCTGAGTTATTTGAGTGATTTATGGCTTTTATCCATGCACCTCCAAAGCCCTGGATTTCTATAAATTAAGGCCTCAGCTCTTCATAATTCATCTCATAAATTTGCACAATCATGCTGGAGAATTGGAATTGGGAGAATCAAAGCTCTTGCGAATCGACATCTTTGTGAGATCAATCTTATTTTTGCATTCATATTGCATATCATTGTTAGATTAGCATTGCATATCAATTTTCAATAGCATTCATTGCATATCAATTTTCATTCTAGCATAATTTCATATCAGTTTTCATCATTATTATTGCATAGAAAATATCAAAAAAATAGATTAATTGCATTCAATTCATATTTCATATCAGTTTTGCATTCAAATCCTTCATTTAGGTGTCATCTAGGTCACTGATCTTGATTACAATCTGAGAACATCAATCTCGCACCTATTAGAAGGCAGTAAATCGCTTGGTTAGATAGCTTTCAATTTTGCACGATTTCGATTATAGCTAACCTCTAATGTTTTACTAAGTGTTGTGTCTACAGATCAGGTACAATTTTCACACACACAGTATCCATAAACAAAATAATTGGAACAAATCACCTTGCTTATGTTGAAGTCCTTGTAGAGGATTTGAATCCTCAAATCTACAAGTAGGAATGCTTTAATGGATGTAGGATGTTTCCAATCAATGGTATTTGATCTTCAACACCAATCTTGATTTGATCTTTGCATATGAGAAGGCTTGAATGAATGGAGAAGGATGGATCATCAAAGGGGGCTCCAAAGAGATTGAATCCTTCAATAGCTAACAATGGATCTCCTTGATGGATGAATTCTTGAACACTTGAATGCTTGAAGACTTTCTTGAATGCTTGAATTCACTTGCTTTCACTTCAGAGCTTGCTCATGAAATTGCTTGAATGTGGATGTGAAAATGAGAGAGGAAGGCCTCCTTTTATAGTGAACTAGGGAACAATCCTCTAGAGGGGCCACCTTGGAGAATTAAATCCCAATTAGGTCCTAACCTTTAGAAAATATACCTAGATTAAATGCAATTAAAGGATTTACCATCCTGAAACCCGAAATGATTAACCCAGAGGCAGGAAACTAAATATCCCAAAGGCCCAAAGCCCAGAAATTCTAGAAATTGCAATTTGGAGAAAGGGAGAAAAATCAAGGTTGGACCTTACCTAGTCAAGTTTGACCTCGACATTGACCTAGTCAGGTTTGACCTTAAATCTAACCCTGGTCCTGGATTGGCTCAGAACCAAGTCAGGAGGTCCTGGGGATGCCCAGAAACCTAAAACTGATGCCAAAATAGGATAGAATGTCAGAGACAGACATAAAATCCTATGATGAACATGATGGATTCTATGAGGACCTATTTCTAAATCCTACCTAGAAAATAGAGCCATAAAAGAGGAAAATTAAGGAGAATCCTTGGGATCCTAACCCTAATTTTACCTAGAATGAAGGAATCAAGTGCCAGGAAGAAGTGGAAAGCAGGGAAAAAAACCAAATACATGCAAAGACTTGATCAAGGTGCTTAACATGACCCCAAACCACTTACTCGGAGGGCTAAATGCTCTTATCATGGAAGTGCTTCCATTTTAAGGTGATATAGTAGTGTTGACAGTTGATGTGTCCTCAAGTTTTGGATAATCCATCACTAGTAATAGCACAAGTTTATTGTACGGCAAGGATGTATTCTTTGCTTCCTTGGCTTGTATTTCCTCCTTGGTCAATACCCGAGTCTTCATTGGGGTATCCTTAGTGATGTCAACAATAGTTATTTTAGCTAACTTATGACATTTATCTTTCTTGAGAGCTTCTTCCTCCCGAATATGTGGTTCATTTACATCCTCTTTATCATCTAGCTCAACACCCTTAGATGTGCTAGCTTCCTGTGATCCACTTTTATCAAATAATAAACCAAAAATAATTTTCCAAGTCCTGAGACTTTGCTGCACAACATCATCAACCTTGTGTTGAAGGATAGAATATGCCCTGAGCTTAGGAACAAATATATTCCTATACTACTCTATTATTTCCTGAATTCTTGTGATGGGAAGATGTGGTGAAACTTGAGCTAATGTACTTTCCCTTATCTGCTTCTTGGTCGCAAGGGAAAATTCCCACTTTTGTGCAATCCTTTGATATAGTTCATTGGGAATCACATTAGCCATTTTTAGTGGTATCATCTTGAATGTACAAAGCATTTCCAGCATAGCATCTTCAATTTTCTCTTTGTTCTCCATGCTCATCTTCTCAAATCTTACTTTCTTGAATCCTGCTAATCTAGCAGAGCTCTCGATGTTATGGCATATTTTATCCACAGTCAATGATTTTCTCTGTACTAGTGACTTCTTCTTTATTTCTTCATCAGACTCTGTTTCCTTATCATCTTTCTCCAAAATTGGTTTCCTCCTAGCCTTCTTCCTTATCTAGCTCGGCACTACCTTAGGCTGAACAATTTTCCTTTTCCCTGATGTAGGGGTTTTCTTTTGTGGCTTGACAGCTACAGTTGTAGAGGCTGCCCTTATTCTTGGCCTAAGAAAAGGTGATGAAATAGCCTTAGGTTTTTTTATTTTCTTGTTCATGGGCTCGACAATTACTACCTTCTTGCCTTTCTTCTCCACTACCTTCTCATCTTCTTCACTCTCACTGGATTCACTTGATTTGTCCTCTCCTAGACCTTGTGTCAGTTCTAGAGGTGCATCTACCTCTCTCTCTCTCCTATCATTTTCTCTAGGTTCTTCACTATCTTTTTCCACTTCCTTTGCATGGTAGCAGATTTCAATCCCATGGTTATTTTAACCTTAGCCTCCTCATAAGTCCCAAAATAGGTAGCCTTCTTATCAATTTCCTTGGCTAACAAGGTTGTGATTTCTGCTATGGTCTCATCACTATTAACCTCATAAGGTAATGGAATTAGCCATGATACCCTTGGTATAGTAGCTTGAGCATATGTGCAGTCAGTATCTACTAAGAAACAAATGTCTTGTTTGTACTTCTCAACTAGGGATACAGGAATCCTACTTCTAGTCTTCCTCATTTTCTTCTTGAATTCTACAAAGTAGTTTTCCATTACACCCTCAAAATTATCTCCTATCTGACTGATAAAATCATTAATTTGAACTATGATTGGCCTATTCTTATCCCAGACTACTCCACCAATAGTAGGAAAAATTTTCTGAATATAGAAGAATAGACAAATGAGTAAGGAACTGAACTTACACATAGAATTCTTCACTTTTTGGATAGAAGGTTCTCGGCAAGTTGAGTCATTTGGAGCTTGACAAGGTCATAAGTATGATCCTTCTAGATGATTTTCTAAGCCTAGTCCACTTCCATGCATGGGACGTTGTCCAACCGACTAGCCTGATAGAATTTATGAGCAATTACCCTCACTACAAACTCAATCTCCAGATCAGTGATAGTAGAGATTTTCATTCTGTGCTTATTCTATACTACCTAAGTGTTTACCTGAATCTCCTTGCTTTGACATCTCATTATTTTCTTACCTGGGAGTTTAGGGTATCTAGTTACCCGGTGAATCATGTCTTTTGTGATTTGAACTGGCCCATCCTCTAGCCAATTTTACATGTCATATACTCTACTTAGTACAATTTTAATCCAATCCACCTTGAAATTTTGTGAAAATTCAAGGGCATGAACTAACCCTTGCTTGACAACCTTCTGGTGTTCTGGCTTCAACACCCTATTGTTGCATAGTTTGTCAGATGCTTCCTTGAGTTCATAGTCGCCAATCTCTCCAATTTTACACATATAGCATGATTAGATGTCATTTATCATCAAAACATTCTTATGGATCGATGATAGGGCTCCACTAAGATCTACCATGATTATGCTCTTTGGGATGACTTGAAACTTTTGTGGCCTACATGCCTCATTCCTTACCAATTGAACATTAAAAACCTCCTTTCCTTGTTTCTTCATTGCAGCTGATGATGATGATGCCATTTATCTCAACTAAAAATTCCCATAAAATATTTTACTCAGTTTAGTACCTTTCGTAAGTTTTATTCAGATGATTTGCTGATGGCACGCTGTGGAGATTCCTGAAATCGCTCTTAAGCTCTTAATCACATTGGTTATACGCACTATAAATCACTCAAATAAATTTCAATTTGTTGGTGAAATGAAATGAATAGTAACTTCCCACTTTACAGACTTCAAATGGTCAGATTAGGGCTTCTTAAATGTTCCATACACATTCTAGGTGAGATTTTGTTGTCTCGGTAATCTCGTGTTAAACTTGGCTAACACAAGCTCGGTCGAGACAACTATTCAGTTACAGCTCGATGTACATTACATCTCAACTATCATAGGTTCTCAACATAGATTGATAATGCAGTCACTATAGAATAGAACACTGATGCTCAACATCAAATAAGAATTGTTCCACTTTGCTCAAATTTGTCCTAATGCATCTTTATTCATGTAGATATGGACTTTTTCTCAACATATGTTAGGAACTGATATAAGATAAAACATTGTAAAACACAGTTCCAAACATACCTTCTTATCTTAGTTTGAAGTAGCATGATCACCTGAATAGCTTCACTAGTGCTTCCCTCTTCTTTATTCTTCCATGTTTTATTCATCTGATTTCTCATTTTCTCAATGATATCTTCATTCTTGTTTAGATCACTTCTCAGTATGGATGATCTGCAATCTTTCTCCAAATGTCCTATCTTATTTCATTTGTAGCACACCATACTTCCATTCATCTAGCTCTTGGATTTTCCTCTAAAGTGAGTCTTCAAACAATTTTCTCCAATGTGCCCATATTTTCCATAGTAATGACAACTATACCAAGTGTTTTAATCCTAGTTGTATGTGTTACCCTTCTTTGGTGACTTATTCTGTTGATTTGATGACCATTTAGGTTTTGATCTATATTCAAATGCTCTATGTCCATAGTTCTGACTGTTGAAACAATGTCATTGAAATTTTGGTGAGATAGGTGAACTACTGACCTTTATCTTGCATTCTTGTGCCTGATGTCCATTTTTCTTGCAGTTAAAATAGAATCCATTAAATTTAGGTTTAGATTTAGACTTACCATGTTTTCTTCTACATATATTAGCTATGTGTCCTATCTTTCCACAATGATGACATGTGGGCTTTTTTTTCTTTGGTTTGGCTTTCCTTTGCTCTCCACTTTTTGATGAGTCTCCTTCAGTGGATGATGATTGCTCATTATGACCAAGTCCAGATGTATCACTAGATCTTCTAGGTGACCTTAACAACTCTTCAAAATATCTTGCAGCTTCATTAGGCTTGTTCATCCTTTCATTGACTTCCTTTTGAGTTCTCAGTTCATTCTTTAGTTGATTTTTTTCTGATCTCAGATTGGTGATTTCCATCTCTTTCTTGCTTAATTCCTGATTAACCAATAATAGTTGATTTACCATGTCTAGATGATTGTTAGTCATCCTTTGCATTTTATTTGTCTTTTCACCAAGTCTTATTGATATTTTTCTTTTGTATTCTTATGCCATTGTCTTGTCTTCTTCTTCTTTTTTTGATCAACTATTTCACAGAGTCTCACAGACTGAATTTCTTATTCTCTTTTCAGATCTCTGATGTTTCCATTCAGTATGTTGTTTTTCTCCAGTAGTTCTTTTATGGCTTTGTCACTTCCTGCAAAGTTCCCATTATCAAATAGTCCAGTAGTATCTTCTTCTTGATATAGTGTTTCATTATGTTGAATAACAATTTCTCTTCTTCTGCTTAAAGATTTCTTCAATTCTCCTCTAGCTGCTTCAACTTGTTGTAATGCAAGTTGAATGTCAATCTTCCGATTCTCTATGATTTTTCCCAACTTATAAACCTCCACTTCAAGATCTTTACCTCACAAGTGGTTATACTTCTATAGGATACCTAAGCTCTGATACCAATTGTTAGAAATCTATTTGGGAAATGTGATACTAAGAGGGGGGGTGAATCAGATATCACCTATTGAACCATTTTAACATTACTGAAAACTTGCATAACATTAACATAAACTACATCAATGTAATGAAACTAATAAGCTAAACATCATTCATGAAAATACTCATAACACCTTGATTTTGGTTACCTAGAAACCCTTGAAAGGTAAAAATGGGGTGGGGATGACACACAAAAATCTTTACTACTACAATATAAAGTTTTCCTGTTAGGGCTATAAATTTTGATCACAAAATATGATCTACCCTATGAGAGGCCTGCCCTATTAAGAGCTATAATATTTATACAATCTACCTTGCAAAAGGATTTATAAATTACAACTAAGTAAGCACTCAGTTAAGAGACTAACTAAGGTTAGTTAAAACTACTCTGCTAAGAGATTAAAACTGATACACCTGTTAGAATGTCTAGGTACCCAATCCTTTGGTATGCACTGTATTTGCTGATTACAGATCTTCTCCTTCCAGTATTGATTTGATCTTATGTATCAATTATATCTCTATTCTGCTCTTCACTTCTGGACTCTGTTATGCTCAGTCACTGAACTCTATTAGAATACTTCACTAGTTTGAAGATATTCTCTCAGTTCTATATCCTTTTATTCATACTCCTCTAATACATATTACATTTTAGGGTCCAGATCTCATCTTATATAGACAATTGACTTCCTCCAAGATTTAAGATCTATGATCTAGATTATCTCATTTTTCCGCTTAACCTTTCACTAATTCATTGGTTCCATACAATGCATAGGGATTAATGATTACAAAATAGAAGCGTAATAACCTCTGTGATTCCCTCAATAAACAGTAAACAAAATTTAGATGTCGGCCAAAATGGTTTACCTAAGTGTTTGTGCCATAACAAACACATCTGTCAATTCTGGCTTGCTCGACATTGGATGTCTCTGGCATTTGGCATTTACTGTTCTCTATACTCTGGCACTCAGCATAATCTTCTTTACATAACTTGGCAAAAACTGACTCGGCTAATACAAAATTACTCGGTGACCATTGATTTAATCGATAGTGACTACTGCTCGGTAGATGTACAATACATGATGACTCAGTTGCAGTGATGACCGACCAACATTGCCTAGAAAATGACTAAGAGTAAGACACTAAAAGACAAAAAACTATAGGGATCAACAGTAATTCTATTGCTGGAGGTTTACTTGTTCCTTTTCGCTAGGAGTTTTTGTCTTGTTTTTTGGTATTTTGCTTGTTTAGTGCTAATTGCAATATTTGGGTTATGACCCTTTTGGTTTCTATCCTTAGGTAGGATAGATCGTTGTATCTAAGTCTTTCTATGCTTATCTTTTCTAATCCTTGTTAAAGGGTTTCAGGGCCCCTTCAAAACTTGTAGTTACCTTAATCAAAAACAATCTTAGAATCTATGATTCAACATTCAAAAGTATTGGTTCATTAAAAACAAGTAAAAATAAAATATATTAGTTAAATATATTATCAATTATTGTGTAGTTATCAATAGTTTAAATTGAGATATTGATATCAAGATTTAATTGTGTAGATATTTAATCAAATTTATTGATCTATATTTTAAGAATAGTGGTTCACAAGAATTCATCTCTCAAGAGAATGAATAGAGCGCTTAGAACTCACTGCGTCTAGGTGATGCTCATATGAATGAAAACGTTTAAATTGAATTATGACTATTTACTTTATTAATGATAAATTATGAAATAAAAAATGATTTAAACAAAAGAAAATAACAAAAATATTTGATAGTACTAGACTTTAATATTAAGAAATGAATTAGAAACTTTCCTTCTATAAATACTTATAATTAAATCATGACAAATTTATTGTAAAATGAATTTTTGGTTTGATTGCAGGAATTCACTCCTCTAAGAATAGCAAAACAAGGATGGACCATCATCATACAAGAACAATCTATGTGTCCAATGTATTTATATATTTTATATTGAATTAATTTTCTAAATATGACTTTTTATCATTGCTTTAAATATTATATTAAATGTGTATAATTCCTACAGATTCAGGATAACGCAACAAAGGAGGATATAAGAAATCTCTTCTCAATATGTGGCAAAATACTTAATCTTACAATGCTAAATCAAATATTAAGTGGAGTGATAATAAGGTATTCATTATCTCATTAAATATATTTATTTATGGCCTTAGCATTGTCTTAGAGGATGATTTTCTGCTTCTCTCCCTGTTCTATGTTCTCTGTTCTCTTCTACTTAAAATTTGTGTTACATATATCTTATAGAGAAGACACTGATACTAATCTCATTAAATATATTTATTTATGGTCTTAATTATTTTACTTAGCATTTGTCTTAGAGGATGATTTTCTGTTCTCTTCTACTTAACATTTGTGTTACATAATCTCTTATAGAGAAGATACTGATATCAAGTGGAGTGACAATAAGGTATTCATTATCTCATTAAATACATTTATTCATGGCCTTATATTCATTATCTTATGAAATATATTTATTTATGGCCTTATTCTTTTACTTAGCATTTGTCTTAGAGGATGATTTTCTGCTGCTCTCCTTGTCCTCTTCTACTTAACATTTGTGTTACATAATCTCTTATAGAGAAAACACTGATACTAATTATCTTATTGCAGAGGAGCAAAGATTGAGTATAGTACTGAGGAAGCTGCAGATAAGGCATTGATCTTAAATCAAAACAAATTTATGAATACAGATTTGAAGGTAACATCAAAATTTGTTTTGCTTATCTATTGTTTAGATAATTTTAGAATTTCAATCTACCATTCTTTTGAAGGTAAACGACATGAAGATTTAAGAGTGGATGTTTTAGAGATGGAAAATGAAATTGACCATATCTGATGGAATCTTGAATTAGTGGCTAAGAGAATGTTTGAAAATCCTTATACCCCTTCTATTCGTGAAGCAGGGCTATATTCACAATTAAACTTACAAAATGTTATTGGGGAAACACAAATTAATGTTCAAGAAGTGCAAAATAATGTTCAACAACCACTGCAAACTCATGAAGAAGAAGATGCTTTAGAGTATTTTTCAGCAACAAGTGGAGACAGTGGTTCTTAATGAAGGAAGTAATGAATGAAGGAATTTAAATAATGTCAATAAGATTAAGCCATTTAAAGGAGTAAAAGTCACACTCTTAATATATTTTTATATTTCTTTTTATGTCAGCTCTTTTATTAAAAGTTTTCAAATATGATTTAATGTAGATATTTTTTTTTATTCCAAAATGTGAATAAGACATGTTGATATGTGAAAGTTGTGATACTATAATTTTTTTAAAGAATATTATTAAATTTATAGATGGATTCAGGTTTGGTCTAAATTTTATAAGTAGAATTATATTAATAAGTGTAAAGTAATTGATATCCAAGGTTACTAGGAGACGAGGTACTTGGAGATCGGTATTGGTATGGCTAATTTTGAAAAAAAGAAGAGTAGTAAAGTAAAAAATTAACTTTTAAGTTTAAATACACAAATCAAAATGTCAAATGTCATTGTGTCAAAGAGACAAAGAAGTTAAAACTCACACTACATATTTCATATTAAATTATCATTACATATTGAAATTCAAAAATATTGATAGTTTGATGTTGATATGCAAACAAAAAATGCAAATAAGAAACCTAACGCCTATTCTTCAATGGTTTGATCATTTTTATTAGGGTCTCATATGATGTTTGCTTTTTTGGAAAGGTTTGTAGCATTATCAAAATTTATACAATAGTTTCTTTTAGAAAACTTGGGTAGGATTGTAAGAAATCTACATGATATTGGCGTGATTCCTTTTATCTTTATTAGTTGTACATTAATTGAGATTAGGCATACACACCTATGCAATTATGAGGCTCTAACACATAAGATTATGTAGTGTAGAGGATCTATGCAACTTAATATGTGGAGGATCTCAAATTTAATTTTATGGCAACCCTTGCTACTCTAAGTGCAAAATCAAAGAAACTAAACAAGTACTTTTATTTGTATAAATTTTTTTTTAGGATTCTCAAGCCTAAAACTTGTGCAATTGTAAGGCAAGATACAAGGAATGAAAATGAAATAGTTATCACATGGCTCACTACAATATTCTTTGAAGTTGGGTTTATTCTCTTGTCCTTCACCTATCCTTGTACATACATTTTCATAAATTACATCATAAATTTTGACATCCCCCATCATCAAACATTCATTCCTTGCATTTTTGTATGACTCATTGATTGTTTATGTTTCTAAGACTGTAACAATATCCCATTGTAAAAATTTTTACATATTACACATCCTCTATGATTAAAAAGGCATTTCGTGCACAAAAGTTCCAATTGTATCAACCTAAGTCATTTATATAGGTGTGAGAATGCATTTTTTTGATACACAAGTTGTTATATAGGGAACAACTCCCTAAAATTATAATAGATATTTGGGATAGCCTTATTATGACATAAATCATCAAATTTAACAATGTATTCCTTAGATTTGTATCCTCTTTTGGTTTTATTCTGCATTATGTATAAAACTTCTCCAATTGGCTCATAAATTCTCTCTTTGTTGTTGTGATACCAATGAAGGGTTATAGTTTTAAAAGCCTTAAGAATCCTCTAAATAGAACTTCACAAGCCTTGTTATAAGATGTCAAAATAAATCCTAAATTTAGTTATTATCTTGCATTGGTTTCATGTTAGAAACATCTCCAAATCTATTGGATTGTATTTTTATCAAAATTTGATATTTCTTTGATTGTAGCTCGACACAAGGGTTTTTTATTATAGTTGACCATTTCCACTTGATGCGACATATTTAAACTCAAAATTTCAATGATGTTTAACAAGAAAATATCTAAGATTCAGTCATTGTGAATGTGTCCATCCTAAAATAGGTTAGAGCCAATGATAACCTTAGTCATATTCTTAATGTGTGTGGATCTAGCAAAGAAGTCATTGTATCTATTTTGATAAGTCCTTGTCTTTAAAGGATAGGTGAATTCACTTATAGAAATCCTTATAGCCATCATTTAGATAGATTCTTAGCAGATCAATAGTCAAGATATAACCATTTTCTAGATAGCAACATGTTGAACTTATAGGAATGGAGCATGTCATGGAGTAGGTAGTGGGGAGTGTGGAGGGAGGCACTATTATTGGATTTGTAGGGGAGGACAATTTGGTTTTGGGGAAGGACAGAATTGATAGTGATTCTTGGTTTGTTGAGAGGGTTATAGGTGTTTCATTTGAGTGAATGCATTTGCCTTGGTTGTTTTATCTTTCTTTGAAAGGAGAAAATTATGGGTATTCTACTGCTAGAGAAGTGTTGGAGGTTTTTCCTTGTGGGATTTTCTTATTTTGTACTATTTATGAGGAAAAACATAATGGGTTTATTGAGGGTCTTGTGTTGGGGGTTCCTTCTCCAGCCTTAGGTTCTTACCTTCTGGTTTCTTTTTTTTTTTCTTGGTCATTGTTTGGTCTTCTAATTTCCTCCATTGAAGAAAGATCTTTATGGGTAAATGGATTTTTTGCATTTGGTAGTAGCAATAATGTCTGATTAAGGTTTTTTTGTGGCTCCCTTGCTTTTTTTTATTATTTCTATTTCTATTGGCTTTGGAATCTCTTGGTTTTATTTTGTATTTGATCCTATAGGTTTAGTGGTTCTTCTAGATCTCTTCTTCCTATGGGTTCAAGGGTAAATTCATGTTTTCCCTTATCCTACGTTGGTTGTGGTGGAGAAAAAGGTTGGAGGCCTGTTTCAAGGTCTCTTTTTGTTGATGCAGCTTGTTCATTGTAGTTGTGTTTGGACCTGTGTTGGATCTTTTGTGGCTTGTATTTTATTGGAAGATCTTGTGTTCTTTGGTCCCTACCCTGGGGTGTCTGGGTCCCCCTATCTTCATGAGATGGAGGCATTTTCTTTGGATAATTAGTTTTTGATTGTGGTGGGATGGAGTGGCTTCTAGATAATTTCTCAACTCTACAGATATATTCCCACATACCTTTCTTGGAGTATATAGAAAGAAAGGAATAATATAATTTTTTGAGAGAAGGATGACACTACTAAGGAGGTCTATTCTTCCTTTTATAGGAATATGAAAGAGAATATGGTTATCAGCAATACTAAATACCCAAAGATCATTCCTTCTATACATATGAGGATATGATTTCTAGAAACTAGGAGCTTCTTGACAAATATTCAAAGTTTGATAACTCAAAAATCATTATGAGAAAGAATATTGTCTGGAGGGCCCTATGAAAGGGGTGGTTAAAATTGAATTTTGATGGTGCATCTTAGGAGAATAAGTCTACTACTAGAGGCATAATTAGAGCTAACAATGGTAAGTTAGTCCTTTCTTATACAAGGAATGTTAATTGTGCCACAAACAACATAGCTAAAGGTTTGGATTTGTTATGGGATTTGAACTTTTCCCTCTCTATTGGAATTCTAAATCTCTTCTTCCTATGTGTTGAAGGGGAAATTCATTTTTTCCATCATCCTACATTGGTTGGGGTAGAGGAAAAGGTTGGAGGTCTATTCTTAGGTCTCTTTGTGCTACCATGATTTGTTCCTTGTAGTTGTGTATGGACCTAGATTGGAGCTTTTGTGGCTTGTATTTTCTTGAAGACAAATCTTGTGTTCTTTGGTCCCTGCCCTAGGCTAGTTGGGTCCCCCTGTCTTCATCAGATGGAGGCATTTTCTTTGGATAATTAGTTTTTGGTTGTGGTGGGCTGGAGTGGTTTTTGGATAATCTCTCAAATCTAGAGATAGATTCCCCCGTACCTTTCTTAGAGTATATAGAAAGAAAGGAATAGTAGAATTTTCTAAGAGAAGGATGACACTACTAAGGAGGTCTATACTTCCTTCTATAGGAAGATGAAAGAGAATATGTTTTTCACCAATACTAAATTCCCAAAAATATTGCCTTCTATGTATGAGGATATGATTGTGAGAAACTGGGAGCTTCTTGACAAATATTCAAAGTTTGATAACTCAAAAATTATTACGAGAAAGAATATTGTCTAGAGGGCCCTAAGACATGCATAGTTCAAATTAAATTTTTATGGTGTAGCTCAAGATAATAAGTCTTCTACTAGAGGCATAATTAGAGATGATAATTTGGTTAGTTAGTCCTTTCTTATACAAGGAATGTTAATGGTGCCACAAACAACATAGCTAAAGGTTTAGATTTTTCATGGGGTATGAACTTTTCCCTATTTATTAGAATCAGGAGTCTTAGTATTAAAGGGGATTCAATTCTCATTATCAATGCTATAAAATGAAAAATCATCCTCAACTAGTCTTTTTATGACATTATTGAAGACATTAATATATTACTCCTTGTTATAGAAACGGTTGAAATTAGACATATTTTTAGAGAGGGTAACACAATTGCAAATGTCGTGATGACTCTTCACTTGGAAAGGATGGTATTAGATGTTGTAAAGGAGCCATTTATCTCCTCACAATGGTTGGAGAGGAACCAATTATCTCCCCCAATGGTTAAATCCCTCTTAGAGGAGTATAGACTCTCATAGTTATTGGTATGGATTGTCTGGACACCTGTTATTGGGGCTCTCATCCTCTTAATACCCATTCAGGAAGGACCTTTTGGTAGGTTTGGATTCTAACTATCCACTTACCTCTCCATGAAGTAGTGAGTTGTAACTTTTAATAGTCAAAAGATGGAGTAGGATTTACCCCATTAAGTCTACTAAGAAGACCATCCCAATCCTTTGGGGAATACTTTCCTCTCATACTTAGTATTTAAAATATCCCAGTAATTGGGAAATCACATACTTCCCCCCTTTTGAAAGTTCAAATGCTCACCCAATGTGTTGCCAAACTTACACTGTGTGCAACATAGAGAGATGACCCTAGTCAAATATAGAAATAAGAATGCAATTTTATTTTATGTTAACTTACACTAGGAGAAAAAAGAGGATCCTAGGTGGAGCCGTGATGAATCGGGTTTTCTAGGATAGAGGCAACAAAATGGAGGTGGATTACAAGGATGTAGGCAACAAAATGGATGTGTATTAGTAGGAGGATGCTAATAGGATTGAGGAAGAATAGGAAAACATCCACACATTAAATGGAAAGGGGGTATCCTAAGACCCAATACTTTTTATACCATTAGTGTTAGCCCTATCAAGGCTCTTGCAACTAGTTAACAGTAGCCAAGATACAAAATCAAATGCCCATGTTTTTGACAGCTTCCAAAATAACCAAGCATAAGGTGAAGAAGGTGAATCTAGAGAATCCAAGTATATTTTCTATGGATGTACTAATTTGATATATGAAATCAAAGACCTATAGGAGAAGGTGAAAATTCTATAGAAGGAAATCAATAATATGAAAGCTCAAAGAGAGGAATCATTAAAGTACATGGCCTTTGTTACCCACTATAGCTAGTAGGTCATGAGGGAAGCACCACTATGCTACAACTTTTCTAGAAAAGGTTTAGAATCCCTACAATTTTGGACTTGTTTGACTTCCTCAAGAAAGATTAGGATAGGATTTCCTAACATCCCCCTTTTGAGCTCTAACTACGGTGTCTACTTTTTATTTTTCTCAAAGGTCTATGTTCCATGACCCATTTTGTTCTCTTCCTTCATCCCTACATCTTCTTCTATTTAACATCCCTATGTTTTTGATGGTTTAAGAGTTATTTTGAAGCTCTTTGGTGTCTACACTACATTTTTTAGTTGTTTGGCCTTGAAGTGGTGCAGCCACAATAGGAGGGTCCAAAGAAGGACAATCCAAACCATGTAGTTAGAGTCACATAATGGAAGCAACAACAAAGAGTAGAGAGAAAGAAAGATCCAATGTTTGCATTATCATAAATTCATTTACAATTGGATAGAAACATGTAGGATTACATAATAGGCACACATACCTAATTAAAAATATTATCTAGATTATACTTTATGCGGATCTATCAAATTTATTCTACTACTAAGATTCCTTAATAAGGAACAATTACAACAATATATAGACATTCATAAAACATCCAAGCCGGCCAAGAATGACCACAATCCTCAAGAAAGGAAATCATACTGTGTAGATAGGTCAAGACCTAAATCATTGAGAAATCCTCCAACAATGACTAGAATGAAGAGCAATCCAAAAGAGAGGTCGGCTAAGAGTCCATCTCAATGAGCCAAATAGGATCACAACCCAAGGAAAAGGTTTTCAATATTAGAAACTCTGACTAACCAAGAGCGTGGAAAATAAATATGTTGAACCCAAATGATCAAAGGTAACTACATTGTGAGGAATTGGATCAAAGTGTGAACCCAAAGGAAGATCACACTTGAGCCAAGGAATGTGCGATAAGGTCTGCAAGATAAAATGAGCCAACTAAAAATGATGCCAAAAGAAACACAAAGAGTGAATTGAACAAGAATAAGAACAAATTGAAAGAAAATATTTTTGGTTGATGCAATATTTCCAAGAAACCAATGATGCTTCTACATCAAACATCCAAGATTGATTGAAAAGGGATCCTCTCAATTTGATGGGGCTAGGGGAAAATCAAGACAATCTACCTTAGTCTGAGATATCCAAGAAGAATCCTCAACTTGTTTGTACTTCCACTTCACAAGATATTCAAATTATTATCTTCCACACGTGATTCTACCAACTCGGCTATCCAACATGTCTTCAATATCATCTAATTTCTTCTTAGGGAATTACTGCTCCAAATTAGGTTTGTTGTCATCACTGAATTCTATTTCATGATACTGATATAGATCTACAATGTTGAATATAGGTGATATACCTGAAGTATCTAGTAAATCAACTTCATATGCATTACCTAAATCAAACTTTTTGAAGATATTACAAGGTCCAGACTTCCTCATCTTTATTTTATTATATCTTCCAACTAGAAATATATCCTTTCTCAAATATACCTTACCTAATCTCCAACTTGAAATTCCTTATGTCTCATTTTCTCATTTGATTTCATCCAAAAAAAAATTCACCTAATTGTCTAATAACCTCATGCGTGGTGCAGTAGCACCTTAGGGTCTTCATTTGATCCTAGAAAATTTTGGCTTGTAGGTGGTTTTAGCCAGCCACCAAGGTAATAAAGACTAATGATAAAGTCCCAAGGTTGAGGTGGTGTGTGTTTCTAGATAAGATTCTTTAGGGTCATGTCTTTCATTTGATCTAGTAGGGCATGGATCTTAAGTCCTAGAAAAGTCAACATTGGTCAAGCTTTGGCCAAGTTTCCAAATTGAAGGAAAAGTTGTTATTTAATAGTTTTTAAGTGTTTTGGAATCCAATAGAATGGATTTGGAGTTGAGCTATTAAGGGTAGTTGGAAGACAAAATGACAAAAGTTGTAAAAGTTGCTCATGACAACTTTGCAACTTTGCAAAGTTGTCATGACAACATTCCTAAAAAGTTGTATTTAGTGTAAAATGGGTCTAAATCCTAACCTTAGGGTCTAAAAACATAGGGATGGACTATTTAAGGTCAAAAAAACCCTAATCCAAAAGTTAGTTGTCAACTTGTACAGATTGAGTAACTAGGAGCACTGAATTTTTGTGAGACAACTACTTTTGAGCCCTCATCCAACATGGATGGATTTATTGGGTGACTGTAATGCATTGAAGTGTTAGTGTTTTCTATTTGAAGGAATTTTTTGAAATCATTTTGGTATTTTGAATAATTTCTTTATCATTTTGTAAATTCTTTAAGTCTTCCTGGTTCAATGTCCTGAACGGTGCAAGTCATGTAAAAATGAGTCCCACTTGAGTTCTCATGGTGGAAATCCAATGGCCACTTGGAATAAACTAAGGGACTATTTAAGTAGTGTAAATATTTATTTTAAGGTTTGTGTGTGGAGGGGAGCTAATTTAACAAACAAGCCCTAGGCAAGTTCAATGGAATTCTGGCTAGGAGCTTGTATAGTGCAGAGGCAAGAAGACTTTCTATATGGATTTGTTTGAGCCAATAAATGGTTGGAGTGTGTAGCCACATATGTCCTTGATACATTAATTCAAGGAGAAGAGTGGTGGAGTTTATTTGAGCATCCATTGATAGCAAAGAACCCTGACTGGTTCACATGCCCTAAAAACCCTTGAAAATAGGGGCTTATTAGAAGTCCTATGTGCGAGTAGTTTGAAGACCTAAAACCTAGAAAACCCTTGATCCTAGGGTGGTCTTATGAGGAATCCATAATCAGTTTAGTGGATTGTTAAGGATAGTTTTGAAGAAAAGAAAGAATTTTTTTTTCTAGGAGGCCTAATTGGGGCTAAAAAGGCTACGAGGCCTAAAACTAGGAGTTCATGAACCCGATGGGTAAGTTGTGCAAGAATCAAAAGAAATGGATCAAGAATGGTATGAATTAAAGGGAGGATAGTTATAACACCCTTTCCCATTGCTAGGAGTATTTTTGGAGTATGGTGGCAAGATTGAACCTATGGATGCACAGTGAGAGTTGGGAAGGTAAGGAGAGAGTTTGAAATTGTTGGAGAGATCTAAAGGGATTAGAGGAACCATAGTAGTGTACTCTAGGTAGGGTAGAGTGGAATACACTAGGAAGACCAAAGAAAAGGTCTTGAGAAGAGAAAGAGTGCTCTTATGAGTTAGATCTCCCCATCAATGTATTCATAAAATTCCCCTACTTCTGCACTTATTTTATCCTTGTGTTTGATATCCCTTAATTATGACACACCTTTAGGATTCATGACTATAAAAATATCAAATGGATTCTTCCCTACACTTTGGTTTATTCAATTATTGTATTTAAAATCTTCTTGAGCAAGTTTCAAATCCCAATTGCCAATATATTCTCCAACCAAACATCTCAACGAGTTTCCCAAACTTATGTTCACTACCTCTATCTGTTCATCTGCCTATAGGTGAAATGTAGAACTAAACATCAATTTTGTCTTCATATTCTTCCAAATTTCCCTCCAAAAGTAACCAACAAACTTTTTATCTCTATCTAAAATAATACTTCTAGGTAATCCATGTACAATCGTACAATTTCCTTGAAAAATAAGTCTACTACATGCATTATATTTGTTGCCTTCTTACAAGGTATGAAAAAACTTAACAAAATCTTCAATTCTAAACAAATTTCCTTTCATCTATATGAATTTGAGGCCAAAATTAATTTTCACTTACCAAAGCCACTATCTTGTCAATACCAAAATGTCCTTCTAATCCACCACTATTCTTTTCTTTTATTAGGTTGTCTCTCATAGAAATCCTAGGAACACATAATTGATTCCCTTTAAATATATAACATCTCATCTTGAATTAAATAATCCAACCACTTGGTTTGGTCCACTACAACATGTTCTTTACAAGGTTTCCAAGGTTTGGCAAAATCAGGGTCTTCTTCATACAAGCTCTTAGTGTAAAGACTGAGATTACATACAAGTATGTCACATAAGCATTAAAGCATAACAAGTCAACAATTCAATACATTAATCACATGTTACATCAAATGAAGATCATACAAGCGACCAACTTGTTGAATGTACAATGAGTCATAATATAAAATACATACAGTTACATGCCGACCAACTTGTCGGAATAAGAATCAAATCTTACAATTTACATTGATACATCAAGTTTATTACATTCAAAAGTGTCGACCAACTTTTCGATCACTAGATAAGGAACAACATGTAATATAGAGAGAGAAGAAGAAAAAAAAAAAAGCACTGGAAGTATCAACTCATCGGGTTCTATCTCCTAAGCCTTGGTCTGAGTCCCTTATGCTTCCTTGAGAATAGAGGTGGGGTCTAGGCACTTTTACTGCCCAACCATGGATTGGTCAGCTCCAGAAGTGATGAGCTTCCCCGAGGTTCTTCCTGACATGAAGAACGCCCCATCCCTACACGAGAGGCCTAGCTTCTTGCTACTGGCATATTTGGATGGTCTTAGTGCAGTCGTGTAACTTAACCTACAAGCACATATGCCTACAGTAGGTTCTATACAATGGATGTAGCAAGGGGTAAACATAACCATGCATGTCAAATATGAACAAATGCATTTACTTTGGCCAAAGTATTAATCCAGATTTGAACTGGCAGGTAAATAAAAGAATTCACCCTCCCTTGTAATCTACATTCAGCACATCTTCTATCAATTGATACATTCCAAATTTCACATGAATCAGAAAAATAACAGCACCATAGAAAACATATTCAATAAATACAGCAATCATAACATAATATCTCATTATCCATTCAATACTATAATACTATTTCATTGCTGTAAAGTTTCACCGAGTTTTAAAAACAAGAGAAGAGTGTATAATTAAAGACACTAAACAGAAACAATAAGATATCAAGTTTTTAGATTCCACATCCTTCTAGAATTGGAATTGCTAAACAACAATATTCTAGGAATTTTCTAAAGGTTTAAAGCCTGTCAAGTTATGTCTCTGTTTTCCTTTTATAATGTATAACTTACAGACTAGTATAAAACTATACATTTGGAAAAGATATCAATTCAGTAAGGAGTTAAAAAAAAAACTAACCTACCAAAGATGAACAGAGCATTTCATCAAATCGCCAACTGTCAAGTTTCAACACCAAGATCATTTCCACAATGTAATTTCCATTAGTCAAATAGTTATCTGACAAGTAACAACTCTGAATATCTGTTAAACACTGCAAAACACATTTCGTTAAACAATTTACCCACAAGGATCTTGGTTGAGGGTCAATGAGATAAATCCCGATAAGGCAGGAATCTCAAAATGGGGTCTTGCTGGAGATAATTGTAGCGGTTACTATGATGATCCACCGTCGAAAAAAAAAAAAAAAATTTTAAAAAAAAATGAAAATAATAAAAGGGCTGCTAACAAGCATTAAAGTTTTTACCCAATGTTTCAAGAGAGTTGTGTCACTTATCAAAATTTTGTGAGAAATCGAGCGTGTGTAAGAAATAAATTTTCATGGAAATTGTATACAGTAAAACATACCTAGAGGTCAAGAAGACTGGGAGTGGCCTCATTACTAGCCGAGCGATTTACAGCAATGGAGGTTTATTATCAGCCATAATGGCGAGGCTCTGCTTTCGTCTAGGCTTGTACTAAAAAGAATAATTGCATGGCTAAGACTCAGGCAGGTTTCTGAATTGAGATAACTATTAGAAGGCATGAGCTTCAAGGATTTAGCACTTCACGTTGTATTTGCACAGTATTCAAATGGAACTAGGAATTGTTTCAGCAGCACCACAATCACAAAAGCAATACCTCAATTGTCAAAGACTAAACACCGAGCCGATAAATTATCTTCTCCAAAGAAATTGTTGAATCCCATCAAAGCAAGTGTTGGTGTATTTTGGTCTACTACAGAATATAAATTGTCTATCAAAGATAAGTCTTTGTGACGCTCATATGATAAGAAGTGGGCATCTGACAAACCCATTTTTATTCAACTGTCTAATTTACAAGTATGCCAAAAGTGGGATTCTAGGAGATGCAAGAGAAGTTGTTGACAAAATGACTGAACGAGATGTAGTTTCATGGAACTCCATAATTATGGGATATGTGCAATGTGGATATGCCACAGAGGCACTACAGTTGTTTGTGAATTGCAGAGAAATGGATTAACACCTAGCCAGAAACCTACAGTTTTCCATATTAATAATAACAAAACAATGCATTCTTTCTCAAATAAAGATTTCAGAATGTAAACAAATTACCGATTTTAATTTCAAACAAAAGTGAATCAATGAAGTCCTCACAGAATAATCAAGAGAAGATGAAGGACATAGGCAATAAGGAAAAGAGTATTGGTAAAGGCCAGGGCACTGCTATGAGTAAGCCTCCGCAGTATAATGAGGAGAACCATACTAGTAAAAGAAACAAGCTACAGATTAAGAACAGAGGCTACGCATGATCATAATCAAAAAATTCTTCATCGTAAAATCTTCCTTTTCTATTCTAGGCTGCAAAAAGGAAAATATGAAAGGCAAGGAAATCAAGAAAATGAAGAAACCTCCAACCCCGTTCCCATCATAATGCCCAGAACCATTCCAAACATTGAATACAATATTGACATATCCATATTTGCCAAAAGTGTAAATGCAAAAATTGAGCCAAAACATTCAAAAAAAAAAGAAAGTGGAACCTGGTTGTAGTAGGAATGTGGCCTGAATAAGTCTCCAAGTCCAGCGCTACACAGGGTTTGGTGCCAAATTCTGAAGTACTAATTCCCAAAAAAAAATTTCAAATCAATACCCTGTTCCCCTTTTTTTACAGCTACTCCTCGAGCATGTCAAGGAAAAAGAATGCCCATAATGAAACAGTTCTTGGAATAAATCCACTCCTTCCATAACTAATTCTTGGTTTCACTTCCAAGTAAAAATGAAAGTAAAAGAAAATAAACAATGAAAATACACATAATTTTGAAAACACGAAATGTCACTTACATGGCAAGTGATCTAAGATCATATGCATGCAAATAATAGATGCACAACAAAGTATATATATGCATGTGAAAACAAACCATTTTGTACACTATAAATATTGTATGCAAAGTGTAAGGTCATGCATTTTCACTTAACATTTTTTTTTAATCATTGATCATTAAAACACTCATATCAAAACTAATAGATGCTTATAAAGTGGTGTGTGCATGGCACTACTACATTTGAATCTGTCACTAGGTGGGGAGCTAGACCTCTCTCCTCGACCACACCTCTGTCCTCCAACCTGCAACCACTCAAACACTTAACAATAAAAACTATCATCAGTAATGCACACGATAAATATACCTCCAAAATTAAATAATCATTTGAAATTTGCAACATTGCCAACTTCCATCTCATTTAATTAAAACAAATTACCAGTTTCCATAGTTACCAAGACATGTCAAGTCATCCAAGTCGGCATAAATCGACTGAATGATCCACATAATAAGGAGGTCGCAAAACTAGTCGTGACACTTTGATTCCTCAAATCCTAACACTTTAACTCTCATTTCTGTTAGCAAATTTATTGTCCTACTCAAAGCATCAACAACTTTATTTGAATTTGAACTCATATGTTTTAGAACAAAAGTGTAACTCTATAAGAACTCTACTCATATGAGCATGTGTCTCTAAATCAACTTACCTTGATTGTTCAAATGTTGCAATGCTTGATGATCTATATACAATACAAACTCCTTAGGCAAGAAATAGTGTCTCCACTTCTTCAAGGCTTGAACTTTGGCATATAACTCTTGATGATACACTAAATATCTCCTCTTTACATCATTCAACTTCTCACTGAAATAAGAAATAGTTCTTCCTTCTTGACTCAAAATTGCTCCAATTATATTTCCACTTGCATCACATTCAACTTTAAATACTTTACTAAATTTAGGTAGGTCTAACACAGGTATTTTAGTCACCTTATATTTAAACAACTCAAAATTTTTGTTTTCTCTAGATATCCATTTTAAATCCTTCTTATCTCCTTTCATTGTCTTAGTCATAGGACTACAAACCAAATTGAAATTCATAATGAACTTTCAGTAGAAACTAGTCAATCTATAAAATGATCTTACCTCTCCCATGCTTTCAAGTGTAGGCCATTCAATAATTGTCTAAATTTATCAGGATCCATCTTCAATCCATCCACATATATCAAAAATTTCCCAAATACATAAGTTCTTCCTTCATGAAAGTACACTTCTTAATATTTATCAACATCTTCTCTTCTCTCAACCTCTACAACACTTGTCCCAAATGCAACACATGTTCCTCTTTTGTCTTTCCAAAAATCAAAATGTCATCCAAATACACAATCACAAACTTACCCAGGAATTTATTCAATATCTCATTCATCAATCTCATTAAAAGACTCGGTGCATTAGTCATTCCAAAAGGCATCACCAATCATTCATAAAATTCTTCATTTGTCTTGAATGTATTCTTCCACTCATCTCCTTCTTTGATCCTGATCTAATGATAACCACTCATCAAGTCTATCTTTTTAAAATATTTGGCTCCACTCAAATATTCCATCATGTCATCCATCCTAGGTAAAGAAAACCTATACTTTACTATGATTCGGTTTATAGGTCTAGAATTAGTAAATTTTCTCCCTTCTTATTAGGTTCTAATACCATAGGCACTACATAAGGACTCAAACTTTCAACAATCAAACCTTTCCTTAAAAATTCTTGTACTTGTATATTTATCTCCTCATTCTTTGCAGGTGTAATTTGGTGTACAACCTTATTAGGAAAACTAGTTCTAGGAATCAGATCCATACAATGAATGATACTTCTCATAGGTGGTAACCCATCATGTACATTATATAAGATTATGTCCTCATATTCTGTCAATAGATCCTTTATCTCCTTTGGTTGTTTATCTTCTAATTCCAAGTCAAACTTCTTAGGAATCAAAACATAGCACATACTCTCACTTTTCAAACCATCTAGTCATTTCCTTCCTTCAACCAAACAAATTCTAACACTCATATAAATCTCACTCTTAGGAGTCTCCTCTAAGGAAAAAAAGCTTGTTTCATCCCATTTGCAATAACAGTATAGATGTTCTTCCTACCATCATGCAGTGCTTTTCTATCATATTGCCATGGTCTACCCAAAAAGATATGACATACATCCACATGCATAATATCACACAAAACTTCATCATGATAAGATCCAATCTTGAATTTTACCAAACATTGTTCACTTACCAGTACTATATAATCATCTTGAATCCATGCTATATGGTAGGGTTTAGGGTGCTTCAATCTCTACAACTTCAACTTGTTCACCAACTCCTCTTAGGATAGATTATATGAACTAACACTATCAATGATAACTTTGTAATATTTGCCTTCAATCTTATATCTTTTTATGGACAAAATCTTCCTCTGCAATGGCTCATTATCCATCTCATTCTAACATATGGTTCTCCTTATCATGAAAGATTCTCCATCTTCAAGTTGGTTCATGGGTTCAATAGATTCTTCCTTAGCTAAAGTAACTCTTAAACTATTCTCTGTCTTCTTACTTGAATTTCCTTGTCTACATTCAAAAGCTCAGTGTCCTCAAAATTTGAAGAAATTTCCTCTAAAAATACCCTTATCATCTCTCCTATATCCATTATGTCATCCATTCCTATGAAAGTTTATATCATATCTTTAGTGTGAATAATCCTCTTTTCCTTAGATACCTTACTTTTTTTCTGATCTACAGAAGATCCTCCTCCTCCAGTGAATGTTCTACCACTCTAATGTTAATCTCTATTGAGCATTTAAGGTTGTCATTAGTATCAAAGGATATTAAACAGGTTGGTCGGTCACTTATATTGAGTTGGTTGGTAACCAAAAGTAAGACAGAGCAGTCAGTAAAGCCTTTACACCAAGCATCACATAGTTTATCAAGCACCAATGACACCGACATCAACGGACAGTAAACACCGAGCATCACAGTATACACCGAGTAGTTTATACAGCATTTACCGATTATCACAGAAAATGGCATAGTAATCTGAAATGGCACATTTTTCTATGCAAATGGTTACAATAAATCATAAAATGGTTTACCAAGATCAAGGAGCATTTATTGTAAAAGATACTCATTAAATATAATGTTTATCTTATTGTAATAGTTGATCTAGGTTAATTTTGCACCGTAGATCTTAGGGTTATGATTATTTTTGTAACCTAATTTTTGCTAAAGTGGCAAAAATAGAACACTATATATTTTGTATGTTTTCATTACTTTATAAGGTTGGTGAACTGATATATGAATCACGGAGCACTTGAAGTCATTGCCTAACTCCAAGTCAAACGGTTTACAGAGAAGAATAGAGTATAGAGGATATCAGATTGAACAGAATCAGAGAAGGCTACTGAGCAGAATAGAGAAAAGAATCATCACAGTCAAGGTGATATTTTTATGAGAATTTATTGATTTGTTTTAGACAGTTGAGTTGTCAACTAGCAGATAACTACCTATTACTCTCTAACAATTGTAATAGAGTTTTTGATAAAATCTCTTAACAGAGTAGACTTAACAGTCTTATGTAAATCTCTTAACCGAGTACACACTTCATTAGTGTTGTCAAAATCCTATAACTAGGTAGATCTAGCTGATCTAATATGTTACTCCTAACAGGGTAAGATCACCAGAAGTGATCAAAACTTGTAGCCTTAACAGGCAAACCTTTTCTATCTACAGTAATGAAGAATTTGTGGGTGTCATCCCCACTGCAGTTTTTACCTTCTTACAAGGGTTTCTGCATTACCAAAATACTTGTGTTATGTGATTGTCATATTGATTTCATGTTGTTTACTTTCTCAAGTTAACTAGATGATTGATTTATGCAATTAGATTCAAGTTATTTTGATTGGTTATCATAGTAGATAGCTATAGATCTGAAAGGTTTTACAAGTGAAATATTTGAAGGCACTGATTCACCCCTCCCCTCTCAGTACCTATCTCTCCTAATTCCAACAATTGGTATCAGAGCTCAGTTCTCTTGTTGAGCAGTCTAACCACTAAAGGGTAAAGATCTAAGTCATGGAGAGATACAAGCTTGACAAGACTATTGAGAATCAGAAAATACAAATACATATGTTTGTGGAATAGTATAAACAAGCCAAGGAAGAACTGAAGAAATTACTGGTTGAAAGGAAGAATCTTGCAATTCTATAGAATGAAATTGGTTATCATGAAGAACCTATTGATGAAATATTTGATCATATTGGATCAAGCTCTAGAAGCATCTCTAACAGATCTAAAAGCATAATCTCTGACTTGTCTGAAAATAATCAGCATCTATCTGAGCAAGTGAGAGCACTTCAAATCAGTCATGAATCTCAGATGGTGAGAAAGGTGGAAATCATGAACAATGCTAGACAAGCTGAACAAGATCAAAATCTAGCTATTGAAGAGCGAAGACTGATGATTGAACAACTCCAAGAAAAAGAAAGTGAAATTCAGAGACTCACTAATTGTAACTTCCAAGTATCAAATTAGATGATGACAGTTAATCAAGAAATGAACCAAGTAAATGGAGAATTATTAAGAAGACTTGAAGATGTTGCAATACTCAGAGAAGATAATGAAAAATTGAGAAATGAAATAAAGATACAAAAGCAACATAATGAAATGATGAAGATAGTTGAAGATAGTTCCAAAAAGATTGATGATTTCCTGATTAATCAGAGAAGATTCAGAAGCAAAGCCGGTATAGGCTACATCGATGAAGGAGAATCATCACAATAAGCTAAAAAAAGTCAATAACAATCAAAGTCAAAAACCTAAAGTGTTGACATGTTATCACTGTGGAAAACTAGGACATACATCTAATGTGTGCAGAAGCAAAGCACAAGGTAAACCTCCTGTCATTCTTAAATTCAATGGATATTGTTATTACTGTGGTAAGTTTGGACATCCAGCTTATGAATGTAGAGCTAAGTAGAATGACATTGCTAATAATATTACTAAGGAGAAAATATGCTATACTTGTAATAAGCATGGACACACTGCAAGGGACTGCAAAGCAAAAATGAAACAAGTTTGGAAACCTAAAGAGAAACTATAATGAAAGCCATATCAACCGAAGAGACAAGGTAACTCATATGTTTGGGATTATAATACATGGACTAATTGTGTTGTATGTGGTTGGTGTGGACATATTACAACAAATTGTTATAGAAAGAATCAGATTGGACAATCAAGAAACTAGACAAATGCAAGAATGGCATGTATGCACTATCACAAGGTCGGTCATTTAAGCAAGAACTAAAGAGACTGAGCACTAGATGAAAACCATATATTTGAGAGTGGATATACCATTGCAAAAATTATGAAGTTAAGGAACACAATGTGGAAGAAGGCATCTAATGAGAATGCTGAGTCAAGTAACACTTTCGGTGAAACCTCATCCACTGGATTGGGTGACATTGATACCTCCACTTAAGATGACAAAGGTATGTATGGAACTAACATTTTAAATGATCACATTTTACATGCAGTTCCTTATATATGATGTACAAATACCAAATCTACATGAATAAAGATGCACAGTGGTTTATGTTTTGTGAGTTTGTAAATGTCACATAGTCGGTAAAACAAGAAATGAGAGTTGATTACCCGTCGGTAATCACTATACAAGGTTAACCGAAAATAGTGCAAACTGATGAAGAAATTCTATATTAACCGAGCAAAGGAAATTGTAGACATTATTGAGCTGATAGTTGTTTCATACCAAAAGTTAGGTCACACATTTAATGCACCAAAGTTTGAGCAGGAATATCAAAAAGTCTATAAATACACAAAAACAGAGCTCATTTTTACATTGAGATTTTGAAGAATAGAGATTTTATAGAGAAGATTTTGAGCTAAATATTTTCGAAAAAATATTCAAAGTCACTGTAGATCAAACTGACAATAATTCTTTGACGCTATCAAGTAAGTTCATTTGCCTACCGAACACTGGTTATCCATTGCTTGTCGAAACCCTAGAATTGATTTATGGCATCAACATCATCTGCAAGAAAATCCCAAAACATTGAGGAGGAAGTAGAATTAATTGTTAGGGCTAATTTTGCTGAGGCCAAATTCAAACCACATCCCAAGGTTGCAACACAAACGGATGATATGGGTGCATTTTCAAGTATTCCAGATAGGGTTTTGTTAACAGAAGACGTTAGGGCCTATATTCACTACAAAATCAGAGAAGTAGGTGATTTTGAGACCATTACTACTTATCAACAAGTTTGTGGACCGGATGGAAAGTTAAAATCCGAATATGAGAAGATTGAGAACTCAGGGTTATCATGCGTCATGCACTACCTGTAATCCTTCAAAACTAACTAGATAAGAATTGTATTTAGCAGATTTCATGATGGGAAATTCTGGCTAGACAAACCTATTGAGGTCACAAAGAAGATTATCAATAGGGTTACTAGGTACCCTACAACCAACAAAGCAAAAGCCTTTTGAAGTTCACCTTGTCCTGACGTTGAGAAGAACACTGGAGCTCAATGGGACGATAGGGCACTAAAAATCTCAACCATCAAAGACCCAGTGATAAAATTTTCAACACATGTCATTGGGTACAAGATATTTCAATCTAGTAGACTAAACAGTGTACCCTGCAATGTCATGGACATGGCATATAAAATTGTGAAGAAAGATCACCAGGTAGATCTTGCTGAACTGCTACTACACCAACTACAAGAGAATATGAAGACAATAAGATCAAAGAAGTCCAACACATGTAAGTACGGATCATTGCTTGTCTATACATTTTTCTATCTACAAAAATATGTACCTAGTATCGGTAAAGTAAACTGGCAATCCGATAAACTGATAACTGCACAAATTGGTGAAATGATGAAAAGTCTAGGAGATAATCTGAATAAGGAATTTGATGCATATTTCAAAGAATTTCAGACAAAAATGCATCAAAGGAGTATAATTCCAAGGGAATTAGTGAGTAAATTTGAAAATGACATATGTTTTGTAGTCAGCACAGACCACTCAATGATAAAGGCAGTAGAACTGAGAACAAAATGGTTGGCACCGATGGGATACAAAATGAACTATGATTTCTCTTTGAAATCTATTAATACATTACTAGCATTACCGATAGATATCACTGCCACTAGGTTTGGCACATACGAGGAAGCTAAGTCATGAATCACTATAGACATAGAGATCAGAAAAATGTCTAGAAGGGCAAAGAAAATGAGAAAAGATCTTGCAGCAAGATATGGAAATGCATCTACCTCATTTGTGGAGTCACTGGTTAAAGAAACAACTGAAGGTCAGTTACATTTGGCTAACAAGCCCTATGATAGCGAGGATACTGAGTCAAAAAAAGAAAAGGATCCCGCACCAATTCCTCCCACCAATGTTGAATAGGAAATGCAATCACCAGAACAAAAAGGTATGAAAACAAGGTCATCAACTGTAGCCTCATCCCCTTCGATGAAAGAGGAAATAAAAGTTAAGAAAATGAGGGCAGCTACACTGACAAGGAAATATGTTAAGAGAAAGACAGGTTGTAGCTAAGGCAACAAAGAAAAGGAGAAAATTGACCAGAAGTAAAGAAGACATAGAGGAGACTGAAACTAAAAATGATCCTAATCAATTCAAGATAGTTCGTAATAGGGAAAGTACAATAGAAGAAATAATTGAAGATATTATTGAAAATGGAAATCTTGCAGATCTAGGCATAGGCAAATTTGACAAAATGTCAATTGAGGACAAGACAAAGCTAGAACATGCTATCATCTAGATGATGATTAAATTCAAGAGAGTACCAATGGAATTCACATGTCAATTACCAAAAGAACTAGATGACAAAATAAATGAGAAATGGGCTATTGCACTAGATGCTGAGAAAAGGAAAAGAGAACTATCATTAGTTCATGCAGCCTTACACTTCAGCTATGATGTTGTAAGTGAATACTTGACAAAGTACCAAGCACAATTTCTAGTCAAGAATAGAGCTATGTAGATATTGGATGAGAATCTGGCTGATATGGATGTCACATGTGATTCTCTATGGACATCAATTTTGAAAGAAAAAGAGAAAGCTGAACAAGAAGCATTCCTGAAACTATCTAAGAAGAGACATAGTTCAAAAGGTAAAGGTATTTACATTGATGATAACAAGGGAAAGAAGCTAAAGGACACCAGTATATTAGTTACTGAGGTAATTGATATCACTGAACAAAAGGAAGAAATAAGAATTTCACAGGATGCACTGGATCAAGTAAAGATCCACTTGCAGAAGAAAATTGATGATGATGTACTCATTGAGGACATCACTAATGGTGATCCTAATGATAAGGATGATGAAGATGTGACTATTGCACTGAACAAAGATGAAGCACTAGACACTGATTATGTGTTCACATCTCTATCAGGTGAACTTCTTGTACTTGCAGAGGCAGTTGAAATACTTTCACAAGTACAACCTGATGCTTCTCATCCTGAGAAAAATAAAGATACAACTGGGATACAAGCACCTAAGCAACCTGTAGATACAAATGAGCCTACCAAAATAGAGGCACAGTCTACAAAAATAAAGGAACTAGAAGAAACAAAGTCAACCAAGGTGAACCCACCTGACACTACAACTGAGACTCCCACACCATCTACCGAGGAGAAAAAGAAGGAAGATACGGTGTCAATTGGGAAAGATACTCTGAAGAGTGGAGAAAAAAATATTGTTATTAGTGAGAAGAATTCACCTCTTGCACTCAAGAAGAAGAAGAAGAAAGGAAAAGGGCCAGTCACCATTGATGAAGTTATAATTATACCAGAATGTGACCCGAGAACCCTAAGCCTTGAGGAAATAAGTAGATATGGGGAATTATGTTCAAGGAAAGTGGTATAAGAAAAGTTAAGGAAAGAACACAAACAAAAAGAAGTGTTACATGATGTGAAGGATATTTTGCAACAGATAGTACCGGAGACAAATATTGATGAGAATACTCTCATCATAGATCAATTTGCTACACTCACCGAAAAAATCAATGCCCCTGATACAGATACAGACAAAAGAATAGAAGAAAGGGAAAAATCAAAGATTCAAGACAAATTGGCAGAAAGGATTAGCATAGAAGTGGCACTGAAAAAGGTAAAATTATTTGAGGTCATTACTGAGGTAAAATCTATCACCTAGATAATCTGTCAATTTTTTATCAAGCTTTGTACTTCAGACACCTTCACTATAGAAGTCAATGAAAAGATAAAAGGTTTAGAAGTAGAAATAAAGTTGAGTACACAAGATCCTATAACTGAGCTGAATGCTTTCTTAAAGCATATTCACCGAGTTCAAGAACTCTAGTGGTTGATAGTAGATCTAAGAAAACAAGAAGAGCAAATCATTGATCAGGTCACAGAGTTACAAATATAACTCACTCCTTAGGTGAAAATTTTTGAAACTCATATTGTCAAAGCTGAACAACTTGTAGCAACATTAGAGATTTTAGTGTTAGATAATATCTTTGACATGCATGCACAAGTCGGTCTTGAGCATATTTCTCTTACCAACTTGAAAGAGGAGTGGGACAACCTCTTGGAGTCTGTAAAGAAAACCCATCAAAACATTTTTGATAAGATGTAAGTATACATTATTTTTTTGTGTTTGGCATTATTATCAAAAAGGGGGAAAACATGTATATGCCAAATAAGTATACTTTGATATGTACATATTACCAGGAGCATGCACCAAGGGGGAGTACTTTGTACTCAAAAAATTTTTTGTTGTGGATATGTATATGGCGGAGACATAAGGAATATATAGGAACATTTTGTCTATATACATTCAAAGTTTTGATACTAATGCCACAGGGGGAGATTGTTAATCTCTATTGAGCATTTAAGGTTGTCATTAGTATCAAAGGATATTAAACAGGTCGGTCGGTCACTTATATTGAGTTGGTTGGTAACCAGAAGTAAGACAGAGTAGTCGATAAAGCCTTTACACTGAGCATCACATAGTTTACCGAGCACCAACAACACCGACACCGACGGACAGTAAACACTGAGCATCATAGTATACACCAAGCATTTTATACAGTGTTTACCGATGATCACAAAAAATGGCATAGTAATTTGAAATGGCACATTCTTCTATGCAAATGGTTACTACAGATCGTAAAATGGTTTACCAAGATCGAGGAGCATTTATTGTAAAAGATACTCATTAAATGTAATGTTTATCTTATTGTAATAGTTGATCTAGGTTAATTTTGCACCGTAGCTCTTAGGTTTATGATTATTTTTGTAACCTAATTTTTGCTAAAGTGGAAAAAATAGAACACTATATATTTTGTATGTTCGCATCACTTTATAAGGTTGGTGAACTGATATATATGAATCATGGAGCACTTGAAGCCATTGCCTAACTTCGAGTCAATTGGTTTACAGAGTAGAACAAAGTACAGAGGATATCAGATTGAGTAGAATCAGAGAAGGTTACTGAGAAGAACAGAGTAGAGAATCATCACAGTCAAGGTGATATTTTTATGAGCATTTATTGATCTATTTCAGACAATTGAGTTGTCAACTAGCAGATAACTGCCTATTACTCTCTAACAATTGTAATAGAGTTTTTGATAAAATCTCTTAACAGAGTAGACTTAACAGTCTTATGTAAATCTCTTAACCGAGTACACACTTTATTAGTGTTGTCAAAATCCTATAACTAGGTAGATCTAGCTGATCTAATATGTTACTCCTAACAGGGTAAGATCACCAAAAGTGGTCAAAACTTGTAGCCTTAATAGGCAAACCTTTTCTATCTGCAGTAGTGAAGAATTTGTGGGTGTCATCCCCACCGCAGTTTTTACCTTCTTACAAGGGTTTCTGCATTACCAAAATACTTTTGTTATGTGATTTTCATATTGATTTCATGTTGTTTACTTTCTCAAGTTAACTAGATGATTGATTTATGCAATTAGATTCAATTTATTTTGATCGGTTATCACAGTATATAGTTATAGATCTGAAAGGTTTTACAAGTGAAATATTTGAAGGCACTGATTCACCCCTCCCCTCTCAATACCTATCTCTTCTAATTCCAACATCTAAAATCTTCATCCTCTTCCTCTATGTCTCAACTCATGTATTTTATTCAATTTTTCCTTAGCCTTCAAAGAATATTGATAAGCTTTAAGTCCACACTATGAAAATTGAATAAAATGATCTCATCTTGTATAGACATGCTTAAACCATTAAGGTACCTTAAAATCTACTCAACATCATCCTTAGTATGTCTAGATCTGATGTCCAACTTGTAGAATTCCTGAGTATACTCCTTCACACTAGATTCCTTTTGCTTTAGTTTTGCAACTTTTGGAACAAATTCACTTGATAATCTGTACGTAAGAATTTTTCCTTCAACTTTTTCACCATTATATCCCAAGATTTTATGTACTTCTCAACTCTTCTTTGTCTATCTGTCTGAAAATGTTCCCACTACAATGAAGCATGACCTCTCAATTTTGTGCAAGCACACTTAACCTTCTCATCTTCACTTGTACCTTCAAAATAAATATACTTTTCCATCTTTGTGATCCAATCAAGCAATTCATTTGAATCCAATTTTCCATCATAGTTTGGTGGGTTAAAATGTGGTTTGGTATTTACCCTAGTTAGGGTTCTCAATATTTTTTCATCTCCCTTCTCAAGATCTGGTTCTTCTTCCATTATGTATTTTTCTTCTTCATCACACACATCTTCAACATGTCAACCTCTTATCTAGGCCATTTCAACAACTTATTGACACAAGGAAGGGTAGATAACTGGGGCTAAGCGCTCACCCAATTACCATACCACCTTGTTGAATCACAACATGGAAGCAATAACACATAAATGGAGAGAAAGAATGCAGATCATATTCATTTATTCATTCAAACTTCATACATGTCAGGCTATGAGGCCTTCCTAATTATGACCAATACAAATATGAATCAATTAAACAACAAAATATTCTTCATGCATGTGAGATCCATGATCTTCATCTTCTTATCTACCTTCTAACCTATTTTTTTTAATCTAGAATGGATTATTACATTTATACTTGAGGCTATCGAATAGGTTGGCTCAAAGAATCTTCTAGATATTGCATTGGACAAAGAAACAGCCTAGATTTAGGTCCACACATTTCCCAATGAATGATCCCCACATTAATATCATGACCAAAATTAAATAAATAAGTCAGCCAACCTAAACAAACAAAAAAAACTCATCGATGAACTAGGCCATCGAGAAAAATAGACACACCAAACCAACTCGGTGAAGAACATCACCAAGTAGAAATAAAATTAAAAAAATCCACTTGGTGAAAGGAACCACCGAGAAGAGAAAGATAACTGATTGCGCTGTTGAATAACAAGAACACTCCACTAAGAAATCCAAAGCAGTTATCGAGCATATCTAACAAGCTACCAAGATACAAGATTGCCATAAAACTGAGATGCTCCTACATTAGACACCTAGGGTTGAAAAGAAATGATTCTCCAAATCATGAGTGAGGTACAACTTGAAATGAATCCAACTTGGATTGAGAAATCCATATAGAGTCTTCAATCAGTCTGTTCTTCCACTTTACAAAGTATTCCATATAATCCTTTCCTCTTGTGCTTCTTCCAACTCTTTGTTCCAAAATATGTTCAACTTCTTCTCACTACTTCTTAGGATAATACTTTGTACTTTCACTTCTTCATCAGGCTCATGATACTCATACAAATCTACAATGTTGAATATTGGTGATATGTCCATGTCATTAGGTAACTCTACTTCATAATAATTTCCACTGTCAAACTTCTTCAATACCTTATAGGGACCAAATTTCTTCATCTTCAACTTACCATAGGTCCCAACAGGAAAAAAAAATTTCTTCAAATGAACCATTACCTCATCACCAACTTCAAAAATAGTATGTATTTTTAACCTATCTGCACTATCTTTGCATTTATGATTAGTCTACTCAAACTTATGTTTCACTTTCTCATGCAATGACTTCATAAACTCAGTAAATTATTCCCCTTCAGCACTCTTCTTCTCTTCTCCAGCAATATATTTCTTGAGTCTAATATACCCCTCAGTTGTATTCCAGTAACAATTTGAAAAGGTGACTTGCTAGTACTCCTATTCATTGAATTATTGTATGCAAACTCTACTTGTGCTAACATTAAATCCCAATCACTTGGTTTTTATCCAGCCAAGAATCTCAACAGGTTAGCCAACTTCTATTTACAACCTCTATTTGTCAATCAATTTGTGGATGAAATTTTGAACTATACTTTAACTCAGTATCCAACTTCTTTCATAGAGTCTTCCAAAAATAGCCAACAAACTTATTGTCTTAGTCAGAGATGATACTCCTCGGTAATCCATGCAATCTGACAATCTCCTTGAAGAAATGATCTTCTATATGCATTACATCGGATGTTTTACTACATGGTATGAAATGTGTCATCTTGGAAAATCTGTCCACAAAAACAAATATGGAATTATTACCTCTTGATGTCCTCAGTAAGCCAAGAAAAAAATCCATGCTAATACCACTCTAAGGTTTCTCATGAATAGAAATCATTGTATAAAATCCATTATTCTGACTTACTCCTTTAGCAACTTGATAAACTCCACAACTCTTCACAAATTTATAAACATCCTTATACAACTACAGCTAAAAATACCTTTCCTTAAGAAAACTCGGTGTCTTATCAATGCCAAAGTGTCCAGCCAAACCACTACTATGCTTCTCATTTATCAAATTAGTTCTCATTGATCCTCTCAATATATAAAATTGAGTTCCCTCGAACAACATACCTTCTTTAATGAAATATTCTTTCCACTTACTTGATTGATCTAGAATAGGTGCTCTACACATCCTCCATGCTCAGAAAAATCAAGGGCAATTTCATACAAGTTCTTCATTTCATCAAAACCAAGAACCTCAATTCTCTTTTCAGTCAACAAAGATCTTCTACTAAATGGATCAACAACTTGGTTAGACACTCCACTCTTATGTTTGATCACAAATGTAAAATTCTGCAAATGCTAAACCCATTTCATATGTCTCTAATTCAACTTATTTTGACTATCTAAATATTATACAGCCTTATGATTAGTATACAACACAAATTCCTTTGACATAAAATAATATCTCCATTTCTTCAGGGCTTGAATGATAGCATAGAGTTCTTGATCATACACAAAATATTTCCCTTTAGCATAATTCAACTTATCACTAAAGAAAGCAATAGGTTTAAATTCTTGACTCAATACAACTCCTATTGCACTACCACTTGCATCACATTCAACTTGGAATACCTTATTGAAATTAGGTAAAGATAACATAGGCAATTCAACAACCTTCTGTTTCAAAGTCTCAAAACTCTTATCAGCTCCATGTGTCCACTTGAATTCTCTTTTGTCTCCTCTCATTGTCTCAGTCATAGCATTGCAAATTGAACTGAAATTTCTGATGAACTTTTAGTAAAAACATGTTAAACCATGGAATGATCTTACCTCACCAACATTCTCAGGTGTAGGCCACTCAAGTATGGCTTTAAACTTCTCAAGATCCATCTTCAAACCATTATCTGAAATAAAAAATCCCAAATATACAATCTCTTATTTCATGAAGGAACACTTTTTTAGATTAATCAACAACTTTTCCTGATGCAGGAGCATCCTGGGTGTAAGAGAAATCTTGCATCACCCAAAAATATTTATGTTTTTGTATTCAATAAGGGCTATCTTGTGCAGAGCTGCTATTTGTGGAAACTTTCTATTTTTAGTAAGTTGGTCATACGATCTTGGAATGTTTCTATTTTACATGTAGAGGTTCCTCTCAGTCATATCAACCTGCCAGTACAGTTTCATGGCTAGATCAGGTATAGTTTTGAAGATATTGAAGATTTTCGGTATTGGCAGCAGGGTATAGAAACTTTGAACTCAATTTTGAAGGCTTTAGAGACCCTGAATGAGGTCAAAAAATTGGGTGATAGGCACTTACACTAGTTAAGCCTATAGAGCACTTTGTGGCCTTTTCGAAATGGGGTTATAATAGTCAATCGGGTCAACTGGTGATGACTTATGGTCTCTGGAAGTCGGGCCACCTAAAATGGCAGAAAATAATTTTCCTTCAAAATTTATGTTCAGGTTTCAAAAGTTATTTTGAGCTGAGTTTGATGTAATAAATTGAAAAATAAAATAATTCTAAGTTTGGTCAGCCCTAAGGGCTAAATTTCTAGAACCTTCTCAAGCGGTGGAAAATGCCTATATAAAGAAGGCCCGTAGTGTTGTCTAGGGTAGTTCTGGGTAGTAGATCTGGATATTGATTTGAGGCTTTGTCCTACAAAATATTGTAAAGGAATTCCCATGAGGCTTTGCATATTGTAACTCTGAAAGTTTGTAATTCCACATTTGTGGAGATAATAAGAAGCCAATTTTTTGTTCTTGCATATTGTTGTTGTTTCTTTGTTTCTATTATGTGTTTGTGGTATTAAGGGGAGCACCCTTCATCATTTCCTCTTTCAATCTTTGCAATACATGTCTAATATGCAACAAATGATCTTCACTAGTTTTACTAAATATCAAAATTTCATCCAAGTACACAATCACAAATTTACCCAATAATTTCTTCAAAACCTCATTCATTAACCTCATAAAAGTACTCAGTGCATTATTTAAACCAAAAGGCATAACCAACCATTCATACAAACCTTCTTTCATCTTGAAAGTAGTCTTATATTCATCACCTTCTCTGATTCTGATTTGATGATATCCACTCTTCAAATCAATCTTGCTAAAATATTTTTCTCCACTCAAACAATCCATTATATCATCCATTCTCGGTATAGGAAACTAATATTTAACTATTATCTTGTTGATTTCTCTAGAATCATTACACATTTACCATTCTCCATTCTTCTTAGGTGCTAACACAGCTAGTACTACACATGGACTCAAAATTTCTCTGAATAAAACCTTTCTGCAAAAACTCTTGAACTTGTCACTTGAGTTCTTCATTCTTGGTTGGTGTCAGTTAGTGTGGTGCTTTATTCAGAAAACTAGCTCCAGGAATCTGATCCATACAATGACTAATACTTCTCATCAGTGGTAAACCATGGGGTACATTATTTGAAATGATCTCCTTGTACTTGGTGAGAAACATTTGAACCTCTTTAGGAACTTTATCTTATGTTTTATCACTTAGTTTGTTAGGAATCACATCATAACATACATTATTTCTTTTCAAATCCTTAACAAACTATCTACCTTCCATCAAACAAACTTTCACATATGTACATATCTCACCAACAGATTCATCAATCAAAGACAATAATATTTTTCTCTTTCCATTGGCCGAAATAGTATATTTGTGCAATCTTCCATCATACATTGTATATCTATCATATTTCCAAGGTCTACGCAAAAAAATATGACAATAGTCCATAGGCATAATATCACACAACATCTTATCATAATACTTTCCAATTTTCAGATTTATAAAACATTGTTCATTTACCATAAGTGTATGCTCATCCTTGATCCATGAAATTTCATAGTTCTTTGGGTGCTTCAATATTTCCAACTGTAACTTTGTAACCATTTCTTTTGATGCCAAATTCTCTGAACTTCCACTATCAATGATCACTTTCCAAACTTTGTCTGCAACTCTACATCTGCTTTTGAACAAACTCTTTCTTACCGGATCTTCCTTAGTATTTTCACTCCACAATGCTCTTTTGATCATCAGGTTTCCTTCCTCTTTAGGTTCATTCAGTGAGTCTTCATGTTCCAAAGCATTTCTTCTACTACCAACCTTCTTGCTTGCATGTGTACATGAGCAAATGATCTATGTCCCTCTTCACCACAATTGTAACAAGTTCCTCAAAATTCTCCTCTGCCATATCCACCTCGGGAGTAGTTACTTCTTCCTTGGAATGAACTTTCACCTTTCACTTTGTATTTCCTTGGAATGAACTTTCACCTTTCACTCTATATTTCCTTTTTCTTGATTTGTCTTGTCTTGATCAAATTTATTATTTTCATGATATGATCTACCTATTCCTCTAGGGAATCTACCACCTCTTCCTCTTTCTCTTTTCTCATCCCTTTAATTAAATTTCTCCTTGACTTTTAGGGAAAATTGATAAGCCTCCTCAATACTCTCCATTTTTACCAAATTGATCTCTTCTTGAATAGAAGCTCTCAATCCATTTAGGTACCTTTCAACCTTTTCTACCTCATCTTCAATATGTCCAAATCTGATATCTAGCCTGTAAAATTCCTAGGTGTAATCATTTACCGAGCTATCTTTCTACCTCAAACTTTGCATTCTCCTAACTAGGTTAATATGATAATCACAAGGTAGAAAATTTCCCTTCAACTTATTTACCACCTTATCCCATACCTTGATTTTGGTTTTACCTTTCTTCTTTCGATTCAATTATGGATGCTCCCACCACAAGGATGCATGATCTTTCAATTTTGTGCTTGCAATTTTCACCTTCTTCTCATTCGATATGTTCTCATACTCAAATTATTTCTCCGTCTAGGTGATCTATTCCATCAGTTCATTTGAATCCATCTTTCCACAATACTCAAGTGGGTTAAATTGTGGTGTAGCCTTCAAACTAGTCAATGCCTTTAGGAATATTTCTTCTCCTTAATACATTATAGGTGTAGGTGCAACTTCCTTCTGCATTTCTTCAGCTTCATCACCACTAAAATCATCAAGATTTCTTCCTCGACGTTGGGTTGTCTCAAAAACATCTAATATAGAAGCAATGTATCTTAACATTTCAAGTAAAATTGGATATGTATTTCTTCCTCAAACCATCTTGAAACCATTTGCAATTGTAGGTTAGATCACAATCTACTACCCCACTAAAAATAACCAACTAGGGTTTACAAGAAGGAACCTTGAATGAAGACATAGATTCACAAACCTAGATCAAGATCAAACCTCGCTCTGATACCACCCAATGCAAGGAAGGGTAGAAAAGTGGGGCCAAATGCTCACCCAATTACCAGACCACTTCATAGAATCACAATACAAAAGAAATAACACAGAAATGGAGAGAAAGAACGTAAATCACATTCATTTATTCATTCAAACTTCATACATGTTAGTTGTGAGACCTTCCCACTTATGACCAATATAAATATGAAACAATTACACAACAAAACAATCTTCATGCATGTGAGATCCACGATCTCTAGCTTCTGATCTTCCTTCAAACCTCTTTTTTTTGTTATCTAGAATAGATTATTACATTTATACTTGATGCTATCAAATAGGTTAGACCAAAGAATCTTCTAGATCTCTCATTGGAGAGATTTACAACCTAGATTTAGGTCTACACATTTTCCAATAAATGATCCAAACATTAAGATCATGACCAAAATTAAATACACCAATCAACCATCCTAAACAAACAAAATAAACTCATTAGTGAACTAGGCCACTGAGCAACACAAACACACCGAACCAACTCGATGAAGAACACCATCAAGTTGAAACAAAACACAAAAAATTCACTCATTGAAAGGCACCACTGAGTAGAGAAAGGTAATCGAGCTTATCAATTAACAATAGGAACACTCCATCGAGAACTCCAAAGTAGTTACCGAGCACATCTAACAAGCTTTTGAGATATAGGATTTCCATAAACATCAGATGCTCCTGCATCACTTATAATCATGCTAGAAACTTCCTTAGCATATCCATCATGGAAAGATCTGCATCTCTCCTCGCTCCATATCTAGAATTTCCTCTTCGAGCCATCTTCACACAAGTCCTCTGTAATTATGAGTCAAATCCTCACTTTTTCACCCTAAAAAAAATCAATTAAAAGACTTCACAACCTCATGAATGAATATTTGTTATCACAAGAACAAAAACTCGCTCTTATACCACTTGGTGTAGCCATGGAATGAGGATCCAAAGAAGGACATACCAAACCATCCAGCAAGAGTTAGACAACAAAAGCAAAAACAAGGAGTAGAGAGAAAGAAAGATCCAATATTTGCATTATAATAAATTCATTTATAATTGGCCAACAACATGTAGGATTATAGAATGGGCCCACATGCCTAGTTATAGATATTATCTAGATTATCCTTTGTGTGGATATGTCAAAGTTATTCTACTACTAAGATGCCTCAGTAATGAACAAGTACAAAAATAAATAGATGTTCGTAAGATATCCAAGTCGGCCAAGAATGATCATAATCCACAAGGTGAGAAATTGTAATGTGTAGATAAGTTAGGACCTAAATCATAAAGAACTCCACCAATGACTAGAATGAAGCGTGATCTAAAAGGGAGGTTTTCCAAGAGTCTAGGAACATTGATCGATGAGCCAAATAAGATCGCAACCCAAGGAAAATATTTACAAGATCAAAAACTCTAACTAGCCAAGAAGATGATGAAGAAATAGGTTAAACCCAAATGAACAAAGGTAACTCCACCACAAGGAATCAGATTGAAGTACGAACCTAGACGAAGATCAAACATGAGCCAAGTAATGTGCAACTTGGTCTGCAAGAGAAAATGAGCCAACTTAGAAGAATGACAAAAAAAACACATAGACTAAACTAAACAAGAACAAGAATAAACTGAAAGAAAATATTTTTGGTTGATGCAAGATTTCCAAGAACCCAAGGATGCTCCTACATCATCAGGTCTTATTTGTAAGGGACAACACTCTTGTTTTGTTGCTTTGTAATAAAAAAAGCTTAATTATGCATGTACTAGTAAAATTATTTTTATGTGTGCAAGTGATGAGATTATTTGAGTCATATTGTCTTTCTAATAAGTTAGAATTACTCTCTCTCTCTCTCTCTCTCTCTCTCTCTCTCTCTCTCTCTCTCTCTCTCTCTCTTTGTGCAATCACAAGAATGCTAGTTTTGTTTTATCGTACTCATGACATAAAAATAGTAGTTCATCTTGATGATTAGATCTAACATATAAATAATAGTTAAACATGCCATATAACTTGATATCTATAACACTTGAAAGAATATTTAACATTATTTACATCATTATTAGTAGTAAGTCTAATAATAACATCAACATATTCATAATTATTATTTTTTGATTGTTAGCCATTCAAGAATCAAATACATTATAAAAAAGTATCAATTAGTAAACGTAGAGAATAGGGAAGTGAGAAAAACAAGAACTAGAGAATAAGGTTAGAGAGACTTAGTTAATTTTGGTAGTTGTTGTCATCTCACTCTAATTTTGGTAGTAAGTCTAATAATAACATCAACATATTCATAATTATTATTTTTTGATTGTTAGTCATTCAAGAATCAAATACATTATAAAAAAGTATCAATTAGTAAACGTAGAGAATAGGGAAGTGAGAAAAACAAGAACTAGAGAATAAGGTTAGAGAGATTTAGTTAATTTTGGTAGTTGTTGTCATCTCACTCTAATTCTTCTTCAAATCAAATTAATTAGAATTTGGTATTAGGACCTTACTTCTCTTTTGTGACTTCTCTCCTCATTGTCTCTATGTTAAGAGGTGATTGTGTGTGGTCCCATCCCTTTTGGAATGGTAGTGCTCTCTGCAAGTGGTTGTAATGGTCGATAGAGAATTATTTATTTCTTTAATCATAAATTATTAATCAAAATCACTCAAAATTAGATGCATTACAAATAGAACAATAAAATATGAATAGGGTGGATGGACAAGGTCATACATTGTAATCTCATTTTTAGTTAGGTGACATCCTTCAACTACATCAAAACTTTCATGCTTGTAGACTCATCCTTCGCTACTTAGTACTATTCACCACTTAAAATTGAAATTTGATGTTTGGACTTGCTCATCCTATAGTCTAGTTTGGGGGCTTACATTGAGGAGGAAATGATAGGAAAGGAAAGGAAAGGAAAGGAAAGGAAGGGATCTTTTATAGTCCACAATACCAACCATATGTTTTTGGGTCATATGGTGATTGTAATATGAGACTACCTCATACTCCTTACAAGTGGTACCTAATTGTGCTAAAAATGAGGTGCACATACCTTACCCCCTATGGAATTTGAACTTGTGACCATTCTTTCAAGAGCACAAGTTCGACACCACTAGGCCAACTTTTTTGAGGTTGAATCTAGAAAAAAACCCATTAATGTTGGGCAAGTTACACAACTAGATTTAATAGATTGAAATAGATCCTTAAAAACATTTTGAAATTCATAAGATGTTGAGGTGCAATATCTAGGTGTATGTGAGTGTGAAATTAAGAAGGCATATAATGAAATTATGAGTGTTTTTGAGACTTCTTGCTTCTCATATACTCTTTTTGGTTGTATTTGTAGACTCTTACATTTATTAGTTGACATAAATACTTTTATTTTATAATGAATAATATATTGTTGACATAAATATCTTTATTTTATAATGAAAAATATATTGTTGACATAAATACTTTTATAAAAAACAAACAAATTCAAAATAAAAAACTAAAATATTTCACACCACTACATATAATAATATCCAAACTATATAATAAACAAAATATTAAAAATTACTTTCGAATAACCAAATTAAATTACAATAAGTTCAAATTTTCAATGCATTTTAAATACTTAACTAATCATTTCTTTAAAGTGATTCTAACTACTCTACTGAATATCATTTGATTTGCACTTCAAAGAGAAGATGATTTGCCCTCACCCCACGTGAGTTATGCTAACCAAGGGAGGAGTTAATAACACCCCAACAATTCAAGCTCCAAGTTCTACCATTTCAATGGTAAGTTAGTTTCAACCTAAATTATTTTATTTTATTTGTGGTCCTTATGATTTAGGTGGTTATCACCCAACTTCCATTGAGATATAATAATTTTTATTAAGATTATATTTTACTTTAGGCCTCCTTAAGATTCCCCACGTAAGGCCTTTAAGATTTTTTATTACCAATAATTGAAAATAACAATAACAATACTATGGAAAGGTGACTTGAGTTTTCTCTTAAGACCCAAGATAAAAATATTCATCTTGAGCATTTGGACTTTCCTAATATTCCCTAAGAGTAGGTGAAGGTCAATATATTCTTTATTGGCTTCAATGCCATATACCATGGTAATGACATCTAACATTTGAAATGTATATCAATTAAATTAAAAAAATGTTATATTATTGATTGGAAATAAACTATAAATATATTCAATTGAGCAATATTGTTATATAGATAATATTATCTAATATTGATTTAGATTTTTTTTTGAGGTTTACCATTATGATTGATTTTATTCAATTCTTAAGTGAAAATTAGACATTTTTGTAATGATTCTTGACAATATGATCTCCATCAACCTTTTTATAGGAAAAAATATTTATATTTAACAAGTGTCATTTAATGATAACTATTTGGTTTCATAATATTATAATATAATCTTTTTGTTGTAAATATTTAATTATTATAGTTTTGAAATATTGTTATTTTAAATTTATATTATTTTAATTTTATTTACGTAATATTAATCATTATTCTCACTTAATAAAATAAAATTAATAATTATAATTTAATATAAATACTCTGGTGAAAATATATATTTTATTAAAAAATATAATCTTAATTTAAATAAATAAATTATATCAAATATTATAAGATAATATAATTAATATTAATATTTTTTAATTTTATTAATAATTTAAATTTAAAATGTCACATCTTAAATTATATATTAGATGTCATTCTAACATATTAACATATAAAAGAAACTCTTTAAGTTCCTCACTAAGACTTGAGCCTTGCCCTCATCTAGTTATAGGTAGTTGTTTCTAAATGTTAAACATGAGTGTATGTTAGCACCAAACACTTATATGGCTAACACCAACATAACCATAATTCACATAATCATATGACTAAACCTTAGACTAACCACACTCACCATAATAATTTTAAAAAGTCTAATTATAACATAATATAAACTACTTATTTTATTGTTATTAATATCAACAATATATATAACTTATTATAATATATTAAAAAATAAACTAACATACTAAACTTATAATAATATAATTATTCTATTTATATTTAAACAAATACATAAATTATTATATAATATATATGTACATACTAGACAACAAATTTTATTATTTCAATATTATAAAGACATGTATGGACCACTAGCACCATTTGTTATCTCTAATTTTAATTCTCTTACTATTAACTACTTTTAATATAAATCTTATATTATATTGTAAATTATTTAAAATTAAAGAATTTAAAAATAATCTCCCACCTAAACTCATGAATAATATGATTTTCTAAACCTAAATTTAATATTTATAATTGCACCTTCTAGAAAGTTTTTTAATTCATCATTTTAAAATTATGATGTGGACAAAAGATGTTTGAAATAATAAAATTATTTTTATATGTTTAAATTTATTATAATCAATATTAAAAGGTATATATAGACATCAATAAGATTTGGAAAATAAAGATATTCATAATTAAATTGAATTGAAGATAGATAGATGAAAACAAAAGAAATATTAGAAAAAAGATGTGTTTTCCACACAACTAAATAATTGAATCAAAAAATATTTTATTTTAGAATAAAAAATATACAATAACATTTGAATCAATTAAATAAAAATGCAACAATACAAATCTTATTAAAAAATTCAAATATAAAAAATATTATCAAAACAAATAATTGAAAAATATAAAAAATTTGAAACAACATAGCCTATAATCCTTAAAACTATTTCAACATTATAAACGTTATAAACCTCTTATATTATTCTAATCACATAATACAAAAGATGTAAACTGACATATTAACTGCCATAGAAAATTGCAACTTCTGTTTTTATTTATTTATTGTTGGCACATGATTCTTGTGTATATATGTATGTGTTTTTATCTAGAACACAAATTCTCTAATAATTTGAATGGTACTAAAATCACGTAGATTTGCACGCTTTATTTTTTAGTAGCGCAATAATAGCTATATGACGGGAGATTCTATGCATTATACAAAGCAAAAATAACTATAAAACCACAAATATTATTATTATTATTTAGTGAAAAAGAAATCAAGGCATTAGTGACGTAAGGAATATTTAGAAGTTTTTGTTTGTTTCGCTCACCAGAGTATTCAAAGTGTAAAAGCATCCCAAGCGGTCTCACTTTTCCGCTTGGCTGAAATAGACTTGTTTTGATTTAATTGATCTTAGTGATTATCTTAAACTATGTTTTTGAAGTTGGTACAAATTGGGCTTGTAATAGAATAGAGTTTTTTATTTTAATATAAATCTATTTTAAAATATTAAAATCAGGGTGTTCACCCTATAATAAAATAGAGTTCAAATAAAATATTAAAATCAAAAACAATTTTAAGAGGCATGTTGAAAGTATCTATGTTTTGATGTAATTAACAAAAGACTTATTGTGTCAAGTTCTTGTTCACATATTTGAGTTTTTTAGTAGATGCATACTGCACAAAGTACTTGGTGTACGCTCTAGTATTATGTGCACCTTTGATATTTTGAATAAAAAGGTTGCAAATTTTTCATATAGAATGTCAAATGTTTTGAAGGAAAATAATGTCATATGGTTTGTAGGAAAATGGTAGACAATAATTTGAAGGCTTTGAATAACAATCATGAGGAAGGTAACCAAGTTGTGTGCGTGTGCAAAAGACTTGTGACAATTTCAAATGAATTATCTTATTTCAATTTTAAATCCCATAAATAGCTTAATAGGAAATGGTTTGAAGCAACTAGATTGCAATAATTTCAAATCAAATGTCTTATGCGTATTTTAATGTGCATAAATAGTACAAAGGAGTTCAGAAGCATAAAAAATGCCAAATAGAGAAAGGTATTATGATTGTTTTATCATACAAGAATTATATTGTTCATAGATTAGATAAACATAGATTTCTTGATGAATCATGAAAGAAGATTTCAACGTGATCTTTCCACATTTTCTATTTTGCATCTTCTAGTTCCTAAAACAAAATGAAATGAGGTATGAATTAAGACATGTATTTATCTCACTCTATTTAATTTAAGATTGACAAAAATTTGGATGTTAACATCCAACACATAAAGAAATATAATTTGTCAAAGAATGCACTTGAAATGTGAATGCTCGTGATGAATTGAATCTATGTCATAATGTTCATATAATTTTGAGATTGTGAGGATACTTTGCAAAAGATTCCCATTTTATGCTAATCAAATTTTATCTTAGTATTACAATGTAAATTCAGTTTTAAAACATTTTTTAAAAATATGGTTAAAAAAATAAGAATATTCTCCACTAGTTTCTGACATTATATACTTGTTGAAGAAATAATGATGAAGAAAAAGAAAAAAATAAAGCATATTTACTTTTAATGTTATTAGCTACTACATAGCTAAAACTCCATCCCTATATAGTGTGTATGGTGATGGATACTTTTGACAAAAAAATTAAATGAACAACAAAGTTCTTTACTCTGAAGTGATAATAAATTTTAGATGCATAGAAAGCTTGAACTAGAATCTATACATATAATGGTAAGTGTGGAAATTCATTGCACAGTTGAATTAGGGCGCTCTTGTGAAATTTTTCTTAGAAAATGAAGGATGTATGTAAATATTGAGGATTATGAATCTTTCTCCAATCCTTTAGGGATGCAAAGTTTAATATTAATGAGACAGTGTAATGATCAACAATAATTAAGAATAATATTGTTAAATTATTTGTTGTATAAATAACTCTTAACATGTACATATGAAATCTAAACAATTTTCAATGACATTTTTTTTATGTCTATTAAGGATGCATTAAGATATTGGGGCTACACAGTTCACTTCAAAATAACAAAGTACAATCAAATTCAACAAAATTTTCTTTTGGGTGTATCTCAAATGCAATCAACTATGAAATATAAAAAATAAATTCAATTATATCCATTAACATTAAATGCCTATAAATAAGACATAGAATTCCATTCCAAAGCAATCTCTAACAAACTATCGTGAATTAGGCAAAACCCCCATTTGGTTAAATTTATTAAGTGGCCTTAAAGAAATCCAAAATGATTCAATTTGTAAAGGAAGCTCTAAAACAAAAAATAGAGTCTAGAATAAGAGAAATTACAAGAAAAAAATAAAATGGAAAATGCACCTTAGGAAACGAATCTAGGGAAAGTTTGAAGCTCTAATCGTTGTCATATGGAAACCCCAAGGTCTCTTTTTCATTCCAAGTAATATGTGCCTTTAGGTGGTCTTTACGTAATCCAAAATGATTCAAGTTCTAAAAGAAGCTCTAAAACAAACAATAGAGTCTAGAAGAAGAAGATTTACAAGTAAAATAACAAATTGGAAAAATGTACCTTAGGGTATGAATCTGGGGCAAACTTGAAGGTCATGTCCTTTTTGTATGGAAACCCCAAGGGATCTTCTCCATTCCAAGTAATCTATGCTTTTAAGTGGCCTTTATGGAATCCAAAATGATTCAAGTTCTAAAGGAAGCTCTAAAATAAACAATAGAGTCTAGAAGAAGAAAATTTACAAGGAAAATAAAAAATTGGAAAATTTTACCTTAGAGCATGAATTTAGGGAAAAATTGAAGGTTGTGTCCTTGTCATATGGAAGCCCCAAGGACTCTTCTCCATTCCAAGTAATCTGTGTTTTTAAGTGGCCTTTATGGAATCCAAAATGGCTCAAGTTCTAAAGGAAGATCTAAAACAAGTTCAACAAAGTATAGAAGAAGAAAATTTACAAGTAAAATACCAAAATGAAAGATATACATAGGGCATGAATCTCGGGAAATGTTGAAGGTCTTTTCCTTTTTATATAGAGACCCCAGGGGCTTGACTATGTGCCAAGTGTTATGTGCTATGTACACAATGTAAAGAGAAAATGGATGAAGTACCAAACCCACAATCTATCCATGTACATGTATTGTGAATCAAGCCCACAGTGACTCATGAATCTTGCAGGTTGTAACAAACTATAAAATGCTTCATTATCTAGTGGTTTTGGTGTCAAATCATGTGGAAAAATTTCTTGTCATACTACTCTCCCATGGAACTTTGAAAAATGAATATAGAAAACTTGTCAATAAAGAGCAAGAGTGGAACAAGGTCATTTTACTTTTATATGCATACCCACTTGAACTAAACCAAAATGATATTTCCATTGTTTCTTATTCCTTCATGTTTGACATCCCATATAACATTTCCCTCCTTTTGGAAACACTACTCCCAGACAATTATGATAGAGAGATTAGAAGAGTGATTACCTGCTTGAGATGTTTTAACTTTTTAATAGCAAAAAGGCCTAAAAATGTATCAAAATTTTAGTCTAAAAGACTGTAGATTGTGTGGCCATAACCTTGGTTGGTGGCCTTGCTCTTTGTGTGTAGAACAATCATTGAATGCACACAGAGATAAGAATAAATAGAGGAGATATTATTTTAGATTTGGTTTAAAGATATATTTCATCTACCTATACTACAAGTCAATAATATTTTTTGTAATTTAAAAATATCTAAAATTGATTTTTATGCCTACTCTTGTCACTATCAACCAATAGAAACATAAATAAATAATTTTATTTAGATCAATTAAATATGCATAAATTTTAAAACTATAGAAGATATATAGAAGGTAAAAATTTAAGAAATGTGTTTGGTTAAATAAAAAGGTAAATTGCATCCAATGGATGCATTTAAGTATCTTGCCATTGGCATGAACTAAATATAAAGCAATAATTTTACATATTAAATAAAAAATAAATTATCAATTAACATTCATCAAAACATGTCATACACATCATAAAAAATATAAATAATTAATCAATTTCATTTTCATAGAAAAAATATAACAAGCGCATGACATTATTTATCTTTTAGCAACTTTAGTCTTTCTTCCTCAATTTTGTGGTTAGAAAGATGTTTTCTTTTTTTTTTTCATCTTTTCATAGTAGTCGCATATAAATGACAACAATATTTTTTTTCCCTTCATGGACTTTGCATAAGTTGTAGCATGATGAAGGGTACTCCAAACACACACAACACAATAGAGAAATAAATAGAAACTTGCAAGAATAGATTAATGACAACAACAACAACACTTGCTTTCGATTATCCTCAATGAAATGGTATTACAATATTCATAAAAACAACATGCTAAAGCCATATGGGCACTTTCATTACAATAATCTACAAGGCATAGACACAATCTACACTTCTGGAACTGAACCCTAAGATTCCCCTTTGTCTCTATATAATAGTAGCACAACTAACTACCTTAGAATATTCTGGAAAGGGAAAATTTCCCATTTTGGCACCTAGTGTTTTAATTTCCCTCCTTAAGTGAATTTTCTCTCTTTTTTGCTTGTATTGAAACTAGAGTCCTGAAGGACCAACTTAAGAAAACCATAATTTGTGAACCATTGAGTTAGCTGGCTATTACGACCCCATTTTAGAAATGGCACGAAGTGCTCTATGCCCTAAGCTTGAGTAGATCTAGCTGATAAAATTTTGACCCCTTTTTGGAGCCTCTAAAACCTTCAAAATTGAGTTCAAAGTTTTTGTACCACCCTGCCAAAATAGAAAAATGCAATAACTTCAAAACCATACTTGACCCTACCATGAAACTTTATCGGCAAGATTATATATCCAAAATGAACCTCCAGGGAATAATATGGAATAATTCATGCTCAAATGAACAAACTGCTAAAAAATAGTAACCCTATTCAAAGATAATATTTATTGAAATTACACAATATTTTTTTGGGTGATGCAAGATTTCTCTTACACCCTGGATACTCCTGCATCAGACACCCAAGATAATTTGAGAAGTGACCTTGTCACATCTCAAGTGTTTAGAGGAAAAAAAAAAGGAATTCAACCTCTTTCTTTGATAGCCACGATGAATCTTCAACAAGTCATCCCTTCTATTGACCATATACTCTTCATATTTCCTATTCCTTGTGCTTATGCCAACACGACTATCCAAGATGTCTTTTATCTCCTCTATAGTGGAAGTAGGTGCCAGAATATTCCATTGTGCTTTTGTTCTCTCATCTTCAATAATTCCTTAATGATACTCTGTCAAGTCTGAAATATTAAATATTGGTGAAATATTGAGTTCAGTGGGCAACTCTACTTCATAAGCATTTCTTAATGCTAGATGATCAAAGTTTGACCTCTTTTGAAGCCTCTAAAGCCTTCAAAACTGAGCTCAAAGTTTTTTTACCACCCCACAAAAATAAAAAATGCAATAACTTCAAAACCATACTTGACCCTGCCATGAAACTTTACCGGAAATCTTATATATGCAAAATGAACCTCCAAGGAATAAAATGGAATAATTCATGTGCAAATGAACAACCTAATAAAAAATAGTAACTCTATCCAAATATAAGCCTTATTGAAACTAGATAATATTTGTTTGGGTGATGCAAGATTTCTCTTACACCATAGATGCTTTTGCATCATAGCTACTGTTGATCTCTAAAAAAACTTTGTCTATTAGCGTCTTACACTTAGTCATTTTCTAGTCAATGTTGGTCGGTCATCACTGCGACCAAGTCATCATATATAGCATGAGTCATGTATAATGTACATTTACCGAGCAATAGTCACTACCGATTAAAATAGTGGTCACCAAGTACTTCAGTATTAGCCAAGTCATCTTTTGCCAAGTTGTGTAAAGAAGACAATGTCAAGCACCAAGGTATAAACAATAGTGAATGTCGAGTGCCAGAGATATCAAATGTCGAGCAATCTAGAATTGACATATGTGTTTGTTATGGCACAAACACTTAGGTAAACCATTTTGGCCGACATTCATATTTCATTTATTATTTGTTGAGGAAATAATGGAGGTGATTACACTCTTGTATTTGAATCATTAATCCCTATGTAACACATGAAACCAATCATAATTAGGGAAAGGTTAAGTGACAAAAAGAGACAATCTAGATTGTAGATCTTAAATCTTGGAGAAATGTAATTGTCTATATAAGATGTGATCTGAACCCTAAAAAATGTGAGAGAGAGAGAGTATAAATGAGATCTCATACTTTCATAACAGAGAACTATTTTGATGATCAGAGATAGAGTTCAATGACCTAGTAGAACAAAGCAAAGTAGTGAAGGACAAAACAAAGATATATTTGATAGAAGAGATCAAATCTATACTGTAAGGAGGAGATCTGTAATCAACATCATAGTGCAAACTGAAGGATCAGGTACTGAGACATTTTAACAGGTGTATCAGGGTAAATCTTTTAACAGAGTGGTTTTGACAAACCTTAGTAAATATCTTAACCGAGTTCTTACTTAGTTGTAAGTCTTAAATCATTTTGCAAGGTAGATTTTATAATTCTTAAAGCTCTTAACATGGCAGACCCCTCACAGGATATATCATATTTTGTGATCAAACTTGTAGCCCTAATAGGAAAACTTTATACTGCAGCAGTGAAGATTTGTGGGTGTCATCCCCACCCCAGTTTTACCTTTCAAGGGTTTTTGGGTAACCAAAATCATCGTGTTATGTTTATTTTCATGGGTGATGTTTAGCTTATTAGATCTATTACATTGTTGAGTTTTATATGCTATGCAAGTTTTCATTTATGTCAAAATTGATAAATCAATGATATCTGATTTACCCCCGCTCTCAATATCACATTTTCCCAATAGATTTCCAATAATTGGTATCAAAGCTTAGTCTCCTAAAGAAGTTTAACCACTTGTGAGATAAAGATATTGAGATGGAGGTTTATAAGTTGGGAAAAAACATAGAGAAACAAAATCTTGACATTCAACTTGCATTACAACAACTTGAAGTAGCTAGAGGAGAGTTGAAGAAATATTTAAGCATAAGAAGAGAGATAGCTATTCAACAGGATGAAACACAATATCAAGAAGAAGATACTAGTGGACTATTTGATAGTGGAAACTCTATAGAAAGTGACAAAGCCATAAAAGTACTACTGGAGAAAAACAACATACTGAATGAGGACATCAGAAATCTCAAGAGAGAACAAGAAATACAATCTGTGAGACTCTAAGAAGTAGTTGAATAGAAAAATAAAGATGAAGAAGAAAAGACAATGGCTTAACAAGATAAAAGAAAAATATCAATGAGACTTGATGGAAGGACAAGTGACATGCAAATATTGACAAACAATCAACTAGACATGGTAAATCAAGTGCTACTAGTTAATCAAGAATTGGGTAGGAAAGATGTGGAACTCACCAATATAAGATCAGAAAAAAATCAACTGAGGAATGAACTGAGATCTAAAAAAGATATTAATGAAAGGATGAACAAGCCTAATGAAGCTGTGAGATATTTTGAAGATCTCTTAAAGTCACCTAAAAGATCTAGTGATACATCTAGAGACTTGGACATGATGAGCACTAATCATCCAGTGAGGAAGGTGAATCATCAAAGAGTGGAGAGCAAAGGAATGAAAAACCAAATAAAAACAAGCCCACATGCCATCACTATGGAAAGCTAGGACATACAGCCAACATCTGCAGAAGCAAACATGGTAAGTCTAATCCTAAACCAAAATTCAATGGATATTGTTCTAACTATAAGAAACATGGACATGAGACACATGAATGTAGGACAAAGGTTAGTAATCCACCCACCTCACCTAAATTTCAAGGACAATGTTTCAACTGTCAAAAATATGAACATAGAGCATTTGAATGCAGATCAAAACCAAAATGGTCATCAAATCAACAAATTAGGTCACCTAAGAAGGGTAATTCACACAATTGGGACTACAAAACTTGGTACAGTTGTCATTATTATGGAAAATATGGTTACATTGGAGCAAATTGTTTGAAGACACATTTTAGGGGTAAATCCAAGAGTTGGCTGAATGGAAGTATGGTATGCTATAAATGCAATAAGATTGGTCACCTAAAGAAAGACTACAGAACACACACACCGAGAAATGATCAAAGCAAGAATGAAGAGACCATTGAGAAAATGAGAAATTAGATGAACAAGACATGGAAGAGGAAAGAAGAGGCAAGTAGTAGTGAAGCCAGTGCACCTGAGGTCACCCAATCCGATGGATCAGGTGATCACACTACTTCGAACTAAGAAAAGAAGGTATGTATGGAACTAAACCTTATAATGTTTTAATCTTACATCAGTTCCTAACATTTGTTGAAAAAACATCCATATCTGCATAGATTAAGATGTATTAGGATAGATTTGAGCAAAGAACTACACTACATATTTGATGTCGAGCATCAATATTCTAGTCTATAGTAACTGAGTCACTAGTGTTTTCTGAGTACCTATGATAGTTGAGATGTGATGTACACCGAGATGTAATCAAATGGTTGTATCGACTGAGCTTATGTTGACTGAGTTTAACATGAGATTTCTGAGACAACAGTATCTCACCTAGAAAGTGTACAGATCATTAATGAAGCCCTAATCGGACCATTTGAAGTCTATAAAGTGGGAAGTTACCGTTTATTTCATTCCATCAGTGAATTGAGAACTTTGAGAGTGATTTAGACAATGAGTAACCAGTGCGATTAGTGCTAAGTACGATTTGCAAAAATCTTCACAGCATGTCATTGGCAAAATATTTGGAGAAAAATTGTGCAAGGAATTTTACCAAGCAAATCTTTTCAGTATTTTAACCCTTAAGTAGAAATATATGGCATCATCATCATCAGTTGCAATGAAGAAGCAAGGAAAAGAGGTTTTAAATGTACAATTAGTGAGGAATGAGGCGTGCAAGCCATAAAAATTTCAAGTCATTCCAAAACGTGCAATCATGGGAGATCTAACTAGAGCCCTATCATCAATTCCAATGAAAGTCTTAATGATAAATGATATGCAGTCATGTTATATGTGCAAGATTGGAGAAATCGGTGATTATGAACTAAGAGAGGTATACGATAAACTATGCAGCAACGAGGTGTTGAATCTGGAACACTAGAAGGTTATTGAGAAAGGGTTGGTTCATGCCCTTGACTTTCCACAAAATTTCAAAGTAGAGTGGATCGAGATTTTATTGAGCAGGGTACATGATATGAGAATATGGCTGGAGGACAGACCAGTCCAAATCACCAAAGACATGATTCACCGGGTAACTGGATACCCTAAAATCACTGGGAAGAAAATAATGAGATGTCAAAGCAAGGAGGAAACACAAGAAAATACATCGGCAGTATGGAACAAGCAGGGCATGACTATCTCTACTATCACTGAACCCAAAAATTGAATTTTTAGTAAGGGTGATAGCACACAAATTTTATCAATCAAGTCGGTTGGATAGTGTCCCATGCATGACAGTAGACCAAGCTTGGAACATAATAAAGAAGGATCACACATACGACCTTGCCGAGCTCCAACTGACACACCTTGCTGAGAATCTTACATCAATCCAAAAAGAAAAGAATTCTATGTGTAAGTTCGGTTCCCTAATTGTTTGTTTATTTTTCTACATTCAGAAAAGTTTTCCTACTGTTGGAGGAGTAGAATGGGATAAGAGTACACTAGTGACAATTCAGGTTAATGCGTTTATTATTCAAATGGGTGATAATTTTGAAAGCATTATAGAGAATTACTTTGTTGATTTTAAGAGGAAAATGAGGAAAAGAAGTAGAATTATTGTATCCTTAGTAGAGAAATACAATCAGGACATATGCTTTCTAGTTGACACTGATCTCACATATGCTCAAGCTATAATACTGAGGGTATCATGGCTAATGCCATTACCTTATGAGGTAAACATTGATGAAACAATAGCAACAATTACAACCTTATTAGCTAAGGAAGTTGATAAGAAGGCTACATATTTTGGAACCTATGAGGAAGCTAAGGCTAAGATAACCATGGGATTAAAGTTTGCTACCATGGAGAGAAAGAGGGAAAAGATAGTGAAAAACATTGAGAATATGATAGGAGAAGAAGAGGTAGATGCACCTCTAGAACTGACTCAAGGATTAGGAGAAGATAAGTCAAGTGAGTCTAGTGAAAGTGAAGAGGAGGATAAAGTGGTAGAAAAGAAAGACAAGAAGGCATCAGTTTTCGAGCCTATAAGGAAAGCAATATAGAAACCAAAGCCCATCTCCTCACTAGTACTTAGGCCAAGAACTAGGGAAGCCTCTACTACTGTAGTTTTCGAGCCTCAAAAGAAAACCCCTACATCAAGGAAGAGAAAAATAGTTCAACCTAAGGTAGTGTTGACCCAGTTGAAGAAGAAACCAAGGAGAAAACTCATTTTTGAGAAGGATGATGAGGATGGAGATCTTGTCAATGGTCTTGTGCTTATAGGACTTAGTGTTTCATTTTTCATTCTTAACTTCTTTCCTTTTATCTCAGAAGGGCTAGCTTCATCTTCTTTAATAGAAATTCCTAGATTCTCAAACAAACTACTTATCATTCTACTAGTATTCCTCAATGCCTTAGGTATCAATATACCTAGCTCTATTTTGTCATTCACTTCTTAATAAGTACCATATCGATTGGCTCTCTTATCATCTAGTTTAGCTAACAAAGCTTCTATCTATTGTGATGCAGTATCAATGTCCATCTCATATCCCATTCGTGGTAGCTAGATGGTCCTAGGCTCTATTGCCTTTACTATGCATTTTTTGTTCTCCACTTTAAAACATATATAATCTCAGTACTTTTCCACTAGCTGAGGTGGAATTCTAAACTTCTTATGCATTCTAGTTTGAAACTTTGAAAAATAATCATTCATTATCATATCAAATTTATCTCCTAAACTTTGAATGAGCTCATTTATTTGGTATATAATTGGTTTATCCACACCCCATTCTATATTACCTACGGATGGGAAGAAGTTATGAAAGTAGAAAAATATACCACCCAACAATGAATAGAACTTCAAAGTGTTGGTCTTTTCTTTCCTGATAGTATTTTTGTTGTCATCAAATTGCTTCAGTAAGATCTCACATAGATCTATCTTCATATCTTTCTTGACTATCTTGTAGGCTATGTCCATAGCTCCAAAAGGTACACTATCTACCAAAGATGATAAAAAGATTCAATAGGATATCATATTACATGCAAAACTCAATTTAGGATCATCAATGATAGATAATTTGAGACCTCTTCCATCCCATTTTACTTGAGTCTACTCACATAGTTTGTTCTTGTTAGTTTGTTTGTGTGCTTTTGGTCTATCACCAATTGGATAACTAGTTACAATATGTAACACATCCTTTGTGATCTTTACAGGTGCATCGAGCCACATGAATAGGTTGTGAACTCATCTTAATATGATTCTCATCCATTTTTTTTTAAACACAATCAGTACATGCATGAAACTCACCAAACCCTTGGCATCCAAGTGAATATGGTCATCTTTTAGCTTCCCATTTACACATAGATTCAATTAGGATGTATCAATGTCATCTTAGAAAATTTATTTGATTTTGCAATGGATGAAGGAATGAATGTCTTCAATCACAATTACTCTCTGAGGGATCGAAGATAGGGCTCCCATCTTATCAGTTTCAACATCTATAGCTGGTGGTAGCTTGTATTTGGGATTGGCTGGATCGATCTTCTCCATGACAAAAGGGTCTTGAACTTTAGGTGCCATTTCTTTACATATATAATCACTTGATTAGTAGGGTTTCTTTTTTAATATCATCTCAGTCATGCTTACACACCTCCAAAAAATAATTACTTGAATGCACTTGATAATGCTAAGATTTGCTTGATTAATCACTCAAATGCTCTTAGAGGATTGGTTTTTGCAAATTGCTTCAAATTCTCTAAAAAAATATAAGGTAAAAATGAAATGACAAGGGGTCTTTTTATACCTTTTCCATGATTAGGGTTTCAAATGGCTATAATTTTCGCATTTAATGATGTCACTGACTCACTTTATATCGATTACCAAATATACTTCCTTTCACTGAATGAGACAAACTAACATAGTCTTCTCACTGATCAAAACATGAAATGTTAACTTCACAACATATATCCAAATGCATCTAAATATGCTCATACGGAGCTTTGTATAAATTTTAAAGGAACCAATTTAAGATTGAATTTTAGTTCATAGTTCCTACACATACCTTTGACCGATTAGGTGAAGATAGGTGCACCTAATCCAGAGGATGAGGTGCCATCAATTGTTCCAAGTTTAGTTCCATGATCTAGAGACTTTCTTCTCCATGTTCTATTCATCTAATCTCTCGCCTCTTCAACACTTACTTGAATAATTTCACTTGGTTGTTTGTTAGTTGGGGCTTTGCCTCGGCATCTGCAGTCTTTAGCTAAGTGACCGACCTTATGACAATGAAATCATGTCATTCCAAGATATCTCCATGACCTTCGGGTGTTCATTCCATGCATCAAAATGTAATTTTATGCCATGTTTCCAAATCTCTTGCATGATGTACATAAAATTCTTGTATTGTAATCTCATGGTATTGTTGAACCTTGTCAGTTATTTGCAGTATTTTGTCGGTTAGGTACCCATTTCATATTCTTCCTTTTTGACCTACAATATTCAGACTTGCGACCATATCTATTGCAATTATTATAATATCTATTGAAGTTTGGCTTCCTTGAATTGTTAGCAATCCTTGATCTACACTCAAATTCTTTATGACCATACTCATTGCAATTATAACAATAACCATCAAACTTATGAATGCTTGGCAGATTACCTCTTTTGCTCCTACATATATTATTTGTATGACCCGATTTCCCACAGTGATAACAAGTAGGTTTCTTTGTCTTTGGTGCAGTAGCATTATTTTAGTTTGTTGCTTGATTTGAGGACTCTCCCTTCTCGGTAGTGTTGTTTTCATTAAACCCAAGTCTAGATGTATCTCTCAGTTATCTCTGACCTCTTAGTTATTAATCCAGTATTATTAGTGTTTCTTCATTCCTTTTTAAAACTTTATTTGCATCCATTTCAAATTTTAGTTCATTCCTCAGATGTTCATTCTCTGATCTCGGTCCAACAATCTCTTCAACTTTCCTTGCAATGTCCTAATTAGCATTGATTAGTTGATCTATCATATTAAAGTGATTTTGTGTTAACCTTTGTATTTCCACATTTTTCTCATTCAGCCTTGCACTCATCTTCCTTTTTTCATCTTTAATTATTCTTTTATCATCTTTGGCTTTTCTCTTTTGTTCCAGGACTTCACATATTCTTACTGATTGAGTTTGTTGCTATGTTCTTAATACTTTTGCCTAATCAGTTAGGTTTTCATTTTTTTTAGTCAGTTTTGATATGGAAACTTCAAATTCATCAGATAAAATTCCCCTTGATTATCTTCAAGTTCTTCAACCTGATCTTGTGTATCTTTTTATAGATGGGCTAGCTCCTTTTTATTGTTGAGTGAATGCTTCAATTCCTTCTAAATTCATCAATATGTTCATTTGCAAACTTTCATTCCATGTTTATGTTATCAATCACCTTTTCATACCTATAGCTTTCCATCTCTTTAGATCTTTCCTCTCAAGTGGTTAAATTTATGAATAAGAGACTATTCTCTTGATTAATTTTGGAAAGATAAGTACTCCGAGGGATGGGTGAATTAGTACTCCAAAAACTTTTATCTACTCTTCTAACCATTCACTGGATAGAAAACTTTGCATACATCAACATAAAAACATATAAATCAAAATCATATAACACAACTTATAACACCATGATTTTGGAATTGCATAAATCCTTTGTCAAAGGAAAAAATTACGATAGGGATGACACCCACAATACTTCACTACTACAATAAAAAGTTTTCTCGATTAGAGCTACAAAGTTTAGCTATTTCTGATAGCTTACCCTATTATTCTAGTATTTATCCTGTTAAGAGTATAAAGACTTATTCAGTCTACCTTGCTAAAGGATTTTACAACTCTAATCTAAGTGGTTTACCATGTTAAAGGATTTACAATTTAAGACTGTTAGGTCCATTCGGTTAAGAGCTTTTATAATTCTGACTATACAATAAATCAGTACATAAAATTTATGTAGTGTTGCATCAACATATGCTTACTAGATTTAATATGCTCAACATAAAAAAAATTTACTCTATATTTCATTCACAATTCAACTTTAGTACTTGGGAGCTTCAACTCCGTATCACATTCACAACTCTGCTCTAATTGCTCGGTTACTGGGTATCTTCTCTACTCATCACCTTCACACTTGAATTTTATTGAACATTTGTACATTGGTCTAGTTAACTTCATGCATATTTTTTTAGCCTAAACTAATGATGATGGCTACCTATTAGGGGGAGCTATGTACTATTGTGAGCTGATTTGTATATCTCAGGGGGAGTTGAGTAGAATGAGTGGCTTATTTTCATATTTGGCACTTTTCATTGATGTCAAAGGGGGAGAGTTGTTGGTATGGTTAATTCTTGATAGGCTATCTATCTATATGTGGTTGTTAATGTGTTTCCATTAATGAAAAATGGGGAGATTATTGTAAAATTGAGTAGAATAAATTATCTGAGTAATTGAAGATTTGGTTTAATTAAGTTAGTGTGGTTATCATTGATGTCAACTTGTTGTTGTTTTCATTGGTGACTATTTTCTATGAAACATGTGTCGAGTATATTGCTCGTCATATTTTGTATGATGAGAATTTATTTTTGAGTTTTTGGTATGTTATTGAAGATTGTATGGAGATGATTATTTCAAGTTTTTGTGGTTTAGAATGAAGTACAGTGGTATTGGCATTTGTCTTTGTGTAGAATGAAGTACAGTGGTCTTGAAATTTATCTGCATGATATTTTTTATAGTGTGGTTCTAGAAATGAGTTATTAATGTCCTTAGCTTCATTCATTTTAGTTGGTATGAGATTTTTGGCTTCAGAGATAGCTTCAAAGTTCAATGGTGTTCTGCTCTAGGTTTGGCCAACCTCAAGTGTTATACACTTTAATTATTTGTCTATGTAAATGCAAGATGGAATATAACATGTATGATGTTGTTTTTGGTCCCATATTTGGTGTGTTATGGTCCACTTCTCATTCCTTCCCACTGCAAGAATGTTTTGCACTAACCTAATTCAAATTATATTCGACTAATTGTGTAGCCAATAGTGAGAGACTTCACAAATATAGGATTGATATAAATAAAGATAAACTATGATGGTCTAGAGTGTGGAAATCGTGTATGCTTTCACAAATTCAATTCAAGTGTGTACTAATGTGAAGAATATGTATGAAAGAGGATTTGTCTCCTTATATGTTTGAGATGTTCTAAAGTGTGATTGAGGACAATGTGCATAATCAAGTGTTGGCTATCGGAATCAGTGAATAGAATATCAGTGGTTCAATTATTGTTGTGGAGTGGTGGATCTATTCTCTTTTATCCTTTTTCCTCTAGGCAACGAGCCCTCTGGTAGTGAGCCTTCCTATCGCAGTGAGCCTTCTTCCATCAGTGAACCCTCTTAGCAGTGAGCCTTTCTTTGTAAAAATCACCTTAACTGGTTTCACCCTAACAAGTGTTATTATATTTGAGAATAATCTTCTCTATGGTTTTTCCCTTAATAAGGTTTCCCACATAAATTTGCACATAGAAGGGATGGTCTTGTTGTTTGTTAATAGTTCATGAAAGGAGGAGGACTAAGCATTGATGAACATAGTTGGTTGGTGTGCTATTATTCGATTTACATCAACTAAATTAATATAATGATATAAATCCATGTGTATATGGTTAGATGATAGATTTTTGTTTTGTAAAATCATAAAGAATATTTTGTTGATAAATACCCTATAACATAATGAACTAGATTGACATGAAAGTTTTCCATCCAACTAGAAATCTCTATATTTTCATGATAAATTTCAATAAAAGAAAGTAATCCCCTAAATAGTATTCACTAAAAAAAATAAAAATTACATATAAAAAATCATGATAAACTTTTTATTATAAAAAATATCTTAAATAAAAAATAATTACATAACCTAGTCAACTTATTCACTTTATAAAAATAATCATTTCTTTTCAAATAAAATATATATAAAAGGCTTATACATTCTTAAAAAATCAGATAGATCTTTATAGATCTTTATGATTCTTGATGGCATATCCCTTCTTATACCATAAAAGATCAAGAAAAAGATTGTAGTCTCAATCCAATGTAGTAGTTTTGTTTTTAAGATAAGAAAGGGATTGATTTAATTTGTCGAGAGTGATGGGTTTGTGATCATATACATCTAGAAAAAGAAATCGATAGTGAAGTAATGATATGCAATTCTAACGTGGACATTTATTGGAAGGTCATGCTACGCGCACTTGTCTCTTCTCTTAGCTTGGTATTATTGGGCTAAGGGAAGTGCTTTATAAAGGTACATTGGTAGACAATATGAGATATTTGTGAAGATATATTATTTGTTTTATAAAAAATCATGGAGCTGTTGTTTTTATAATATTTCTTAATATAAGAATTTAATTAAGGAACCTTGTTATGTAGGGTGTAAAGATTTTATTTTATTTGATTATATGTAATTATAAGTAAATTTATTAATAATTATTTTAGTTTACATATGTATGTACATATACATATATATGATTATTTTATTAAATGTTGGTCAGTATTGTAAGTCTTAATATCTTTTTTTTTGGAGGATGGAGACGTTTTATAATGTTCTAATTGAATTTCTTTGGATTTGACTATGTAGATGTTTAACAGTAATGTTTCAAATCAAACTCTATGATACGTCATAAAGTAGTGAAAGCATGTGAAGAAAGAAAAGCGATATTATAGCATACCAAAATATCTAAATAGATGGGATGGGGCCCAAAGCCAATTGACACAAGAACCTATGCATTAGAAAAGATAGAAGAAAAAATAAGATCTAGCATAATGGAATATTTGAATGAGTAAAGAGGAGAGAAGCATGCAAAAGACAAATTAAAATAATAAATTGAAAAATAAAACAAAGGGAAGTAGACAAAGATGCCTAAATAGATGCAATTGACACAAGAACCCATGCACTAAAAAATATATAAGAGAAGGAAGATCTAGTGTAATTGCAGAAAGGAAATGGGTGAAGAGGAGATAAGAAGCATGTACAAGAGACAAATCAAAATAATAAATTAGAAAAAGAAAGAAAGAAAGAATGAGTAATAATTTATTATTTTAATTTGTCTCTCCTATGGTTTTGCCCTCCTCTTCACCCATTTCCTTTATTCTATTACAATAGATCTTCATTTCTCTTCTATATTTTCTATTACATAAGTTATTGTGCTAATTGACTGTGGACCCCAACCTCCCCCCATCTATTTAAGCATCTTAGTCTACTAAACCATCACTTTTCTCTCTTCCCATGCTTCCATTCCCTAATGATGGATCATGGAGTTTCATCCAAAATGTTGGCATTAAAATTCTACATAGTAAAATCTAGACAAACTCAACTACAACATTATGGGTTGACAACATTTCATTATTTCAATTTTATAATGTCATTTTTAATGTATTAAATGTTTTTTTCTTAGGATTCAAATAAAATAAAATATCTATATTACTCCCTCAAATTTGATAGGAGTAATATAGACACTTTATGAAAAATAAACAAAAAAATAATCCTCCAATAAATCTTGAGTACTTTAATTTAATTGCAAAATTAATACAAATCCATCTAAAATTTTATATTAGAATTTATTGAAATAAAATTTAAATAATTTTATCAATATGGAATAGTGCAATGGTCAAGTTGTGGTGTTTGTTACCTCCCTAATTCATAACTCTTAATAAAAACTATTTATAAAAAGTATAAAAAATTTAAATTTTAAATTTCATACAACATATTATATTCATACTCAACAATAACTTACACACAAGTACATTATACCTTTACTTTTATATTAAAAATCTATATATTATCGACTAGGAAAATGGGGAGTTAGTAACAACATGATAAAGCTAAGATCACATATATCCTTGGCTTCCAATGTGTTGCCCTACTTGGTAACTATTTGGGTCTACCTCTCACTATTAAGGAGGTAACCTCTACCTTCTAGAATGCTATTTTAGAAAGAATTCAGAGAAAATTAGCTGACTGGAAAGGAAAATTGTTGAGAAGTGCAGGAAAGATCTAGCTTCTTTCAACCTCCTTACAAGGAATCTCATTCTATTTCTTATCTCTTTTCAAAATCTCAAGGGTTGTGGATGAGAGATTGGAAAGAATCCAATGGATCTTCCTTTGGGCTAGCATGGAAAAAAAAAAAGAGAATGGCTCTTGTTAGTTGGGACATAGTATGTAAAACCAAGTCGATAGATGACTTTGGGATTAGGAAGCTAAAAAACTTGAACAAATACTTAATTTCTAAATTCGGCTAGAACTTGGTTGTTGGTTTGGATGACTAGCGTAAAATCATGAAGTCGAAGTATTTAAATAATGAGAGATTTCATTGGGGCATTGACTCTCACAATTTTGCATCAAGATCAAAATTATGGACTAGTTAAAATCCTTAATTAAAGTCAATCGTTTATTAGGGAAGGGTTAAAACGGAAAATTGGTAATGGGAAAATAATCATATTTTGGGATGACTTATGGCTTGGAGACAAATCACTTGCGGCTAGCCCCTTCTGTCATCTAATGAGAAGGATGAAGAATTTCTTTTGGATTTTTGTTGCTGACTACATCACCCCAAGTGGTAAATGGATTTCTCTTAAGAAAAGTGTCATGGATAGACTTGACCTCTTTCCCAGAGTTGATGAATTTTAGTCTTTGTTGATGGAGGTTAGACTTCTCTTGTTCCCTAAAGAAGACAAATTCATTTGGATGTAAAGAATTTGATATGAGCATTCTTTGTCAAAATTTCCTATAATTTATTGATCAAGCACAATGTTGACCCTAATTGTTGGAAGAAGGTTTGGAACCCACAAATCATCCCTAAGATTAACTTCTTCTAATGGGATTATATGCATGGAAAAATACTTACTCGAGACAACCTTATGAAAAGAGGGTTTCAACTTCCTAATCGATGCATTTTTTGTAAGAAAGATGAAGAGATAATTCAACATCTTTTTATTCATTTCCCTTTTGTCTCACATATCTAGCATAATATCTTACAGAGGTTCAAAATCCAATGGGTGTTTAATGGGAATATCCAACAATTTATCCTTAATTAGAAGTACCCATTAAGTCACCCCCTCATCTAGAAGCTATGGTGGCAAATACCCCCACATGTATGTTGGTGCTTGTGGAAAGAGAGGAGTAATAGAATTTCCAAGGACTCTAAAAACATTGTTGATAATGTGCTTACAATCCTCAATAGGATCATAATTGAAAACATTACTATTAGTAGTTGAAAAATATCTACTGAACCCCTATCATCTTGGGATTGTAAGCTTGCATAATGTTGAAGGCTACCAGAGACTTTTTATAAGTTTAACAATTTCAAGGAAATTGCTAGGCAAAATACAGTTTGGAAAGCTCCTCACCCACCCTAGTTCAAGTTGAATTTTGATGGTGTGACTATATTTGGCATTACTTTTGGAGATGGTCTGATCAGGGATTATAAGGGTGATTTAGTTATTAATTATGCAAGAAATTTGGGAAGCTTTATTAGTAATTAGGTTGAAGAGATGGCCTTGTTATGGGGCTTAAAGATTTCCTTGTCAATTGGCATAAAAGTTTTTTAAATTGAAAGGAATTCTAAAATAATCATTAAAGCTACTAGAAGAATTATGAGGGAAGGCTAGAAAATGGAGGAGATATTAAGAGATAAAAGATCTCTTTTTGCTGGGTTTGATGAACTTTCCTTACAACATACCTTCAAAGAAGGCAATATTGTGGCTAACTCCATAACTGCTATTGATTTGTTGAGGAAGGTTCTTCATTTCTAGAGAGTGATCCATTCCCTACCTAATGTCACAAAATCCCTCTTAGGGAAGGAAAAATCAACCCTAGTTTCTAATGGAAGTTGCTAATTTTTTTTGTTGGATCCTTGTTTGGGGTTTCTAGGTCTCACACTATAGAGGTGGTAAACATTTAATTTTGAACTACTATCCATTATAATTTCCCTCTAATCAAACTCCCACTATACCACCATGTGATCTATACTTGGGAGCTACACATCATCTCATGCCTATTTATGATGGGTTGAGGTAGCGATTTTTTATTTTTAGTAAATGGAAAGGGAAGTTCTTTGGGGATTGTGATATTAATTTTAAAGATGGATTTTTAGATCTTTCTAGATTGTTCCCCCCATTTCTCCCTATTTTTAGCCTTATTCCTTATTGGAGAAATAAATTTTTGCATGGGAGTTCCACCCTCACTAAGCTAGCTTTGGACGGAGACACTAAATCTAATAATTGCACCATTTACCATCCTTTAATCATGCTTTTTGTGCCTTTCTTTCTCATCAAGCTAAACTCAAAGTATCTCCAGCTTTGCAATATTCCTTTCCAAGCTTGCATTGTTGTTTCTATCACTGGAAGTTCTTCATCTCTAGTGAATTACAACATGGGGGGACTGGGTTTGTGTCAAGCCTGAAAAGTATGATGATTATAGCAATAATACCATCATCTGGCATTTCTATAAGGAAGAGGTAATCACCCCATTTATTACATACATGAAAGGTTACTATGAGAGTCTCTCCCAACAATTTATTTTCTCCTGGGTCGATAGAAGAGTAACTATGGGGGTATTTCATTCGAGGTTAATAATTAATTCATCACACAAGCTACCAATATGTCCATGGAGGGCCAAAAATGGAAGAAAAATGAAATATCTATGATGTCTCCAACCTTAATCTTTTTTCTAAGACAAGGAACAATCGGTAAAGCTGCGTGGAGGTTTTGACAGGGATAAATTACCTAAGCCATGGGACCAAGTGTGTATTATTATCATGAAATATTTTACATTTGAAGGAAGGTTTGGGGTTTATCATTATTATTATTATCATATACCCTTCCTAAACTATTTTTGGAACCATGATGTGATTCAAATTCCTTTCTTGCTCCTTCATTCACTTGAAAGTATTGTTAAAGTTGTCATGGACTCCAAGAAGCATGGTAGAGTATACTATTTTACACCAGGGGCTCATGTTTAGTTTTTATCATTTTCATCTTTCCCTATGTCTTTCATGGGCCATTACCATTCAAGAATCCCCCATTTCCTCATCCCCACCCATGGCTAGTTTGATGGATTCCCCGGACCCTATCAAAAAGAAGTGTATTAAGAAGCCTAAAACTCCCCAAGTTTCCCTAGGCAATTCTTGTTGGAAAGTTATCTATACTGGTGTATATGACTTAATTTAGTATTTTCATTATGGAAACAAAGTCATATAGTGTTTTGGAGTCAGCGCGCTTGATGAGAAGATCAAAAAGTGTTGAAGACTAGACAGTATATAGAGTACCTGAAGGTCAGAGCATCAACGCACATGCATATGAAAGAATTATGGTATGCACCCTAGAAGTTAAGTTGGTAAGATCATATTCATGCTAAGTCTAAGAGTGCATGATCAGAAGATTCAGTATGAGGAAGATACAGAGAGTTTAAGTTGCATAGACAATGAATGCCAGAGAAGAACAATGCAAGCAGCTGACTGTTGGTATTTTGGTTTGTGGTTATATTATTATGTTGTAAAGGCTATGCACCTATTGGAATTAGGTTGCTGACATGTAATTATGTTTTTTTGTAAACACGCTTGAGCCAATTCAATTGGAAGCATTGTATGTAATCGGTTAAAGGGTCAACCTAGTTATTTGTTTTGTATGCGCATATAAATATTAGATGCACCCATTGTAATTAGTATGAGAGTTGATATAGAGTTGAGATAAGCAGATCAAAAGTGTGCAAAAAGTTGATAAGATGTATTACAGATTTTCAAGAGGTCAAAGCATCAGTGCATTAAAGGAACTGATTAGACAATCAGTGTCACAGTAACAGTTCATTCAGCAGATATAGTGTGTATCTAAGATCAGAAGGTTGCAGCCTTCACCACTTGAGCAGTGAGCTCTAGGATAGTGCATCCACACCCCTAATAGGGTTTATTGTAAAAGACTCCTAATAGGGTCTGACCCTTGACAAGGTCATTATACTAAATATATTGTAAAGCAATTCCTAATAGGGTTAAGGATCTTCTAATAAGGATCATAAAACACTAGTACAAAATATTAGTGGGTGTCAATTCCCACCGGTTTTTTTACCTATTTGGGTTTCCCCGTAAACATATTGGTGTTATGTGTTGTGCTCATGTTTCATGTTTATTTTGATGTTCATTTCAGTACTTAAGCATTCAAGTTAAGATTAAAGAATACAGAAAAAGATAAAATATAGTGAACACTGATTCACCCCCCCGCCTCTCAGTGTTCCCATTCCTAAAAATTGGTATCAAAGCTCTGGTCCTCAGAAAATAAGTTTAACCACTTGAGGAGATCATGGAAAAACTAGAAATGAAACATCTGAAAAGAAATCTTGAAGCTGCTCTTGAAGACCTAGACAGATCTGAAAAAGAAATTGAAGAACTAAAAGAAAAATTTAGTGATGCTCAAGTAGTCATCAAAAGGCTAAGAAAGGATTTGAAAGAATTCTCTACCAGTGATTTAGGGATAATGATCAAGAAGCTAAATGAAGAAAATTCATCTCTGAAAGAACAGATTGAAGAATTGGATGATAAGATGACTAACAATCAGGAAGTCTATGATGAACAGATCAAAGAGAACCTTCAACTCAATGAAGAATTGAGGCAAGAAAACATGGAAATCTTGGAGCTAAGGAACAACAAAGAAAGCTTGGAATCTGAATTAAAAGAGGCAAAGAATCACATTGATAAATTGCACACCAGTTCTGATTTTATAGAATCTCAGTTGTATGCAAGAAGAGTTAAAGGAGATACTAGATGCATTGGATACAATGAAGGACAAAATCAGATTGACAACATGTGAGCAAGAATGAAACCACTAGAAGACATTCAGATGCTAAGGAGACTGGAAGTCAGACTAAAGATAATGTTGAACAATCCAAGAATGAGTACAAGCTAGTAGATCAAACTTGTTATGTATGTAACAAGGATGGACATATAGCGAGGAACTGTATAGAGGTAAGACCTTTCAATGGTTACTATTATTCATGCAATAAATTTGGTGATAGAGCTATGAATTTTAAGACAAGTCAAAAGAACAAGACTCAGCATAATCAGAGAAATTAGAATCAGCTAAATGTAAGAAGTTCTCAGAATATTACATGTCAGATATGTAACTATAATGGTCACTCGGTAAGATAATGTAAAATGCCAACCCATATCAATGCACCAAGGAATATAAGGCCTCCAGTCATTTGTCACTCTTGTAACAAAGCTAGATACATCTCAAAATTTTGTAGATCAAGGATGCAAGGTCAAGAAAGCCCTAAAAAGCCCGAAGAACCAGTATTGGATACCAAAGTAGAAGTCAAGTTTGTGAAAGCTTTAGAGAATGAGAGCTTGATTTGGTTAGAGGAAAAGAAGGATAAGGTTGATGAGAATGTATTGGATGCATCCACAGTGGATGCACCCTCTACATCAAGATGAATGGCCCTTAGGGTCATAGGGGGAGCTACTTTAACTCTATACCCCTGTGTGGCCAGTATACTCACCCTCAGAGTATGCGCCTTTGGACTTAAGATTTTGGAGACTAGAAAAACCTATGTGCAAGAGTGCACAAGCTGATTGTTTAAACAATGAAAGTTAGAAATTTTCAGTGACAGCCTGGTTTATGCGGCAAGCATTAATGGAAGAATTCCTACTTTAAAGTACAAAGAAGTTTGTAGATCTCTCATTGAATTTGAATTCAGAGTGATTGGAGAGTAGAAGATCCCTAGCATTTTATTATGAAGGATTTTAGATTGATTCATCAGTGATTTGCAGTACATTTAATCGGTTGCAGAAAACCTAGTGAATCACACTGATTCAGAAGTCTTTAAAGGATCATTTGGAAAGTGATATACAAGTAAGTAATGACTACTCCCATTGTATTTGATGTGGTAGAAAAGAAGAGATATGTGTTTAAGAGGCATCCATTTAAATCCACACTAGACAACCTAGAAGGTGCATTCTCCCACACTCCCATGGGTGTTATGCATGTGGAAGACATTAGGGCATACATACATTGCAAAAAGGAACTAGTAGGTTTGGACAAAATAAGAGCACACATGGAAACCATGATAAAACCTTCATCGATGAGTATGCACAGTGGAATAATCATCCTATAGTGGAATATGCTATGGCATATGAGTTCTACAAGTTGGAATGGATCAAAATCCTACTCAAAAAGATCCATGATGACCTATTTTGGATAGGTGAAGTGTCATTAATGATTACAAGAGACCTAATTCATGAGATGACAGGACTCTCAAGGAAAGGTGACATTCTTCCAGTGGGCAAGGATGTGAGAAAACTTATTGAGAAAAAATGCAAATCAAGAAGTGATAAGCACAGAATGACTATAGAGCTTATTGAGCAAAATGACATCAAATTGATATCCATGATATTGGGGTATAGGTTTGAACACACCAGCAGGGTGAACAGTGTGTCTACAGCCACAATTCTTGCATCAATAGAACTTGTGAGAGAGAATGGAGAGTTCAATTTGTGCGAGATCCTACGCACACAACTAATAGACAACATCAAAGCTATTAAACATGACAAGACCAAGATATTCAGATTTGGGTCTTTGATCATATACATGTACTTCCACATTCTTGGAAAAGTGTTAGATTTGTATTTGGACAAGAGTTTGCCTACAATGCCACAGATATCCTTTAAAGAAACTACTAAGAGTACACTAAGGGATTACATAACACTGGAATTGAAGACTTTCAGGGTTAAGATGCAGATGAGATATAGAATACTAGAGAGTATTGTAGAGAAATACAAAGATAGTATTTGTTTCATGGTTGAGACTGATACAACATGCATGGAGGCAGTTGAGCCAAGAACAAAGTGGATCCATCCACTTGGATATGAGGTTGATGAATAAGTCCTAGAAGCATATGCACAAGTATTTCTATCAGCCCCTAAAGTCTGTAATGAACCTAGATGGGGAACCTATGAAGAGAAAACAAGAGAAGGTGATGTAGTTTTGAACAGTTTTGCAACAAAAAGGAAGGTTGCCAAGGTTACTTCAGAGATTTTGAGAATTCAATGAGTATCACAAGAAGATTTAGATGAAGCAAGGAAAGAGAAGATTGCTTTGTAAATAGAGATAGAATCTGAGGATCCAAAGATGAAGAAGGTGAAAATAGAGAAATCAGATGACAAGAAGGGTAAAACTTATATTACTCCTCCTGCACCCATAGTAACAATTGACCTTATTGCTCCTCCTGAGTGTAAGGCAATGCCTAAGAGGAAGAAAGAGATTAGCACTGGTCATCCATCCTCGTGAGTAAATGGGAACAGGAAGAATACTCAAGCACCCCTAGAAGTAAGCTTCAAACCTAGTCTAAGTGTGTTGAGTACAAGGATCATCGATGAAGGTAGGATAGATCAAGTAGGGAAGTTCTATGAAAAATATAGTGAAATTGACAAATCACAAATCAATGGAATGATTGTCAAACATATGTTGAACTTCAAAAAGATAGCCCTAGAACTGAAGACTACAATTCTAGATAATGTGTGGAACATCCTAGAATTCCTAAAGAGATAGGCCATTGAAGAGGACCTAAGGATAAGGGAAAGACCTTAGATGAAACCCTCCTAGTATGCTTGCTAGAAGAAAAGAAGTTATTGTTAGATCTGGTGAAGCCACATCTTAGAACCAAGTCAAGGACCCTACATATAATGGACAAGAACTATGAATTGGTGGCTAAGGAAATAAAGAAAGAATTTGAGAAGGTTTTTATGAACAGGCACATGTTCCCATCTACTATGCCTAAAGCTTAAGTACCTACAAAGGTTGCAAAAGAATCAGTGACCATAAATGTACCATCTACAGGTCCACAGGATTTAGCACATGTAGTTGATGTATCTACAGAGGCAGATAAGTTTGTGCCCATGATAGAGACACTCAAGGATGACTCAATTTTTATTGACAATATAAAAGTTACTATGGCGGCCATAGACATGGATTTTGACAAGTTTGAAGAAGCCTTTGTAAGCACTCAAGAGGCTGAGAACTTATGTAGTAACACTCCTCCCAGTCAACAAGAAGTATTGATTGAGGATATAATAGGAAAGAAAGAAGAAGAAAGAGGAGAAGTAGAGGTAAAAAGAAGTGAGCCAATAGATAAGCCATCTGTTGAAATGCTAATCAAAGTAAAACAAGAAGTAGAGGACAACACTCCTATCACTCCACTACCCTTAGTAGCATTGTTGTCAAGTTTGACACCTGACACAACTAGTTTGGATTCATGGGGAGAAGAAGACCTGATCAAGTTCAGTGTCTTAGCTATGGAGAAGGCCAAGGAGAAACAAGTAATGAGTGTAATACCCCAAATTTGGCACCTAATAAATTCAATGAACCTCATTTCTTCATTCAAGGGAGCAATTTTTTAGAGTAATTAAACTATAGTATTTTTGTGTCTCAATTTCATTAATTCAAAGCTTTTATTGCATATTAGTGTAATTTTCATTTAGTTTAATATTGAATTTTCATCATATTTAGTTTTCTTATTTGCTCATAACTTAATCTAATTTCTATTTCAAGTTCTTTAGAATAATATGCACTTCATATTTCTTTCAAAGCATCTTAGATTAAATTGCACTCATTCCAGTTTAATTTTAGTTTGCTTATCATTATAGCTTTTGAAAATCCTCCATTGTAGTACTGGTCTTATGGTTGTTGGCTCTCATTTTGAGAGTAATTAAACACCTTGTCTACATAAGAGGCAACAGGTCGCTTCACCATAGATTTTAGATTGAGTAATTCATACTCTCTCTCATAATTCGATCATGTGAGTAATGACTATGTTGTGTGTGTAGTTGGATTAGAGGTCCACATTTGACTATATACATTTTGGCACCCACGGTGGGGCAGAAAGATCAATTTCTGGCCTCTTTTTCAATTTTTTCTAATAGAAAATTTAAGCTTTGTTGTGTGTCTGTACTGTCTGTGTACAGATTCTCACGCAAGAATCTAGAGCATATTGTGTGAAGTTTTTCTCCCTGTAGCACTCTCTCATGCGAGCTGATGCATCCTTGTATGGCACCCTGTACTTTCTCATGTGCTGTGGAGTACTTCCTCGTGCGAGATTTGGATACAGTGTTTTAAAATTTTCAGTTTCTGTCTTTCTTGTTTCAGATTTATGATAGTTTCCTATTTGTTGTTGTTTATTATTTCTCTGTTATTTTCATAGTGTAACAGTTTTCTGTAGGATGTTTGACCAAGAACATAAAACATGCTAATGGTTTGATTGCAGGACGATAGTTGAAGACTTGCTAAAATGTTGTGTTTGTTTCTTGCTTTCATTCACATAGTCTAAATAGCGCTTCGTTAAAATTTCTTGAGGATTTTGATAGTGAGTAGGAAATTTGGCTCTTCATTACATGGAGGTGATGACCATGAATGAACCCGAAATCCTAATGATCTTACTAATATGACAAATTCTTTGGGAAGCGGAGAAAGGTAGTGAATCTTTATGCTTCTACTCACCAAGGGATTATGCTCTTCTCTCTTTGAGAGTAACAGAAACCCAAAAGCTTGTAGATGTGGTGGAGTGAAGCTAACTCGGTGATGAATCTTCTTGATGTGTTTGGGTGAAGTGATGAGGTAGAGAAGTATGCTCTTCTCTCTTTGAGAGAAACAAAAAATCAAACCCTTAGATCTAAGCCAAGTTGTGTCACCTTTAGAGGGCTTGCCGAAAGTTGAACCTCTGAGAATGACCCAAGTGAGTACGCACCTTTCACTGATGATTCCACCTCACTCTAATAAAGAATGTTTTGTTGAGTGTAAAGACTCCAAAACCATGTTAGCTTCCTTCTCAAGACTTTGACTATCATCTTGAGAAGGCTTTGTCTATTATACTAAGCAGCCCCACTCCTAGTACTGCTTGCGGGGGTTTATTACTTTAGGATGTTGGTGTGGATGTGAGGCCTCAAACCTGTATCAAGGGCACTAAAGGTCAACATGAATAGAATCCTATTAAAAACTTTCCTTAGCTAGTGGCCTACTAGGTTCACCTCCGAAAGGAGTCAAAATCTTTGTGTAGCAAGGGGGAAGAATCTCTCCTGTAGATTCCCATCATAGGCATACACCTAGATGCTTGAAGGTGTTTGTGACAATGGCCCTTGCTACAAGGGTAACCTTTGAACATACACTATTGAGTCCTAGGAAACACCAAAAACACAGGCGCCCTCTTGGGGGTGACACGGTTGTGTGAGGTGCACATATGCGCATAAGCAATGGGACAAAGGTTTTGTCTTCTCACCATTTTTTTTTGTAGGACTAAGCTATGTGTTTGTTATTGAGTCTTAAACATTGTCCAATCATTATCAAACAAAGACTCCCCTGATGCTATCAAGTTTCTTTGTCCTTGATAGGTCTGTTAACGACTACTTCTTGTATCACAACTTCTTGATTTGAACCTTTGTGTCTTTAAACGAATGCTTGAAATCCCAAAATGAGATTGTTGATTAAACTATTCTTCAAACCTATCAGGAAATTGGATTTCTTGTTAGACATCAATTCAGGCTGTACCTCAAAATTCAACTTTAACCTCAAAAATTATGTCAGACTATCAAATTTTAGACTTTTCCCGCATGAAGTTTCACTCTTTAGAGCACTCTCTTGTGTGAGACTTTGTTCTCTCGCGTGAAGTTTTGTGTTCTCTCACATGACCTAGTACTCTCTTGCATGAGACTTCAGCCCAGTTTTAAAAAATAGAGACCTATTTGCCATTGATTGTTTGACTTTTTATCTGATCTACTTTTTGTCCGAGGTCTATTTTTCTATTTTCCTATCGTTCACTATCAGGAGCTGGTTGTCTCAAGTTAGGAATCGATCGATATTTTCTTTGAATCATGTTGTCTCTCATTGGTTTACTTTATCTCTTTATGCCTTTTGTATCTCATGTTGCGATAGTCTTATCTCAGCTGTTCTAGCCACCTCTTTTGATAATTCATACCAGGTCCATCTCGCATCTTGGTTGTTCTAGCCTTTATCTCCTTTGCGTTGTTCTTAGACACAAACTCTAGCATTATCCTGAGTCTTCTCTCATTTCAGCTTCGTCTATGACTATCACGACTAGAATTGGCAAGACTTATCCCATTCAAAATATTGATCAATGTAGAAGCAAACCTCCTAATCAAGAAATAGATCATCTTGAATCTGTTGTGAAATCTAAACTTTGTGAGATATCCTTGATTTCCTCATTGAATACTTTGAAAGATAGTCCATCTCAACCATCACCTCTAGTGTTTCAAGAGTGTTTTAAATCATTGTTTGAAGCACAACCTGGTTTCTCATTTCAAGAGCAAGACAACTCATTCTTCCAAGACAACTCATTGTTTCACAACTTTTGAAGACCTCTTCCTCAGACCAATCCTATTATCATACCTGTTGATCCTACTAAGAAGAGTTCTATCATTGAACCTAGTGATACTATTGACGATATATTCTCACCTGAATTTGTTAAATCTTTTGATCCTATTCATTCACCATATGTTACTATGGCCACACCCTTTCATCATTGGACATATCATTTCACTAAAAATTAGTGTACTGCACAAGCCTACAACAAGATGGGAGATCCGTTTGACTTCCAACTAGGCAAGTACAGTCAAACCTTTGATCAATCTCAAAATAATCAATATCATGGTCAATTCTCTAATGACCCACTTCATGCCCAACCTCAGAAGGAGAAACATCATGGTCAATCTCAACATGACCAAAATCAGTCCCACAATGATGATCAATCTTGAAGTAAACCTCAAGGCGATTGATAACTTGCATATTTTTGTCGCCCTCCTTTGTTCGATCAAAACCAAGATGATCAGCAACAAGATTAGATTCTGAGTATTTATGAGATCCTTGGGAAAGAAAATGAGGTGATAACTCAATAGGATATAGCCACTACTAAAGCTAATAAGGGTCTCATTAAAATGATGGAGATCCTTCTCCTAGAGGAGAAAGAAAATTACTTCCTTGAGTTAGCTAAACAAGGGGCCAAGTTACCCCGAGACTATCAAGTTGAAACACTCGTAGCCAAGGAAGAAGAAACTGAGACTGCAAAGTTGCAAAAGATGGTCTGAGACATGCAAGATTAGATTAGTCAACTTGCAAAGAATAAAGACAAGCCCACTCAATAATTTATGATGGAAAGCATTTGTCCTTTCCCTTTTGACAGAAGTCTTCATATGCCACCTTTTCCCAGAGGTGTAGAACTCCCTAAATATGACAAATACTTGGGTGCAACCGATCCCCAAGATCACTTAAGGGAGTTTGGCACATTGTCTATGGAATTTATGAATGATCAAACCTATCTTATGCATCTATTTCCTCATAGTTTGGGTCAACCCATGATGGAATGGTTCTCTAGATTGCCTACTAGTATTAAGACTTTCGACGAAATGGCTAATATTTTTCTCCAGCACTACTCACATAATATTCAACATCTGGTCAACATCTGAGATCTTTGCAATTTAAAACAGTGACAAGGTGAATCTTTCCTAACATTCCTCCAAAGGTGGAGACAATTATGTACAAAGTGTCCTCACAAGCTACCAGAGTCTGAGAGACTCAACATTTTCTTGGACAATCTTGTCCTAGACTTTGAATACCAAGTGCAATTGCAAGGTCCTCTTACTTTTGATAGTATGATCAAACAAGCAGTGTGAATAGAGGCCTTTATGATCAAGAAGGGAGAATTAACTTTGAGTAAGGACAATAAACAAGGATTCTCCACAAACAAGGATAAAGGAAAGACTGTCAATAAGAATAGAGATGTAGTAAATAATGGAGTGGTGGATAATGTTATTGCAAAGCCTTCAAAGCCTACTTTTAATCTTAATTCTAGTATACAAGAAGTTAAGGCTGTTGAAAAGACCACAACGGTTAATCAGAAAACTTTAAGATTTACTAGGAACAAACCTTGGGCCTCTCAACCCAAGCGTGAATTTACCTCTTTGGGAGAGCCTCTTGATGTGGTCTATAAAACTCTTATAGAGAATTAGGTTCTTACTCCTTTGGAAAAGCGTACTTATGACCCAAAACCATGACCTCATTGGTGGAATGATAATGCTTAATGTGACTATCACCAAAACATTGGTCATAAGACTTCTACTTGTCTCTAACTAAAGCATAAAGTTCAAGATATCATTGACAGTGGTGATATCCTTGTGGAGAATCATAATAAGAATTCGGACCATCAAGCTTTTAAGGATCCCTTCCCTCCTCATGAGAAGGGTGAGTCTTTAAATGCCAAGAATACCAATGCTAAAGTCAATTACACATACCCTAATAATGACAATGTTATTGGTATGATTGAACCTGTCAAGATAGAGTATTGTGACGGGATCACTTCTAACGGGAGTGATGATTCTCCCAAATCTAAGACTCCTTTTATCTTGTGTAGTTTTGTGTCTTGCTCGTCTAAATATGAACAATCTCAAGACTGTGCTAATGTTATCACTCGATCATGAGGAAGAGTTGTTTTGAAAGGTTCCGATACTTCTATGTCCACTTTGAAGCAAACTGTAGATAAGAGACCCGATACTTCTACATCTGCTCTAAAGAAAATTGTGGATAAGACTGCTATTGGCCCTACCAACAAGAACATGAAATCTATTCATATAGCTAGCTCGGCTAGTTAGAGCATCTTAGATCAACTCCAATGAACCAATGCTCAGATTACCATTTTTGAGTTGTTGAAGATCTCGCCTGCTCACAGGCAGATTTTGGATAAGGCCCTTGCCGAGGAAAACATTCCCAAGGATCTCAATCTCAACCGGTTCCAATCTATGGTGGGTCATTTGACTTCATCTCATTATCTATCCTTCTCTGAAGAAGATGGATCACTCTTTGAGTCACCCGCATAATGCTCCCTTGCATATAGAGGTCATGATAGGTCCTACGCACATTTGTTGAGTGCTCATAGACAATGGTGCTGGTCTTAATATATGTTCTGTTAAACTACTCACTTAGCTAGGTTATGATTAGAAATGTATAGAACCTCACAAAAAGATTACCATCAAAGCTTATGATGAGGAAGAATGCAGGTCACAAGGCTTAGTTGTGCTACCTATCCGCGTAGGTCCTGTTGAAAGAGATGTTACTTTCCAAGTGCTTGATATTCCTCTTGCCTACAATATCTTGTTGGGTAGGCCTTGGATTCATGAGATGTAGGTTGTTCCATCCATGTACCATCAATGCATTAAGTTTCCATTTCATGGGGCGGAAGTCACTATGCCTGCTAATACCAATTTCTCTTGCAACACTCTTGCACAATCGGCAAATAGCTTTGTTCTGGCAAATAGAGAATCCGCTGATTTTTATGATGCTAAGCTAAAGGAAATTGAACAAACTTTGAGACTTAAGGATACAGGCATGGGAGAATATTGAATTGAACATGTGCTATCACTGGCTGCTCTACCTCTATCTCCACGCTCTTATGGGAGACCTTCTGAGAATAACATACTTTATAATCCTCCTCAAATAGTTTATGATGGCACCTTTGTAAGGGCCTCTACACCTTTAAAAGATGAGGATGAAGAGAGAGCTATCAGAGCTTGGATCTATAAGGGAAAAGAAATAGTTGAAACAACTACATCTCTAGATTTAGAGCAAGAACCATACAATGAGGCCTTCAAGATCATGAAATGCTTTGGTTATAAGGGGAGTGGTCCTATAAGAAATAATGATAATGGCTTACTAAAAACCATTGAAGCTACAGGCTACCACACAAAAGATACTAGTGGCTTAGGCTTTAAAAAGACTCCCTTTCATTTGGGGACCAAGAAATTTGTGTCAGCTCCTGAGCCTAAATCTGAACCTAAACAAGAAATTGAAGATGCTACTCCAGAAGTGAATCCAGAGGCTAGCTCTGATGAAGATACATTTCCATATCCTATTCCTCTAGATCTTGCAACACTCTTTGCCGAACCTAATGAGCCTATCATATCGGTCCATATGGTAGAGATAGATATTGATAATGATAATGATTCTAATAAAAATTCTTCAGTGTATCAATTCACATATGAGGAATGGAAAGAAACACTAAATGATGATCCTAATTTCCAAGGTGAATTATATAGGCCACCACATTTTCAAAAGTATTTTGAACAAGAATAACTCCAGCAAGCTATTAATGCCACAAGGGATAACAATGAGTCTAATGATGCTGCTAATGAAATTCCCACATTGAGTACTGACTCACATGAATATGAGTTTGACTCTTTATCTGATGCTACTTATGATGTAGACATAGATACTATTCACATGTATGAAAGACTCCTTGAAGTAGGTGAAGGGTTTAGTGCTAGGCCGCGTGAATTAGACACCACTAATGTTAATGTGTCCTCTACTTCCAATGCAAGGTCTTATAGGGATTCAAACACTCCTTTGGATGAGATCGCTCTAGGTCTTGACTTGCTCATTAGTGCTTTTGAGGGTTATACCATGAATGCAATTGAACCAGTCACTACTTCCCTTTCACTCCACCGTCCCAATCTGATAAACTAGAACTCCCCTTTAACATCCAATGAATTCCTAACATTCTAGAATGATTATGATCTAGCTTGTTACCTCCATGCTCTTGAACCTATGATGTCCTCCAGTAGTGAAAGTAGTGTCAGCATGACAGAGGTGGATATCAAGTATCTTAGTCAAAAAATTAAAAGAAGAAAAAATAAATGCTCTAATGGTGAAAACCACTTTGTGGCAGTATCAGAGCCAAAAATAGTAAAAATAAAAGATGTATCCGAAGGTGAAAACCTCTCTGAGGCACCCAAGGATGATATACTTGATATGCTTCCAAGCCACTTTCAAGAGAGGTCATCAGTATTGATTGAGCTGACACAACCAGTAAATTTGGGTACAAAGGCTACTCAACAGATTATTCATCTAGCACAATCATTGTCTGTTGAAGAAAAAGAAGAGTTCACAAGCTTCTTTTAGAGCAAGAAAATAAACTTTGCATGGACCTACTCTGACATGCCTAGATTAGACCCCAATCTAATCATGCATCATTTGTCCATCGCACCAAGTATCAAACCTGCTAAACAGAAGCTGTGAAAGATGTATCCACACGTAGCACTTTTGGTTAAGGCAGAGCTAGAAAAGCTTTTTAAGGCTGGTTTCATAAGAACTATTGATTATGCAGAATGGATTTCAAACATTGTTCCAATCACTAAACATGATAAATCCATTTGTGTATGCACCTATTTCAGAGATCTCAATAAGGCATGTCCAAAAGATGACTTCCCAATGCCTAATATTGCTATGATAGTTGACATGATAGCAGGATATGAGATGTATTCCTTGATGGATGGCTTTTTTGGATATAATAAAATAAAAATTGTACCAAAAGATCAAGAAAAGACTTCTTTTACATGTACCTAGGGCACCTTTTGCTAGAATGTCATGCCTTTTGGGCTTAAGAATGCTGGAGCAACATATCAGAGAGCTGTTACTACTATTTTCCACGATATGATGCATAAAATGATGGAGGATTATGTGGATGATACTTTAGCCAAAGCATGTAGTGAAGAACTCATCTCATAGATTTAGGTCCTATCCTTGACCATATAGAACAATTTAGTCTTAGACTTAATACAAAGAAATGTGCTTTCAGTGTTACTTCTAGGAAACTCTTGGGTTATATCATTTCAGCTAAAGGCATAGAAGTGGATCCTGAAAAGGTGCAAGCTATTATGGACATGCCTCCACCCAAGAATATTAGTCAAATGAGAGGATTACAAGGAAGGCTACAATCTATCTAGCACTTCATTTCATATTTGGCCGACAAGTCATAGCCATTTACTAAAACTTTGCATAAGAATGTGACTTATGAATGGAATGAGGAATGTGGCAAGGGACTTACTCAAATAAAAAAATATCTTTCTAATCCACCTATACTCATGCCTCTCATTCATGGGAAGCCTCTTATACTATACATCTCAGCAACAAACACATCCTTGGGTGCACTCCTAGCTCAAGAAGATCAGAACAACAAAGAGAGAGCCATATACTATATCAGCAGAACATTGGTTTCCTATGAAATGAATTATTTTGTCATTGAGAAGGCTTATTTAGCAGTGGTATTTGCTTCTCAGAAGTTGTGGCACTATATGCTAGCTCATACCACAAGGCTTATTGCAAAAATTGATCCATTAAAGTACCTACTAAGCAAGGCTTCCCTCACGGGTAGATTAGAAAAGTGGGTGATGATACTTAGTGAATTTGACATTGAGTATGTGGAAAGAAAAGCTATTAAGGGACAAGAAATTATTGATCAGCTAGCGGAAGCTCCTTTGAAATATCACTAGCCTTTGAGTATTGAATTCCCAGATGAATCCATCATGCTTCTCACACATCAATCTTGGAGCATGTTCTTTGATGGATCATTTACTCAGCAAGGATCCGGTCCAGGTATTCTATTTGTTACACCTCAAAGATACTCATTGCCAAAAGTATATAAAATGTTGTTTCCCTGCACAAACAACATATCTGAATATGAAGCTCTCATTAATGGAATGAAGATAGCCCTTGATTGGCATGTGGATGAGCTCAAGGTCTTCAGGGACTCTCAGTTAATCATCAATCAAGTCAATGATGTCTACCAAAAAAAAGATGAAAAGCTAATACCTTACAAAAGAATGGTGGATGATCTCAAACAATACTTCACAAACATTTCTTTCCAGTAGATTCTGAGGGCAAACAATAAAGTAGCTGATGCTATGGCCACTCTTGCTTCAATGTTACAAATGCCAAAAAATGACTCCAGACACGAATTCTTGGTGGAGGCATTACACTACCCTACCTATGATATTCCTAAATCTAGGATCATTTGTTCAGTCATTGGACATGATTCATCCCACTACCACGATATCTTTTCCTACCTTTGTGACCAAATCATTCTAGACACCTATACCTAGAATGAAAAGTGTCACCTAATCCATACTGCTTCATGGTATGTCCTCATAGCAAATGAATTGTATAGATGGGGTCTAGACGGTACCCTCCTTAGGTGTTTAGAACCTGATGAGTCCAAACATGCACTATCCAAGGTACATGAAGGTATCTGTGGGTCTCATTCTAGTGGTCTGACGTTAGCCCAGAAAATTATTAGAGCTGGTTATTACTGGCTGGACATGGAAAAAGAAGTTGTTCAATATGCTAAGACTTGCAAGCAATGCCAATTCCATGGGAATTTGATTCATGCTCCGGCTAATGAGCTTAGTCATCTCATCAGTTTATGGCCATTTCAACAATGGGCCTTTGACTTGGTTGGTTAGATACATCCTTCTTCAAGAGGGCACAAGTTCATCATCACAGGTACTGATTACTTTACCAAGTGGTGTGAGGAAGTGCCTCTAGCTATAGCTGATGGCAAGACTATTGCTATGTTCATACTAAACTATATCATTTGCAAATATGGTATACCCTCATCTATTATCATTGACAATGGGGGAAAATTCAAAAATAAGGACCTCACAAACTTATGCACCAAATTCATAATTATTCAGCATTGGTCATCTATCTATTATCCTTAGGGTAATGGACAAGCAGAAGCTTCTAATAAGAAAATTCTAAAAATCTTGCACCAAACAGTTCATAAATTTGGCAGAGATTGGCATCTCCAGATTAATCTAGCTTTGTGGCCTATAGAACAAGTATCTAAACACCAATGGGGGCCACTCCCTTTGCCTTGGTTTATGGAGCAGAGGCAATATTACCTATTGAGGTCGAGATTTTGACATTGTGAATCTCTCTAAAGGGCCTCATCACTGATGAATAAAATAGAATATCCCAGCTTCAAGACCTTGAGTTACTTGATGAACGTCAGAAGGTGGCGCTCGATCATCTAAGAGCATACCAAAAGAGGATATCTAAAGCCTACAATAAGAAAGTCAAACAAAGAGAATTCCAAGTGGGTGATCTCATCCTAAGAGAGAACCCCAAAAATCAGTAGTAGCGAGTCTAGAAAGGCAAATTTGAACCAAACTAGCTTGGTCTGTATGTTATTATTGTAGCATTTGGGTTTGGTGCTTATCGGCTCTCCACCACTGAAGGAGAGCAGCTCAAAGAGCTTATCAACTCTCTTCACTTGAAGAAATTCTATAGCTGAGGCATTCTCTATGTGCTCATGTACATACTTATTGGTCTTGAAAAAATCCAAAAAAATGATATATTGCAAAAAATCCTAAAAATTGCAAAATGTCCTAAAAAAATGATCTTAGTGAAAACGTAGTAAACAGGCAATTTGATGTATCTATTATCTTGGTGAAAACCTAGTAAATAGGCACCTTGATAATAATAAAAAAAATTGAAAATTGAAAAAATACAAAAAAATTGAAAAGATCAAAAATACAAAAAAAAATGAAATATTCAAAAATACAAAACAAATAGAAAAAGAGAAGTACAAAAAAAATTGAAAAAGAAGAAAATGTGTCATTGATGAAAACCTGGTAAACAGGCATCATGGTAGAAAAAATAGAATCTTTGCAAAGATGGTGAAAACCTGGTAAATAGGCACCTCTTGTTTCCTGAAGCTACATCTCATCTCAGCATCGCTTGGCTTTTAGTTTCCTTCTTTAGTTTTCTTTCCTACTTTCCTGCTTTAGTTTGTTTCCTGCTTTAGCTTGTTTCCTACTTTAGTTTGCCAGCTCATGCACTTGCCTTCAGTTGTCTTCAAGATTTTCCTTAACTCTTCATGGATTGGAACTGGTTCACACTTGGGGGCACTTTCCTAGTCTAGAGGGCATTGTCCTATCACTTTTGGAAGTTTTGTTTGTGCATCGGTCACCAACGGTTCCCACTGCGTCTTCCTGCTGATGCTTAGCTACTTTTGAGATTTCTCTCCTTGAGGATCTTTGATGTATCAGTTGCCAGTGGTTCTCACTATACTTGCCTACTGATACTTAGCTCTCATTTGAACCTCTCTCTTTTGGATCTCTTCCTTACATCAATCACCAGTGGTCCTCACTATGTTTTCCTACTAATGTTTTGCTCATGTTTTATTCTCTCTTTTGAGAATCTTCCTTGTATCGATCACCAGTGGTTCTCACTGCATTCACCTGCTGATACTTGGTTCATGCTCCGATATCTTCTTGACACTTCATCTCTCGTGATGGTCACCAGTGGTTCTCACTGCGTCTGCCTTCTTTCGCTATCCTGTCGAGACTTTGAATGTTGTACGCTTCTAATTTGACTTCAATCTACTTAAACACAAATGTAAACTGAAACTAAAACTGACTTTGTGTTCCTCTAAAGCATGCTAAGGTTTTCCTTTTCTTGTTTGTTTGTTTGCTTTTCGTTTGCTTTCTGTTTGCTAGTTTAGTTCCAATGATCCAATGAATTCATATAAGAGGGGTGTCCATCTGTAAGAGCCTTCATCTCATATTGGATGGCCATGCATACCTCAAATCCTTTTATATGGATGCTTTGGTGAGGTTGGTTCTTCTCCTTGTCTATTTTGAGTGACTTCTTTTTGCTACAAGTAAAATTGGTAACACTCGTCTTGCTAAGTGAATGTAAGGGTCACTGTGAGCACTCTTTGGCAAAAGAAGGAACTCTCGCGTGTCTGGTGTGTTTGTTCACAAGCAACATTTAGGTCATTCTAGCAATTGTGCTTTGATGCTTATGTTAACTTGCTAAATCAAAAGGAATAGGTGTTTAGGCCATTCTGGATTCTTGTGCCTTAATGCTTACATCTCATTCTGACAAATTTAAGACTTATGTCATATTCATATTCTCATAATTGCAATATTTAGTGAGGATTGTCTCGCATCTTGTGATCATCCCATGCTTAAATGAACTTGATAATGATAAATACGATTAGTCCAACAACCAAGTCCTAGGGTTTGCATTTTCATTCTAGTCTTGCATTTTAGCTTAGGCTTGCATTCTCATGCTAAGCTTGCATTTGAGATGATATCTTGTTACTCTCTTGATTGCTTTCTGTTCATCAAAGGTTCTCATCTTTTGTTTCGGTTTCATCTTGGTTGCGCAAGTGTCTGGTCCTCGCTCTCAATCTTCAAAATGTACTCTTTTTTATTAGTACCTATCATATATTGCGACAATCCTGCATGAGATGATTAGTACCATATACATTACATATTCATTGCATTTTCATTTCATTTCCATTTGCATTCATAAATTCATTTGCATCTACATTTACATGTGCATCCACTATAAGCATAACTCAAATCATACATTACACATATGCATACATTCTATCCATCTATCACTGCATTTCACATTGCATCATCAAAATCACATGTGCATATTTCATATTCATAAAATAAAACATGTGCATTTCATACATTTCTATCCATATATCTAAGCATATAGAAATATCTCATAAAACATTAATATCAAAGCAATATGTCAACAAGTACGATGATATCCAAATGTCGATCTCATATATATATATATATATATATATATATATATATATATATATATATATATATATATATATATATATATATATATATATATATATATATATATATATATATATATATATATATATATATATATATATATATATATATATATATATATATATATATATATATCGAACAATGTCATGTACAAAAGAGAAGGTTCTACTCAAGCACAGTATCAAAAATGGGCTACAATGTACAAAGTATATCAAAATGTGCTAGCTAGGTCTTGCACCACCTGGAGGAGGTGGTGGCAATGGTCTCTGTGGAAGAGGCATTGGCCACTGTGGAGGTGCCTGTTGTGGTGTTGCCTATGGGGGTGTTGGTGGAGGTGCTTGTGGAGCTCTAGCATAATCAGAAAATGGTAGTACCTACTCTGACAGATCTGGAATGACCCTACAATAAGTTGCATAGTAATAAGCTACTTTAGCAGCCTTGTATCTAGTCTCAATCCTCGATCGTGCCAACTCCTCCTATAGCTACCAGATCTTAGCATCCTTGTCAAATACCCAGGTCTCCTCCCAGATGACTTGAGTGTGGTATTCATCCAGCTCCCATTGGACATGTCTAACTCTCTCACGGATCTTCCTGAGAGCCACCTACAGTTGTGGTGTACCTGCTCCTACCAAAATTTCAGGCATATCAGTATCATTGTTCGGTGGTGCCTACTATGACGTATCACCTGTCTACTACCTAGTGGATCTTTGTTGGGCCCCACTACTCCCAGCTCCTGCATCTGAGCCCATAGTCCTAGTAGGGATGCTAGTCTATCTTGATCATGGTCTCAACACTCTTTGCTGATGGCCCTGTTGTGCAACCTACTACTATGTAGGCTGCTAAACTAGTGGCTGCTGAGTTGGTGGCTACTGATTTGGTACCTGCTACTATTGTGCAGGCTGCTATTGTGCTCCCATAGCAATAGGATTAGTGAATCTGGGATGGGGTCATGCTATCAACTAGTCCCTATTTGTAGGCATCACCCCTACATTGGTGACATCCACCATATAATCCCATCATGCCGCTGGAATGCGTGCCTCTATCGCACACCGCCATGGATCTAGTCTCGCATGCCACCCCTTCTTCTCCTCATCAAAGAAGTAGGCATAGGGGTAGTACTCATGTGATATGTCCTACTACCTACCAAACTGGCACAGGACACATGTAACAAGGAATCTCTCAATAATAGTGACACTTTATCCAATCAGTGGACATGAAACAAACATATGTGAAAGCTCTCTATGAGCATCATCCCATGGCTTAGTAGCCACCCAAGGCCTCTAGACTATAGCTACCATGTCATCTAGCTATCCTCTCCACTACTCCATCTTACCCAGCAGAGGCTGAGTCATCAGACCTACATACCTATAAATATACAGCTCAAGATGTTGCCATGTGTCATGAAAGATAGGCCTGCAAACAAGGAGATTCTCCCAGGCCTAGATTTGTAAGACAAAGACACCTACTACCATCATCCTCACACCCTAATACACAATCTCATGGAGCTCATAGAACATTTGTGCAAGCATGCACTCATCCCATCCAAATCTAACTACTGGTGTGGCCAACATCCTCTGCAGCATCGTCCCCTAGCCACACTCTAGACCATGCTAACCTTGATCTAGAACAAGGTAGCAACTCAAGAACATCACAAGTACGATGGCTAATGGATGAGCACCATCATATCTGTGTGTTAGATCCTCCCAGGAGATGGCCCAGCCCATCACTAGATCATCCCTGAAGATGGTCCTCAAGGCTACTGTACTCTATCATGGTTGTGTGTTGTACTCTACTCGAGCACCATGGACAGGTATCCGCAGAATCCTATATACATCCTTGGGAGTCACAGTCATCTCCCCCATCAAAAAGTAGAAAGTGTTCATCTTCGAATGGAAATGCTCTACGACGGCACCAAGAAGGCCATGATTTACCCGAATGTCAGGTAGATCACACAAGTATCCCAAGTCGAGTCCCTCAATGTGAGTACTCTTTGCATCTATCAATCTTTGCACTAATGTAGTAATAACAGGATGGTGTGTCTTGAAGGAAAATTGGGGAAGTCAACCTACAAAGCAAGCGACGACATTGGATTAGTATCTTGATATAATGATTTTCAACACAACAACAACAAATGCAGCAAGGCATCTATCCTAGACATGACTCTGCAATGCTCTACTTGGATGATTTTACACAAATTTGACAAATTTTAGCAAAAGCATTCAAACTCTATAGCAGCTTTTCGCACAAGGAAATTGTTTCTTCACGCGAGACAGGACTTGACCTTGCATGAATAGTAGAAATCTCATGCAAGACTAGCTTTCAACTCATGCGAGCTTCCAGACAGGGCCTGCACGAAGAAGATCTAATCTGTGTGAGGAAACTACTTCCTTGCATGAAGGGAGACCTAAGTCAGCACGAGGAAACTACTTCCTTGCATGAGATTGGTAGAACATGACCTAAAACTATGCTAGATCATCCTAAATTGACCTAAAAAGTGGTACAAATTAAAATGCAAGGAGGTTTATCAACTACTTACAGGTGTGTCATACTCCACTGACCAAGCGTGTCATCATGAGTGCTCAAATTGATGCGTATGTAATGGAAGACCCTGCATTTCTCTCTCAGAGCTCAAAATCACAAGAAGAGGAAGGTGAATAATGAATTGAAAATGACCCCTGTGAGCCTTATATAGCTTTTGACCTAATTTCCAAAAGTGCTTCGTTTTGCATGAAAATTGCACCCTTGGCTAAATCGACTGAACTGAATCCATTTTCAGGATTGAAATCAAAATCTGACATTTCTAAATAGCTTGAAATCATGTTTTAAATTCTGGGACCCTTTGGGATCAGACGCTTGTGCAGTCAGCCTTCTGGCATCATCTTCTTGCCAGACCCTCATCTTTGCATCATGTTATCAAGATCTTTTCTCTTTTCATCAAAGTCAACTCTAGTCAACCATGGTCAAACTTGGTCAACAAGACCTCTGCTTTGCTCTGAATTGCTTCTGTAACTTCTCGAATCTAGTCTAATTACTTCTGCTTTGCAACATCTTGTTGTCAATCATCCTTCTAATATGTCATCTTTCGATTTCACTCCCGAGGAAGCAAGATGATTACATCATTTGAACCTTGTCAAACCAATTCTTGAATCAGTCTAATTTGAATCATCAAATCTCATTGCTAGGGGCATCTCGGTGCCTCACATCTTGCTATTTGGTCATCTATCTTTAGGTATCTAAGCAATCTAACTCGGATCCTCGAGGATCAAGCTTCGTTCTAGGGATGTTTCTTGAAATCTTTAAGGTATTGGGGCAATCTAACCCTAATTCCTAAGAGTCAATCTTCATTCTGGAGATAGCTCTCAAAATCTCTTTTAGACCGTTATCTGGGCAATCTAACCTAGGTCTCAAAGGGCTAGGCTTCGTATTGGGGCAATCTAGCCCTGATTCTGGAGTCAGTCCTAAGTTTGCATCTGAATCTCATTCTGAGCATTAGGGAAATCTAACCCTGATTCTCATCTTCTCTCAAGACCGTTGTCTTCGCAAACTAACTTAGACTTTGGAAAATCATGTTTTGATCTGTTCGGTGTCTTGGCAACCTAACCTAGACTTCTAAATTTCTCATCATCTGTCACTTCAGACTATTCTTTGAATCAACACGTTGTTCACACGTCAATTCAAAGAGGGGCAAATGTAATACCCCAAATTTCACACCTAATAAATTCAATCAATTTTGGTGCATTTAGTCAATTTTACATCTCCAAAGTCCTAGTTTCCTAGGAAATTTTCTCTCTCCTACCTGACTTAATTTGACTTGATGTCAATTGCAAAAACCCTAAATTGCATTAATCAAATATTAAAATTAATTCCTAAAGTCTTCGATTTTTATTAGCTAAATTACCCCTATGATAAATTAATTTAATTCTAAAGTCCTAAGTGCTTTAAATTAAATTAAACCCACCCCATTTGGCTAATATACATGAAAAGGAATTAATAATTACTTGTTATTTGAATGGACACTCTTTTTTGAATTAATAATTCGCAATATTCGAAAGGTCACCCTGTGTGGCATTTTCCATTCTTTTAATTAAGTAATTTATGCATTTTTGTCTCAAATGGGAATGAAGATTCAGGATTTTCAAATCAAGAACCCCTTCATTCTCTTCCCGGGCTTGTCTATTTAATGAACCTCATTTCTTCATTCAAGGGAGCAATTTTTTAGAGTAATTAAACTATAGTATTTTTGTGTCTCAATTTCATTAATTCAAAGCTTGTATTGCATATTAGTGTAATTTTCATTTAGTTTAATATTGCATTTTCATCATATTTAGTTTGCTTATTTTCTCATAGCTTAATCTAATTTCTATTTCAAGTTCTTTAGAATAATCTGCACTTCATATTTCTTTCAAAGCATCTTAGATTAAATTGCACTCATTCTAGTTTAATTTCAATTTTCTTATCATTATAGCTTTTGAAAATCCTCCATTGTAGTACTGGTCTTATGGTTGTTGGCTCTTGTTTTGAGAGTAATTAAACACCCCATCTACATAGGAGGCAACAAGTCATTTCACCATAGATTTCAGATTGAGTAATTCATACTCTCTCTCATAATTTGATCATGTGAGTAATGACTATGTTGCATGTGTAGTTGGATTAGAGGTCCACATTCAACTATATACAATGAGGAATCATCTATTTTTTGAGTTAGTAAACATATTGAATAGACTGTTGTCTTCAGACAAGAAAGTGTCCTAGGTCTGTACAGTTGATGATGTTAGCAACATCCTCATAGCATTTAGGACTAATTTTACTAGCTTAGAATAATCTGCATCTCAAGTTGTAGAAGAGAAGTACATGAAGAAGAGGCTCACAGAGTTGGTCAGTAACTTTACACTTGACCTGAGCTCACTAAAGATTGGACAAGCATCTTTGAAGGAGTTTGCAGAAAAAGGAAGAAAAATCATTGCTGACTGTATGGATCAGGACAAGTTAATTGATCACCATTTCAAGAAGATACAAGAGGCAGAAGCTATAATAGATCAAGTAAAGAAATCATTGAAAGACTCATCCACTAATGTAAATATGTGCAATAATGTATATCAAGGACAAATTAACAAGATTGAGAAGGTGGAAAAGGAGATGTCAAAAATAAGGGCTAGGTGGACTCAGCTTAGAAATGCTCTTGTGCCCTCAATAGATGTACTTAATCAAAATATCAAGGAGATCAATGCCAAAATGGTCACATATGATCTTGGTCCTAGCATAGATTTCGAGAAGATGTAGAAGCTACAGTATGCACTATGCTCCCATCTCCAGATTGTTAATTCACTGATTACATTTTGGAAGAAAGAGATCTAAACTTATAGATAGCATATCCGAATGTTCTCTCACTATAATTATTTGTAGATATAGTTTTGAAACACCTTTGTCATTAATGTCAAAGGGGGAGTATGTATAGAATATGGAGTTATAGATATGTATAATGGAGATATAAGATAAAAGTTTTTTGTATAATAGATCAGTTAGCAACTGTGCCATATTCCTTTGTTGCCATCAATGACAAAGGGGGAGATTGTTGGAAAGTTGTCTATACTAGTGTATATGACTTAATATAGTGTTTTCATTATGGAAATAAAGTCATATAGTTTTTTGGAGTCAACGCACTTGATGAGAAGATCATAAATTGGCTAAGTGTTGAAGACTGGACAGTATACAGAGTAACTGAAGGTCAAAGCATTAGTGCACCTACATATGATATAATTATGGTATGCACCCTAGAAGTTAAGTTCGTAAGATCATATTCATGCTAAGTCTAAGAGTGCATGATCAGAAGATTCAGTATGAGGAAGATATAGAGAGTTTAAGTTGCACATATAGTGAATGCCAGAGAAGAACAGTGCAAGCAACTGACTATTGGTATTTTGGTTTGTGGTTATATTATTATGTTGTGAAGGCTATGCACCTATTGTAATTAGGTTGCCGACATGGAACTATCTTTTTTTGTAAACACGCTTGATCCAATTCAATTGGAAGCATTGTATGTAAATGGAATCCACTAAGAAGCCACAAGACAAGAAGAAGAGTGACCCCCTTGTCCATATGAAGACTAATGCCACCAAGAAATCCAAATTCAATATTCAACATATTGAATCAGATGTGGAGATTAAAAAAGAAACTAGTACCCCCTGTCATTCTAGTGGGATTTTTTCGAACCCCTAGGGAAAGGGAAAAAATTGAAACAAGAGTCTGACTTAGAGGATGCTGAAGATAGTGAAAGTAAAATCCAGGAGGAAAAAATCCTTACAAAAGAATCCCATTCTATAATAGCTAGTATCTCCTCCCACATCTCAGAGATCTTAAGAATGGAATCTAATGATCTCACACAAAAGGTTAAGATTGACAAATAGGCCACTTCCCCTATTAAAGAGAATGAGGCAACCATAACTAAGGACAAAACTACTACTAGCGGGGAGTGTAGCAATTATGAGGTTGTGTGGGGGGAGGTTAAATTTTTTTTTAAATAACTTAAAATCTTGGACAATAGGTTTTGAGAGGTGTCACATGTTTCCCTCAAGGTGATGCATTCCTCAGCTACTACCCTTTGCATGTTGTAGAAGGATGGGATTAGTGAGAAAATATTGAAGATACCAAATTTGAAAAACTTTTCAAGTTTCTTACAAAGGACTGATCACAGATGATGTTGTTGAAGAGAAGTGTGCAAAAGGAGGATAATATTATTAGATATTGTTCCCTTTTTTGTGTTGTTGATAATGGCTATGAAAAATCTAGTTTTGTTATGCTTTTTTCTACTAATAGGATTTTATGTTTTTTCCAAAAACATTGCTAGTATGTCCATGTGTGGCCTTTAAGTAATAATTTTAATGACTTTTATATTGGAAATACTTTATAAACTTAGATAGTGTGGTTATATCAGGATTTCCAATCCACAAAGCTAGAATCCACAAAGCTAGGAAAATAAACAAGTCCATCAGCTAAGTCCTTCTTAACCAATCTGCAACCAACCAATCGGCATGTTCAACATCAAGAACAAATTGAACCTTCCACTCATCATCAAGTATCAAGCCAACATCCCATCTTTGCAACTCATCACAAGACTCATTACTATCAACCAGCAACTCAAATCCACAACTAGAAAGCAACCACAACACCAAACAAAAGCAATTCGGTAACACCATCATCACAAAGGTGTTCAGTAATAGATAACTCTTCACCAATAGCAACTTGATCATTCTCAACCAGATGCTCTACAATCTCCATGTCAGACACAACTGACTGAACATGAAAACCAATATTCTCACCATCTTTAACAAGGTCAACAATAACATTGGAAAACACAAGTATCTCAGCAACAACCACAAGTTGCTCTACACATTTCATGTCAAATTCCACCAACTGACCATCATAACCAATCTCACATACCTCTTAAACCTCTATACTATCACAAGTAACCTTGTCAAGATGTCTTCTCTCTTGAACCAATCTTCTAACCAGCTAGTCAACTTTCTTCCAAATTAGCATGTTCTAACTCCGCTAAGCTCTACAAAGCTCAACAACAATTTCATTCACAAGGTTATCAACCCGCTTCTCCATATGGTTCAATAAATCCTCTTCCCACTGAGAAAACCTCTCATAAATCTTTGCTTCCAACACATCACAAAGAGCAGCAATTGCCCCAAGGTCCAATCCTCTTGGAGACATCTTCAAGATCTTTGCAAATCCAATGGAACAAATCACCAACCCAAGGTCTTGGTGCAAACTACCTCAACTCAGCAATCTGTCCGCACACTCAAGAACTTCAAGCTATGAAACCACCTGACCTAGTACAAGATGGAAAATCCAAGAATGGATAGTCCAAACCTACACTAGCAACAACAATACAGTAGAAACACACCAACAGAATACTCAAATATAATTTTCATTCAACATGCCCGACTATATGGCCTTCTAAGTTGGGGCCAAATACAAACAATTACAATAGTAATTTTGCAATCCTCTAGCTAGTCCATCTTTGTAACACATCAACACTGGTATAAATATAAAGGCATATCTAAACTTGAGCTCGCAAGCCACCAAGCAATCTCCTTGTCTCCAAGCATGCAAACCACTAGCTCTACTATTACCAATATCAGACAAACAATCTGATTTGCTAGATCTCACAGGATCCAATCACTATTTTCTCCCTGACTCCTTAAACAACTACCCAAACCTTCCTTAAATACACTTCTTCAGCCATAAGTCAGCTGGAAGAAAGAAATAATTGAAAGCCCAAGTTGGTTCATAAAACAAATAAATATTAAATGCAATACAAGTCAGCTCTCAAATAGCCTTACAAAAAATTAATTCTCCATGTCGGCCTCTAGATCTACCTAGGATAATGCAACATAAGCTACCCACATTAAATACATCAAGCTAGTCCACCAAATCTCCAAGAGCTCCATTCAATAAGCCAAATTACTAAGCAATAGTAAAAAAATTGAGCAACCTAGGCATCACCAAGAAAGCACATCAACCGAGCACCACAAGAATCGTCCAACAGAGGTTCTACCAAGCACCAAAAGTTTTACCTAGTTCCTTCAATGATTGAGCCCCTCAGTCAATAATGAAACTAAGAAACACTTCTTCAACTGAGCCCCTCAGCCAACACTACAACTGAGTAATACCCTCCCAAGAACTCTCCAAAGAAGTCACTGAACCAATGCAAGATGCTCATGCATCAAGTACAAGACCACATTTACAACACCATGGGGAACTTATGTTTATGTTAGGATGTTATTTTTCTTAACAAGTGTAGGAGTTGTTAGAAAGTAAATTCCACAAAGATAACTGAGAGGGGGGGTGAATTAGTTATCAAATAATTATAACTTTAATCATCTTGAATAGCATTAAACTATATAAGCAATATAATTACCAACCATAGAAAGATATTCATACACAATAACACAATGACACAAGATATGTTGACTAGGGAACCTCTTGATCAAAGAGTAAACGCCGGTGGGAATGATGCCCACAAAAGATGCACTAATATGAATATTCCTTGTGAGTGGATGTACTTTGTTAGGAGTCTTATGAAATACATTCAGTACAATGAATCCCTGTTAGGAGATTTTGAATCCTTGTTAAAAGATTCTAACCCAGTTAAGAGTTATGGAAGATAGAACGACCCACTGCCCAAACAGCTTTAGGGTAAGATCACTGAACACATTGTCCAAATAATCTTTGCATTACTCAATAGAATAATATGTTACCTCTTCTCTGACTATGCCAAATTGCACTCACTATTACATCAGATCTCAATTTTAGATCTCTATACTTCGCATGTCTTCCTTCACAAATTTGCTTTCATACTTAGCTCTTTTCTTCTCTTCATGCATACAGCATCACAATCTTTGCTACCATATCATAATTGCACACTTTAAAATTACTACTACTACAACAAGGAAATAAATTCCTTCCTTTATACCACACTCAAATAATTACAAATGAGTCGGCATATAATTACAAAAATAAAAGTTTCCACATGGTACACCAAAATTACATAAAACTGTCATCTTCCAAATACAATAAATCTTCACTGATGTGACCTCAAAGTCTATGCTATCATCCACATCATTATCAATGTGTCTTCAACTTCCCTTTAACTGCACAAAACTAAATTCCATCTCAATTAGGAGATATCATCTGATTTCCACAAACCGCTACTTAGGAACACTGCCTAAATACTACTTCCACCAAAATGATCATAACTTCCATGAATAATTGAATTAATAATTATTCTCTTAACCATAGACATATGACATATCAAAGAGCATAACCTCAAAATCACATAGCTCCAACTGCAATAACCCACGTGTGCTAATCCAAACTTTGTCTGCTTCTCTAGAAGTCTTTGGTAAATCACTGTGTTGACATCAATGACAATCATAGTCATGAATGCAACAACAACTACTACAGAATGTTTTACAAACATTTAGCATTCATTCCTAACAATCTCTCCCATTGGCATTTATGGCAACATAGATGAAAAACATCCAATGTTCCAAAAATCCAATACTGCAACACTGCTTCTTCAAATCCTCTTCATCAATCAAATCTTGCTTCGTTATCCTATTCAGTTCTCTCCAACAGATGTCTCACATTTTTTTTCATGTATACTTCTCCCCCATTGACATCAATGACATAAATTCCATCACTGTGTCAACAAAAACTCAATGTCAAAACACACTTTTCAGAAAATATATTTACTAGAGTCCTCATGACTCAGCTCAGATACACATACTCCCCCATAGAGGAAGTACCAACATCCAGTCCAGAAGAAAGATAAGGCTCATATACCACTAGATGGATGCAACCAACTACATCACCTCTCAAAAGTAGGTTGGCGCATAACCCCAAGCATACCTCTCAAATACTCAAATGTATCCTTAGGCAATGGCTTTGTGAATATATCTGCTATTTGCTCCTTTGTACTTATGTACTCAAGTCTGACTTCTTTCTCAGCAACTTTCTCTCTTACAACATGATGCTTAATCTCTATATGCTTTGTCTTAGAATGTAATATAGGATTCTTAGACATACTAACTATACTAGTGTTGTCACAATGTATAACAATAGGTTCAACAAATTTTATACAAATATCCTTCAACATTTGCTTCATCCAAATTATCTGGTTACAATTGTTTGCTACTACTACATATTCTGCTTCTGCTGTGCTTTGTGAGATACAATTTTGCTTCTTACTTAGCCAAGAAACTAATCTTCCTCCAAGGAAAAATGCTCCACCATTGGTGCTTTTGTTATCATCAACACTGCCTCCCCAATCAGCATCTGTATATGCACATAGGGTAAAATCATTAGATTTTTCATACGATAGTCCATAGTCCATTGTTCCTCTTAAATATCTTAGTATCCTCTTTACTGCTACATAATGTGATTCTCTAGGTTCAGCTTGAAATCTTGCTACAATTCCAACTAAATGTGCTATATCAGGTCTTGTATGAGTCAAATATTGTAATCCTCTAATCATGGATCTGTATTTCTTCTATTCTACTGTAGGAGTCTCATCTGTGCTAGATAACTTATGTCTGGTCACCATAGGTGTTCCAACTGGTTTACAATCCTCCATTCCAAATATTTTCAACAAGTCATTTAAGTACTTTGTTTGACTTACAAAGATGCCATCATTGTTTTGTGTTATCTATAATCCCAAAAAGTATTTCATCTCACTAATCATACTCATTTCAAATTCAGTCTTCATTTCATCAGCAAATTTGTCACTAGCTTCATCTTCTCCTCCAAAGATAATGTCATCAACAAAAATAACTATAACTAACAAACCATTTTCAATTTCTTTTGTGTACAAATTTCTATCATATGTTCCTTTTATAAATCCCAATTTTAACAAATACTTATCCAATCTTGCATACCAAGTTCTAGGTGCTTGTTTAAGTCCATATAAAGCTTTCTTTAATTTACATACCATGTCTCCTTCTTGAGTTAAAGGAAAACCTTCAGGCTACTCAATGTAGACTTCTTCTTCCAATTCTCCACTCAGAAATATTGACTTCACATCCATTTGATATACTTTGAATTTCTTGTAAGCTGCATAAGCCAAAAACATTCTTACTGCTTCAATTCTAGCAACAGGTGCAAAAGTTTCTTCGTAGTCAATTCCTTCTTGTTGTGAGTAACCCTTACATACCAATCTTTCTTTGTTTCTTACTACTTCTCCTTGTTCATTCATCTTGTTGCTGAATACCCACTTAGTTCCAATAACATTCTTGTCTTTAGGTCTAGGGACCAATTCCCATGTCTTGTTCTTTTCAATCTAATCTAGTTCTTCTTTCATAGCATTAGTCTAACTTTCATCTTCACAAGCTTCATTTGTAGTCTTAGATTCAATTTGAGAAATCAAACATAACTATTCTTGTTCCTTATTTCGAGTAAGAACTCCTCTTTTGATGCTCCCAATAATCTGTTCAAAAGGATGATTCATTAAAAAACTCTTGCTAGGTGTCACTTTCTCAGATCTCTCTTCAGATGTAGGTTCTTCAATAATTTCACTGTGGCTTTCATTCAACAAATCACTATCAGTTTCATAAAAACATTTCAGTAGGTCCAGTGTTAGGTTTAGGATGAGCTTCTTCATCAGATTCATAATCAAGCATTCTTTCCTAAATTTTAAACTTTTCATCAACTTTAACATTTGCGCTTTCAACAATAGTCTTAGTTCTTTTATTGAAACATCTATATGCTTATCTTTTCAAAGAATATCCAAGAAATATACCTTCATCACTTCTAGGATCAAACATTCCAATATCATCATCTCTCTTTATATAACAATTGCTTCCAAAAATTCTAAAATTCTTAATTGAGGGTGCATGTCCAAACCATAATTCATAAGGTGTCTTGTCTATGTCTGCTCTAATTTGTACTTTGTTTATTGTATACACTGTTATGTTCATTGCTTCTCTCTAGAATATTTTTGCCAAATCATTTTCAAACAACATAGCTCTTACTGCTTCAGTCACTGATATGTTCCTTTTTTCTACAATGCCATTTTGTTAAGGTGTTTTAGGGGCTGAATATTGTCTTTTAATGTCATTTTCTTCACAAAAGTTGTTAAACTCCCTAGAAGTAAATTCTCCACCTCTATTAGATCTTAAACATTTAATCTTCTTTCCAGATTCATTCTCAACTTTATTCTTAACAATCTTAAACTTATCAAATGCTTCATATTTTTCTTTAAGAAATGCAATCCACATCATTCTTGTAAAATCATCAACAAGAATCATAAAATACCTTTCTCCATAGAATCCTCTAGTCCTGGTAGGATCGCTCAAATCTATATGAACAATCTCCAATTTCTCTGTAGATGTAAACTACTTACTAGGAGAAGAACTTCTCTTTTATTTAGCCATTACATATTATTTGCAAATCATGTTAGTAGGCTTCATAATTTTAGGTAAATCTCTTACTGCAAGTGTAGTACTTACTTTCACAATGTTATCAAAGATTATATGACAAAAAATTTGATGTCATAACCAACTATCATCAATATTTGTGATCAAACATGCCATCTTAGTAGGATTCAACTAAAATACATTACCTCTGGTTCTAGATCCAGTTCCAATCAGATTTCCATCTTTATCCTTTATCACACAAGTTTTCTCAGTAAACCAAACTTGATATCCTTTATCAACTAACTATCCAACACTTAAAAGATTATGTTTCAATCCATCCACAAAATAAACATCATCAGTATTAGTCTTTCCATCAAGATTAATAGATCCTATACCTTTAATCAAACAAGGTGCATTGTTTCCAACTCTAACAACTCCTCCATCATATTCATTCAACTTTATGAACTTTTTCATGTCTCCAGTCATATGATGTGAACAACCACTATCTATAATCCAATCAACTTTCTTTTCAACTTGAGAAATTAAGGCTTTTTCTTCCTTAACATCAATTTCAGGATTTTCTTCCTTAATTGCTACAAATCCTATGTCATCATTATTTTCAATATCACTTTCACTTAAAATTCTTTCTATACTAGCTTCAAGATCTTCATCATTAGCATAATAAATTCCTTTGATCTTCTAGGTTTAAAATTTCTTATGTACTTTTTAACTCTCTTAGGACATTCAAATGCAAAATGACCATATTCTTGAGAAGTCCAACATTTAAATATTTTCTTAACGTCTGGTTCTCTTTTCACAAGCAAGGCAATACCTTCTTCAATCTTCTTGTCTTCTTCATTTCCAGATTTGTTTTTGCCAGCATAATCTCCACTCACACTGATGCTTCTTAACAAAGTAGGATGAACACTAAGAGCACTGAATGTTGTCTCCATTCTAGGTAAGTCTCCTGATAATCTCAAGTTCATTTTTGTTGCTTCCGATCTTCCAAGAAGAGTTTCTCTTGTAAATTTTGTTGTACAAGGTATCACTTTTTCAATCATCTATTTTGTCTACTTAAATACAAGAGTCAATGTCCTTAGAATTTTCCATATCACTTCATTCTCTGTCTTTGTTCCTCCACAAGATTTTATACCTTTTATGATCTCTGAAATTCTACCAATATAAATTCTAATAGATTCATCTTCCAACATTCTTATATCTTCAAATGCACATATCCAATTATGTAATCTAACTCTTTTTGCATGTTCATCACCTTCAAAAGTAGAGTGTAAAGCATTCCAAATTTCATGAGATTTTTTCAAATATTTTACCTGACTGTACTCATTCTCTGGAAGTGCTGTCAAAAGTGCTTCTCTTGCAAGTATGTTACACATGAATAGATCTCTCTCTTCTACAGTACATGTTTCAAGATTGTCCTCTTTAATGATAGTCTTATTATTCTTTGTAATCAACCAGTAACTTGGTCCTAAACATAATAGGTGTGTCTTCATCTTTTCTTTCCAGCTATCAAAATTTACTCCATCAAACTTAGGGCTTTCTTTCTTGAAATTCGTCATGGATCTCCTTAAGTTGTTAAACTTCTTTTTCAAGGACCTACTGCTTTGATACCAATTGTTAGAAAGTAAAGTCCACCAAGATAACTAAGAGGGGGGGGGAGTGAATCAGTTATCAAATAATTATAACTTTTATCATCTTCAACAACATTAAACCATATAAGCAATATAATTACCAACCATAGAAAGATATTCATACACAATAACACAATGACACAAGATATGTTGACTAGGGAACCTCTTGATCAAAGAGTAAACCCTGGTGGGAATGATGCCCACAAAAGATGCACTAATATGAATATTCCTTGTGAGAGGATGTACTTTGTTAGGAATCTTATGAAATACATTCAGTACATATGAATCCCTGTTAGGAGATTTTGAATCCCTGTTAAAAAATTCTAACCCGGTTAAGAGTTATGGAAGACAGAAGGACCCACTGTCCAAATAGCTTCAAGGTAAGATCATTGAACACATTGTCCAAATAATCTTTGCATTACTCAACAGAATAATATGTTACCTCTTCTCTGACTGTGCCAAACTACACTCACTGTTACATCAGATCTTAATTTTAGATCTCTTTACTTCGCATGTCTTCCTTCACAAATTCACTTTCATACTTAGCTCTTTTCTTCACTTCATGCATATAGCCTCACAATCACTACTAACATATCATAATTGCACACTTTCACATTACTACTAGTACAATAAGGAAATACATTCCTTCCTTTATACCACACTCAAATAATTACAAATGAGTTGGCATACAATTACAAAAATAAAAGTTTCCACATGTTACACCAAAATTACACAAAACTGTCAACTTCCAAATACAATAAATCTTCACTCAGGTGACCTTGAAGTCTATGATATCATCTACATCACTATCAATGTTTCTTCAACTTCCCTTTAATTGCGCAAAATCAAATTCCATCCTGATATGGAGATATCATCCGATTTCCACAAACCGCTACTTAGGAACACTACCTGAATACTACTTCCACCAAAATGATCATAAATTCCATGAATAATTGAATTACTATCTACGCTCTTAACCATAGACATATAACATATCAAAGAGTATAACCTCAACATCGCCTAGCTCCAACTGCAATAACCCACCTACGCTAATCCAAACTCTGTCTACTTCTCTACAAGTCTTCAGTAAATCACTGTGTTGACATCAATGACAATCATAGTCATGAATGCAACAAAAATTGCTATAGAATGTATGCCAAACATTTAGCATTCATTCTTAACAGGAGCTACATTCCAAAGAGCCATAGATGTTACTTTTTTAGATTTCATTGATAATTTTTTGGTGGTAAATCAAGATGATTTGACAACCTATTCAAAGGAAAGAAGCCAACACTTTGGACACTTAGAGAAAAAAAATTCAGAGCACTTGATTATGGTGTGTCCTTGTATCCAATAAAATATGTATTTGGGGTGATTGAAGGCAAGTTTCTTGGTCACATTGTTTCAAAATATGGGGTCAAAATTGATCCAGAGACGGTGGATGCAATAAATAAAGTACCACAACCCAAGAATGTGAAGGGAATATAGTCATTCTTTGGCCAGGTAAATTTCATAAGGAGGTTTGTTACTAATTTTGTTGAGATTAGTAGACCTATTTTAAAAAAATTGAAGAAAGGGGCCAAGGTTGAATGGGCTGTTGAACCTTTAAGGCTTTTCAAGATATTAAGCAAGCTATCAAGGATACTTCCATTTTAAGGACTCTTTATTATAATGAACCTACATAAATATTCTCATTTGCATCTTTCCACACTTGTTCTACAGTTCTCTTGTAGAATAACTTGGAGGGTTTTGAACAACCTATAGCTTTCTGTAGTAAATCCTTGCAAGCTTCAGAATTAAAGTATGAAATTAATGAAAAACAAGCATATGCATTGCTGAAAGTTGTCAAAGCTTTTAGGTGTTATCTAATAGGAGAAATTATTATTTCTTATGTACCTAGTGCAATTTTTAAAGACATCTTCACTCAAAATAGATGGCTCAAGAAAATCTAGCCTATCCTAAGAACTCAATGTATAGTATGTGTCTAGAGTATTGATCAAAGTTTAAGGCTTTTGTTGTTAAAACTTTAACATATATGTTATGAATCTTTCATATTTGTTTGAGAATGGGGATTTTTGGTCCAACCCTAGTCTAACATGGACTTGACATAAAAAATATTAGTATGTATGGTGTTTTTTCTATTAAGGTTGATACATGGTGTATATGTTGTGTTATCTTTGGAGTTGGGTGTATGATTGTTAGGTCTCTAAGTTTTCTAAGGTATATTTTTTTAACTTCATCATGTATTTAGGAGTATTTTCTATTAGTTTGGTTACTCTATTTTGATATGAGTAAACCTTTCTTAACAAAGATACTTTGAGATAAACTTGCACATCTCATAGAGGATTATTTGATGCATATGGAAATTAGATTTTGATACATAATTTGATGCAGTCATTGAAAGAGTTTCCCCGATGGAGATAGTCCAACCATGTAGACCAACTTACATAGTAGAAAAAATCAACAACAACAAGAATGAGCCAAAAACATGCCCATTTAGGCCTTTTCATTATCTCAAATTCAATAATTTACATCATATTATCTAGCCACATGTTGGCTTACACTTGAGGCACGTATGCTTGATTACAACCACAAACCTATATCCATGCTAGGTTCTAACCTCCTAAAGACAAAATAGAAAGAGATATCTCAGAGCTACTACCAAGCTACCTAAAAATGAAACAAAGGCTACAATATATACAAGTTTTCAAGCCACAAGTTGGAAAAGGAGATCACATTCTCCAAAGATGAAGAAAAATATTATGACAAATAGGTCAAGACCCAAATCAAAAGGAACACCTCCAGATAGATAAGATATTATGTGCAATCACACAAGGAGGTCATCCATGAACATAATATTATCAAACAATGTGCTAATCATATCCACATGCCATGACAAAGCTTTGCAAGATCGACAAACTCATATTAGCTATTATCATGAAGAACAGATAGGTGTGAACCAAAAACCTTAGAAACATCCTCCAAGACATAATGGATCAAGATGCAAACCCAAACCAAGATTCCACATGATGTCCACAACATGCCATAAGCTTCACACAAGCTAAGGAGCCAATTGGGAGGAACACCACATAAAACACTAAAATTCACTAACACAAACATACTGAAAGAAAAATTGGAAGGAAAATCTTTTTGGTTGATGCAAGATTGATAACAAACCCAAGATGCTCCTCTATCAGAAACTTGGGGTTATTAAAAAATGATCCTCTCACTTTGATGTTGCAAGAAGAAATCCACAGCTGATCTCAAGACTTCATTTTGATCTTTTTATTTCCAACCCTCATGGTTAAGAATATTAATCTACACACAAAAATTCTCTGTTCTTTCTAGTCTAATCTCCTCATCCTCTGCACTAATGAAAACTAGCTAACAAGCTTAGTGACAAATCCAAACTGATCAAAATTAGAATCATGCACTAGATATGTACTCATTTTCACAAAATCACTTAACAACTTTAACCATTTATCATTATCCTCATCACATACCTAATCACTCTCTATCATCAGTCCATCAATGACCATAAATTTAGTAAAATTACTCATGCCACCACCTTTATCCTTTATTCATACTTCTTTCTTCATCATCACTATCTTTGTCATTAATTTTGTATTCATCCTCACTCTTGGTATATCCATTCTCATTCCCAAATATTGATTCCTATTAAATGAATACTACTCCTCTTTCCATACCTTCAATGCTACACATGCAATAACATCCTCTTTTTCAAAAACAACTTGATCAGTACCAACTTCAACCAAGAAACACGTGTTGACTTTTACACCCTCTAGGTGATCTTTGCAACAAGTCAAGATCTAACTAAAACATCTCAATCTATAAATTTCCATCAGGAATAGGATCATTATTACAAATGATAACCCTATTCAAAACCCTCTCAGATTGATCAACAAATCTATCAGCATCAATACTCTCTCTACTAACCTCAATAGAAGTAAACTCTTCAACTAATCCAACTAGGCTATCAGATTCATCTAAAGAAAATTCATTTCCATCCTCAACAATATCATTATTATCCTCAACAACATGAGATTACTTAAATTTATCAGCTTATCCATCAGATTCCATAAATTAATTATCCACATCTACCTTATCTACTTTTTCCTCAGAAATTTCTTTCATACCCAATGTCAAAACATTCACATGTCTTCTTAACTCGACAAGTTTTACCTCATTCACTGTAGAAACCCTATATTTCCTTTTCCTCATAAAAATCCTTCTGATAGACCAAATGATCCACCTCTTGATCGATAAATTCCAACTTAGCTTCTTCAGCTCTCTAGTAGCCTCCTCATACTCACTCTCAAGTTCAGGATTTCTCTACAAACCAACTAATGCACTTTAGATTTCTCTCCTCATCTCAACTATGAGGTCTCCAAACATATGTTGTACTCCTATAGGGTTCATCCTACTTAGTGACATCTCCCCCTTCGCTTGATTAAATTGCCTCGGTTTTGTGATATGACTGCAAGATCTCAATTTCCTCTCACTTGGTGATCTACTAAACATGCTTACATCCTACCTTGATTTAATGATATGTCCACCAATAGAATTCCTCAAGGACCGTAACCCACTCTAAGGTTCATAACCATCACCAATTCCTTTTTGACCCATCCTCAAATAAATCCTCTAAAGTCACAGGCTAGATCCACATTTTTTCACCCTATAATAAGCCATCTAGGACCTCATGTAACGCCCCACCAGGAAACCCAAGAGGACAAGACATAAACCTCTATAAAATGTAAGTAGTAAATTTCTTTTTTTTTAATTTTAACTAGAATAATATTCATCATTACACTTCATATTTCTAAAAGAAGAAATAATTTTCTACTACTTGAATGTAATATTTATACAACTTAAGTCCTCACGGGTTCCCCAACGTCGCTACTAAAGAAACATCATATAAACCATTTACATGCATAAGATATTCATGGAATCATGAGCTTAAAAGATCTACGTTCATTTTAATGCATCAAGTTAAATGTCCCTAACTTATTTCTTTTATTAAACATAAGTTAATCATCCAACATCATTATTCCTTTTACCAACTCATTCCATAAATTCATATTGATTTCATCTACATCTACTATCCTTTATATCACTTTTTCTCTAATAATTTAGGTAAGAGATTAATATTCATTAAGGTAGGCATTATCCTAGGTACTTCATTAACATGAACCAAGTATTAACATTAAAATCAAATTACTATTCTATTGCATTGTTTCATAACCATTCATTGTTAACAATTCCAATCACTAATCTATCATTTCTCAATAATTTCCTTGAATTCTTTCATCAAGAGAGAATACATTATTGTTGTGATACATCATTATATATAATTATATTTAAGATTATTTCCTTTACACATGGACAACATAAGAGGATAGGATAAATAACGTAAACACTTTCTTTTAATGCTAGTAACATGTCCAATATTCCACATTCTTTTCCCTTTCTTTTACCTAGAACTACCCATTCCCTTATGCATTTCTTTGAATTGAGATTACATCAATACTACAAGACTCCTTTTAGGAGATTAAAAATTACATGAATAAAAATACATAAGTATATCTCAACATATTAAAATATCCAATAAGAAATCTTCAACCGTAGATCTGGAAAGGAATATGTGCTAGGATCATCTAAAGAATCACGATCAATACCTCGATATAAATATTAACCACCCAACCATGTGGAACCAATAGGCCCACTCCCCCGAGCTAGGAGATAGAACCAAAGGCCCATACAAGAGGTAACAACTAGAAAATTCCTAAGGTGGTGATAAAAGTTCCCCAAAGTCACAACAAAAAAGAAAAGACAAGAAGACCATAAGGACTACCAGAGGCATGATCAAATTTGGTAGAGACTCTAAGCTACAAGCTAGGTGAGTGTCATCGCATAGCCCTCACCCCTTGGGTTGTCCTGGTACTAGCCACTCTTGGCCCCGGCCCCCAAGTAGGCACATGCGGAACCGAATGCCTCTCGTACAGACAAGGTCATTCAGTCATACCTACACATAGGTACCTTCTCCCACTCCCATACTTAGTCTTTACTAGCACTAAAGGCATGGGTGAGGCACAATTAATCTTGATTAGTGTGTAATTTCCCATTCCAATAATCTCCCATTCCCAATTCATTTATTTAGGTTATCACTTGATTAAATAACTCATAGTAGGTTATCCTGGTACTAGCCACTTAGGGCCCCGACCCCTCACTATGAGCCACTCACCTAGTGTACTTAGGTTCCCTAACATACATATAAAAATTAGAAGAACATAATAGATTTATCATCAAGAATTCATATCAATTCCATAACAACATTTGATTGAGTTTAGGAAAACATATGTTGTCCCTAGTCCACTTGACAACCCTAAACCCAATATGGCATTTAGAATGTTCCAAACATATAAGAAGACATCCAAGTGATATTATAAACATATTTAGAGTATAAATAGTTATAATTAACCAAAAAAAAATTCTAATAGCCTCTGGTAACCATACAAAACCTTAAAACTTAATGATGTTCTTAAACTGAATTATTTCAAGCAAGGATTAAATGCAAAGAATAGTCATCATAGAACAGTCATCCATATCTTCCACAAAATAAATAATAAAGGCAATCTCTTCAGTGGAGATTTAGATAAAATAATTATGGACTCTCAATTTGATTTTTAGGAAGATCCAACGGTGGGAAAGAAAGTTATGACTTCTGGTTTAAAACAGAAAACTCTGGTTAGGGTTCAGACCTGCCTTCACTAAAACGGTTGTAATTTTCACAAAACATAATAAAAATTCTCCAAACCAATTGGAAATGAAAGATAAGACTTAGGAGAATATTTTATATCAAATTCAGACTTTTATATAATCATATCAGCCTGTAGCATACGAATACATTTGACAGAAAATTTGGAATCGAGAATGGACAGACATAGTCTACCAAAATGTCAAAAATAAGGAATTAATTCGACCTTAAAAATAAAATCAGAGAGATACCCATTTGAGATTTGTGAATTTTACTTCCATAAAATCAATTTATTAAAACCTTAGATTCAATTTAAATTATTATAATAATAGATATCCAAAAATGGGTTGCTAAAAACCCTAGGAAAACACATGCCAATTCTTACAAACAAAAACTCAAAACTTTAAAATAACCATACAAATGAAAAGTACAGATATAATAAATAATGATAATATATAAATAGATCTATAATCTATCAGATACATCAAGTAACTAAAATATTCAATCCATACCTCATGTCCTACGAAGGTTGAATCGAAGAAGGAAGGAAACAAAAGAGAAGACAAATCCAAACTTGAGATGCATCCTTCAAACCCTATCCACTTTCAGAAATCTCCATGAAAGAAAGAAATAATTCCACAGCAAAGAATCCCTCTCTCAACTACTGAAATTCTCACAAAAATGTCTCTCTCCCAAAAGCAAAGATAACCAAAAATTCTTAGAGACATATGCTTACAAAATCTCCCTCACATCTCCAAGTTTTCTCTCCAAAATCACCATGAAAATTAAGGCCATCCTCTCCTCAATGCTTCAGCCCCAAAATCCCCCCTCTTCAAATGAGAAAGTAGTGCATATAAATAGATTTCCAAAGGTTGAGAGGAAAAGTAACCAACTCCCAACTAACTCTTAACTAAAGGGTATTATAAAATAACTTAATATCATACAACTATATTACTCAAATATACAATAAAAGATTATTTGTATTCATTCATACACTAATGTAATATTATCCTAACATATATGCATATGCCATCATTAATTACATCAATATCTATATATATAACCTATCCTCATTATTAATAATTAACAATTGAGAATAATATACCTCGCATTATTTAATATTTAATTATTAATAATATTATACTTTACATTAATCCCAAAATATACACCATCAACAATATCTACAATAATTAACATATAATCACATATAAATTATATATATATAAATACATATATGTGTGCACCCATATATATATATATATATATATATATATATATATATATATATATATATATATTTATATTTATATAGATACATGCCAAATACCAAACACTATAATCTATAAGATTATGAAGTAATAGATCACAATATTATTACCTATTTATAATTACTATAGGATATAACACTGAGGTAGAATAAAATCACATGCCTCAAAATAAATCTAATCATCCAAAGAGGCCATACAAATCATCTATGAAACATATCGAGAAAACCATAAGATCAAACAAGGTCAACCAAAGTCAACAAGGAAAGTCAAGCCAAACTCCTGAAACACAACATAGAAAGATTAACTAAGAATCATACCAAGAAGGAGAAATAAATAAAATGAGTAAACAAATCATACAACCAAATGAATTCAAGTGGCCACAAGGCACTAACTACAACCATGCCCAACCGGGTGCATTGGATCTGGGTTTTTGACCCAACGGTTGATTGACAAAGAAGGAACCCTAATATTCCAAAATTGGAATAATGACAAAGGAAGACTCATGTAGGGGCCTTAGTACTATCTCCATAACAACAACCATCGAAGATTTGAGGGCATGCTCAGACCTGTGAAGCCAGGTGAAGTCGATGCCCGGTACCTGCAAGCCTGCATCACAAAGAAGAAATACATATGCACGAATATACATATAAAAGAAAACATTGCAGACAGATGACCAGGATCGATACATCGTGTGGACCTCAGCTATGTGAGTAACTACGACTTCGTCCTGAATCATGAAAACACATCATGTATATATATACTCAAAGCATGTAGCATCATCATAACGAAGGTTAGAATCTCAAGCATTGTGTTAGTCTCTTATCAATACTAATAATAAATCAACATAATCAAATCATGAAGTGAGATACAAGATTCATCCAAAGTAACCTTAATAGAAGAAAATATAAATAACCACTTATATATATCTATCAAGTACATGTCATATAACATCCTAACTATATTCATAAAGGTCTTGAAGGTACTCAATACATACATGGAGATAAATACATACAAAAATGATACCTTTAGATAGTATGTCTGATATTAGAATCATTGAGTACTAGCTTATGAAATTATTATAAACAAACTATAGGAATAGATCAAACAAGTATCATGTACAACTTAAGCTGTAAGAAAACATCGAAAGATCTTAATTCTTTCAGAAACAAAAAAGTTATATTAGGGTTAAAGGGGTATTACACCTCACAATCTTAGGAAAAAAAATCTACCATCATAGTAAAATCAACCAAGCTTCGATACCAAATGATGATCTCTCCCTTCACTCAGTGCAACTACCTTGGCTTGACAATATGACTGTAAGATCTCTATTTCCTCTCATTCATTAATCTATTGTACATACTTACAACCTACCTCGATTTAGTGATATTTCCACTAATAGGATACCTCAATGATCACAACCTACTCCAAGGTTCATAACCATCAACAATTCCTCTTTGAGCCATCCTTGAGAAAATCCTCTACAATTATGGGTTAGATCCATACTTTTCCACTCCACAAAAAACCATCTAGGATTTCACGAGCTCAAGAAAAATGATCTACCAATAGAGTAACAACAACCACACTCTAATACCAAATGATGCAGTCATGGATAGAGTTTCCCTAGTGAAGATAGTCCAACCATGTAGCCCGAGTACTATTCTTATGACGTGGTAGCATCTTGGGTTCTTCAAAATCTTGCATCAACCAAAAAAAATTCTGTTTAGTTTGTTTTCAATCTATTCATGTTCGTCATTTTTTGTGTTTATTATGCCATTCCTCCTAGTTGGATCATTAGCTCATGTGAAACTTCTGGAAAGTTTTGGACATCATGTGGAATATTGGTTTGGGTTCACATCATGATTTGTTCTATCTTGGTGGATATCTCTTGATTTTTTGGTTCATACCTATATGTTCTTCACGCTAATTTCTTAATCCAAGTTTTTTTAATCTTTTGAAGATTTCCCATCGCTTGCAGATCTAATTGGTGCATTGCTCGATGACTGTATGCTTGTGTCTAACCTCCTTGTCTAATCACATATCATTCCATATAAATATGGATGTGTTCTTTATGATTTAGATCCTAACCTATTTTTTGTAATATGTTTTCTTTGTCTTTGGAGAATGTGATCTCCTTGGTTGACTTGTGGCTTGCAAACTTGTATATATTGTAGCATTTGCTCCATAGTTAGCAGGCTTGGTAATAGCTCAAATATAGCTTTTTGTAGTTATCCTTTTGGAGGTTAGCATCTAGGATGGATCTAGATTTCTGAATGTAATCAAGCATGTGTGTCTTAATTATAAACCAACATTTGAATAGATAATCTAAAGTAAATACTAGAATCTGAGATAATGAAAAGGCCTGAATGGGCATGTTTACTATTCATTCTTTTTTTTTTGGTGATTGTTTCCTCTATTTTGACTCTAACTGCATGGTTGGACTATCTCCATTGGGAAAACTACTACCATGATGACATCATTTGGTATCATAGCATGGTTGATATTCCTATGATGGTAGATCATTGTTCCTAAGCTTGTGAGGTCCTAGATGGCTTTTTTGGGGCAGAAGAATGTGGTTCTAGTTCATGGTTATAGAGGATTTGCACGAGGATGGATCAAAAAGGATTTTTTGATGGTTGTGAACCTTGGAATGGGTTTCATTCCTTGAGGCATCACATTGGTGGATAGATCATCAAATTAAGGTGGGTTCTAAGTATGTTCAATAGATTGATGAAGGAGATGTAATTAAGATCTTGTAGCCAGACCACCGAGTTGAGGAAATTGCTCCACATGAAGGGAGAGATTTCATTAAGTAGGATGAACCCTAGAAGAGTAGAGAAGATGTTTGAAGATTTTAGAGTTGAGATGATGAGAAAAATCCAAAGTGCATTAGTTGGTTTGAAGAGGAATCTTGAACTTGAGAGTGAGTATGAGGAGGGTACTAGAGAGGTGGAGAAGTTGAGTTGGCATTTATTGATCAAGAGGTGGATCATTTGGCCTATTAGAAGGATTTTTCAAAGGAGGAAAAGGCAAGAAAATGAGGTAAAACTTGTTGAGGTAAGAAAACCTGTGAATGTTCTGACATTAGGTAGGAAATAAATTTATGAGGGCAAAGTAGATGAGGTAGATGTGGATAATCAGTTGATGGAATATGATGGAGAAGTTGATAAATTTAAGGAGTCTCTTTTTGTTGAGGATAATAATGAGATTCTTGAGGATGTTGATGTTTGTGAGGATGGAAATGAGATTCCTTTGGCTAAATTTGATGACCTAGTTGAGTTAGTTGAAGAGTGTAATGCTATTCAGGTTAGTAGTGAGAGTGTCGATGCTAATGGAATTGTTGATTGGTATGATATGGTTTTGGATAGATTTTTCATTTGTGATAATGATCAAGTTGTGGATGGAAATTTGCAGACTAAGATTTTTTAGTTAGATGTTGACTTGTTAGAGAGATCACCTAGAGGGTGTGAGAGATAAGACTAATATTTAATAGTTGATCTAGTTCATTATGTGCAAGAGCATTTTATTGCATGTGTTCCTATGTAGGTATGGAAAGAGGAGTAGTATTCATTTGATAGGAACTAGTATTTGAGCATGAGCATGGAAATACCAAGAGTGAAGATGAAGATAGAATTAATGAAAAAGGTATTAAATTTGAAGGAGGAAAAAATGATGAAGGATAAAGGTGGTGGATTTAGTAAGTTTAATGAATTCATTGTTGTTGATGGACTGAATATAAAGAGTAATCAGATATGTGATGAGTGACATAAGTTGTCAACACAGTTTGTGAAGATGAGTACATATTTTGTGTGTAGTACTGATGTTGAGAAGTTTGGTTTTGTTAGTGCATTTTTAATCCAATTTACTTTAGTGTTGAGGATGTTGAGATAAAATTGAACAAATAATATAGTTCTTGTGTGTAGGTTCATATTCTTAACCATGAGGGTTGGGAAACCGAAGGTCAAAATGAAGGCTAGTGATTAGATTAGGATTTCTACTTGTAGCATCAAAGTGAGGAGCTCACTTTTAAATAACCCTGAGTGTTTGATACAAAGGCATCTTGGGTTCTTGGAAATCTCGCATCAACCCAAAAAAATAATTTCCTTTTAGTTTGTTTTCAGTCTATTCATGGTAGTCAGTTTCAATGTTTTTTATGGCATTCCTCCTAGTTGGCTCATTGGCTCGTGAAAACCTTTTGGCATGTTTTGGACATCATGTGGAATCTTGGTCTTGGTTCGCATTGTGATCTATTCTATATTAGAGGAGTTCTCTTGATTTTTTTGTTCAGGCCTATATTTTCTTCACACTAATGGCTTAATATGAGTTTTTCAATCTTGCAAAGATTTATGGTGGCTTCCAGATCTAATTGGAACATTGTTAAATAATTGTATTCTCATGGGAGACCTCCTTGTGTGATCACACATCATTCCATATCAATCTAGAGGTGTTCCTTATGATTTGGTTCCTGGCCTATTTGTTGTAATATGTTTTCTTCATCTTTGGAGAATGTGATCTCCTTGGGCGAATTGTGGCTTGTGAACTTGTATATATTGTAACATTTAACCCATAGTTAGGGACCTTGGTAATAGCTCAGACATATCTCTCAGTAGTTATCCTTTTGGAGGTTAGCATCTAGGATGGATCTGGATTTTTTATTGTAATCAGGCATGTGTTCCTTAAGTGTAAACCAGCATGTGGCTAGATAATTTGAATTAAATACTTGAATCTAAGATAATGTGAAGTACTAAATGGGCATTTTTACTGTTCATTATTTTTATTTATGTTTATTGTTTCCATTGTGACGACTCTAGTTGCATGGTTGGACTATATCCATTGGGAAAACTCTTGCCATGACTACATAATCTGATACATGTACTATGATAGTTTACATACCTTGTAAATTAATTTTTCTTGGCAGTTGTATTCTAGTTGGATAGTAAGGAATATTATACAAACATTTCAATGGGGAGATTATCAATGTATAGAGAAAGGTTTTGGTTATTCAAGAAACATTCATTATTCATTGTGCACATTATCTTTTCAAGATTAGAAATATTTGTTGAGAATATTGTAATACTATTTTAGTATGATACACTATTTGGTACATAGTATCATATGTACCCAAGAATGTATTTTATTAGATCATGATTACCATCCTGACTCTATATAAAAATTAGAGTTTTTTTATGTAGAGAATCTTGGGAAATTCAACAATTTATTAGGATCCATTTGATCCAACCATCATTTCATAATATAAAAAAATTATTAGAGGCATATCAACACACAAAAATCCTTTCATGAAGACCCAAAGGATGGGTTTGAGGTATCTAACAAGAGTAACCATCCAATAATTTGTAGCCTCTCTCTAGGATTTAATCTTAAACAACAATCGATCAATATTTCTTGGGGAATTATCATAACCCAACATACCGGCCTTACCATCAAAAACCATTCTCATTCTTGTCTTTATCCATTTGAGTCCTGATCACACCAATTTATAGATCAACATCCTTTAATGAACATCATGCACCAACCCTTCACATTACCCTACATACACAAACATTAGTTCTTTGTCTATCCTTCATGTAACCATGAAATTGTTTCCCTTCCTTATCACTTTTTATTGGTCATACCTACTCAAAAAATTTAACTCTTCAATGTAGAATATATTCCTACTATTCCCAAAGCTACTTGACAATCAAACACATCATTACTCTATCTATTCTTATCAAAGATCAAACACAAGTTCACTTTCATCAAAACTACCATCACTACTCATATACACAACACAATCCATAAATGATGACCAACCATTGGTCAGAGTGCTTCAACACAAAAAAGAAATCATTAGAGTCTTGGATGCATCATTTCAAATGGTTTTTTCATCAAAGAACAATAGTCCAAACATATATCTAACTATCCACATTAATGTGACTGTCATTTTGATGATAGTTTTCTAGACATATACTATGTAGTCAACAAATTTTATTCTAGACATCATTAGTTAAATAGATATGGTCAGAGTGTGGAGAAATAGGTTTCCTCCAACATATAAAAAACAAAAAAATCAAATAGTTTATTAAAGAGTTATGCCCCCCGTACATATACTAATTTTATTATAAAAAAAGACTCATAAAATTCATGGTTACAGGTTACTAGGGTATCAAATTTATTCCATAATATTGAACCATTTTAGTTAAGACCAGGTGAATTTGATAGATATGTGAGTCTAATCTAGAATGAAATAGGAATCTAAATTTTCCAAGGGTGAAATTTTGAGTTAAACACAAACCCTTGCATAATGGTTTATTAAGGAGGGTTTACTGACAACTTTTGCAAAACTCATTAGATCTTAATCTCATATTACATCATAGATAACCATAAAAATGGATTCAAATTTCCCTCAACTTACCAACCTATCATTACTAATCAGATTTAAGACCAGTTCAATCCAAAAAACATGAAAGAAAATACTCAATAACAGTAAGTAACGTGATTGTAATAAAATTTCAACATATGAATTCCAAACCTTTATTGCATCTCTACAAAGTACATTACAATTTTTATTGTTTTATGATGTTATCCCATATATCACTCAAATATTATTCTTCATTTTATGAAGTCCAACTCATATTTTCATGAAAACCCTCCATGACTGTCCCCAAAGTCTGCAAAATGGTGACAGTCAGAGATGTGAATGTTACATCTTCAAAATTCCTTCTCTAACTTGACCACCATGGTAATATCAACCATTCCAAGTGCCTTTATAATGATCTTGATAGTTTACAATGTTTCAAATTCCATCTAAACTGACCAACTACCCCATTACAACTTTTGGTGCAACATTTTCAAAGTTTGCAATTTTGCAAAGTTGCACTTTTGCAACTTTTGCAATTTTTTGCATTTTTTTATACAAAATGACTCTAGCCTATTTATGAACCTTCCAAATACACTTAAATGGACACAAAATGACCTTTTACATCATTTTAGCCTTTCATAGGTACATTTATATTATTTGACACATTTGACCAATCTAGGACCTAGTTGTGCAATCATGACAACTTTTACCATTTGGCTTGCAGAGCCTTACATTTGGATTCAAATGGACTCAAATTACATAAATAACCATAAAACTAAAAATATCAATGAAATTGACCTTACTATGACCTTTGACCTCATGTATCTTATGGTGTTCCCTTCTCCAGTTGTAAAGAAAGGAAAAAGCTAGCGAGGCATTGTAAAAGGATATTTTCACATAATTCAGTGAGGTAATTTGAGTGGTTTTATTCCTTAGAGGGTTTCCACTCAAGACAAGTAAATTTAATTATTGAATTTTTATATCACTAATTCATGGCCCACCCCCACCTCAGTGATATTGTACTCCAACAAGATGCTCCCCAATTCTTGTGAATTATTTATTCTTATATATTTCTATCTTTTTATTATTTTATAACAACCTGATACCTTCAAATTGTTATGATTTATTTATTCTGAGATGTTATCTTTTTTATTTATTTTAGAAACATTTTGTTGCATGTTATCTCTATGTAGTTTGTCCATTCTCTCAATTTATGCGAAGTTCATTCTTTGTATAATTATTTTTACCTTATTATTTTCTCAAATTTTTTTCTCAAAATTAGCTATACACTATATGTGTGTGTGTGTGTGTGTGTGTGTGTGTGTGTGTGTGTGTTGTGTGTGTATAGATATATATATATATATATATTATATATATATATATATATATATATATAAATATATATATATATATTATATATATATATATATATATATATATATATATATATATATATATATACTATCTATATATATATATATATATCTATCTAGTATATATATATATATATCTATATATATCTATATATATATATATATATATATATAGATATATATATATATATAGATATATATATATATATATATATATATATATATATCTATATATATATATCTATATATATATATATATCTATATATATATATATATATATATATATATAGATATATATATATATATATATAGATATAGATATATATATATATATAGATATATATTATATATAGATATATATATATATATATATATATATATATATATATATATATATATATCTATATATATATATATATCTATATATATATATATCTATATATATATATATATCTATATCTATATATATATATATATATATATATATATATATATATATATATATATATATATATATATATATATATATATATATATATAGATATATAGATATATATATATATATGAGGGTGGAGCGTAGGAGACCAGGGAGGTTTGAAAGACAGATTGGGTGAGAAATTTTTTTCTTTTTTTAGAATGTTGCAAGTAATTATAGAAATTGGTAGGTTTTTTGATACAATCAATGGATGAACCCATGTGTAAGGAATCACAAACAAGAAAGGTTTTCTTGGTGGGGAGGTCAAAGGCATACGAGACTCAATCACATGCCACAACTAATTTTTGAAATGTGTGATGAAACACCTATTCAATCTCGCTGATCCCCCAAATCTAATGCATTTAATATATATTTTTCTCAATGGGAACATGGTGTTGAATCTAGTTCATGGTTATTTCCTTCATTTGTATCATGACCCAACAATACTTCAATTCAAAACCCTAGTTTTCTCTCCACCACAAACAATATTCCCAGTCATGGATAGGAGTTCATAGAAAATGGAAATTCTTTAGAAAATTTGGAAAAATCTAGACTTCCCTTCGACCCAAAGAAGACAGTCAAAGTAAGGAGAAGGAAGGAGTAAATCACACAACCCATCAATGATGTCGCTAATATTTTTCATAAAAAAGGAGTTCAACAAGATATGGTCTTCACAGGAGCTGATCCAGGATTTCAAAAGTTAGATAGCAAGGCTACTGGTGTGCATAATGATTTAAATAATCAAGCCCATAATTATGTGATCGCTTTACTAGATCACATTCTAACACCTCATATTTCATTCTTACAAGAGACAGCGCTAATAAGCAAATTTTGGGACCCTCTTCTCCAGATTAAAGATATTTTTGATTAGGGGTAAATAAATTGGGATGGTCTTAAAGAATTTTTTTTATTGATTTTGACTCCAAATACTTTATTGTTTAATTTGATTCTAATATTTATAGAGATGAATCTCATAGGGTTAAAAGATGGTTTTGCAAGGTTTCAAGGCTTATTACTATTCCATGGATTCTAAATTTTAAACCTAATCCAATTTTGTGTATGTTTATGCCTTTTAAGATTTGTTTTCCATCCTTACCCTTAGAATACCAAGATCTGAAAATCATTGCAATGTTTGCAAACAAAATTGGAATTATTTTTTTCATGATCTTATTCCTTTTGAGGAGACGGACTTGCCAATAAGGGTTATTTTTCTTCTAAATTTATCCAAGCCTTTTCCTTCTCAAATAACTATGTCTTCTAGATGGGGATCTTGGGAGTAAAAATTTATCATAGAAAATCCTAATATTGTTAACATGCACGCAAGATCCCTAGGGAATTATAATACATAATGTCAGTGGCCTCATCAACCAACTATGATTGTCTATAAGGATTACTCTGTTGGTCCTCGACATTATTTTTTTAGATAGTCTGATCATAGTGATAGAATAATGGTTTCACTTATATCATCTCCATGAGAGATTAATTTGTAGAAAAATACTTGTTAATACTAGATGACATTGAGAGAGGGGGTGTATCAAGGTAACTAAAAAATCTAAGTATTCTCACCACCAACTTCCACAAGATATAGCATGCAATGCAAATAGAAAAGTAGTAACAAAGTAAATCAAACATCAAAAGAATGCAACACTTTAACACATATATTTTTCTTATGGAAACCTTTTTTAGAGGGAAAAACCATGTGTGGGAATTAGTACCCAAAAATCCTCACTATTGTAGTAATAAGTTTCCATGTTAGGAGCTTTAAATCCACCTGGTTAAGGGTTCACCTAGTTAAGAGTGTTTAGCATTGTTAAGATATTACAAAAAAGACTTGTTAGGATCTACCCAATTAAGGGATTTAGAACTCCTTTTGAGAGTCACCTTCTTAGATAATTTTTCCTTTAGACCTATTAGGATCCTGCACACCATGTTAGGAGTGACCCGGTTAAGAAATTTCTCTTGTCAACCTACTAAAATCAACAAGTAAAGAGTGATATGATATTTTCACTCAATGCATGATAGATCCAGTGTATTCCCCGATCAATTCTATGCTCTTAAACATTTCTTCACTTCGGTATTAACACCTTTGTCACCATAAACCATTGCAACAACAACATCACCGCAAATTGATCTTTCTCCTCTACTCTCTCTTCTCCTCCTCCATAATACATTAGAAATGATATATAAACATATTTTCACTAACTAGTCGGCCAAGACCTAATACATTTAAATTACAATACATTCCCTCTCATTCCTTAAACCCTAAAATGTAATACCAATTATCATTTACAATTTTAGATTCATTTCAGCCTCAAAATTCATCACATAATCAATTTGAAAAAGAAAAGTGAAACCATATCACATTCTCCAATGTACTTGCACAATTTTAAGAAATCTGATCATAGCGGTCATGAAAATGCCAACTCATCATTCCTCATTGATCTTCCATGTCACTATAATCCTTCTAACATATTATCAATTATCACAACATGGTGCAACATCACCAATTAAGGATCTAACTAATTATTCTAAGAACTTCCTATACCTATCACTAAGTGAGCTTCATTTCATTGTAACTCTATCCACCAATCACAAATTTTGATGTGATTAGACCTGAAATCCAATAATTTCATCAACATCACACATATTGAATTGAAACACTTGATTCCAAACCAATTTTACATAATCATCAAATTATAACTCCTTAGCTTCATCATGTTCTTCATATTTATTTTTTAAAGTTTAAACAATCATAAGTCACAATATAAAAAAGATAAACCTATGTGATCATGGATATAGCATCTTGAGACTTCACTTAATATTCCTTTATGATCACACGCCATAACTCTTACCATAGCTCTAGATCCAACCTTAAGAACATACCTCATCATAATAGAAACATTGTCAACCAAAAAACACTAAGTTGATAGCAATGAGAACATCATAATTGATCATTATATCATCATACATGCATCAAAAACATATAATAACTTACTCATATGATCTCTACATCAATTACATCAGTTAGGTAGACAATCTCCCTCTTTGGCATTTATGGAAACACCAACAATACCAAGCAAAGAAATGATCTCTTTGTTCCTGATCTCTTTATCCTCATTTGTCTGATTCTTCTCTCCTTACTGATACTTCTCCCCCTTTGATTATTTACTAATTCTTATCCCCCTTTGAAAAATATTCCAAAGGTGCAACATTCCTAAGTCTTCATTTTTTGCAATTGTCTTCATCACCTTTTGATTTCTCCCCCTTAGTTGATCACTTATTGTTGATTAAAAAATGTACAGGAGCTACTACTCCCTCTTTACAAAACTTTGACTCAACAAAACCTATATTAAATGTTTTAAAATCATCCTTCTAGTTTCCTCTAATGCATAAAATGCACACATATATGGTAGAGAAAATTCTACCTCAACATCTTTTTGATTTTTTCATGTGCCTCAACTTTTTTCTTCTCAACATCCTCAACAAACTTGAAAAATCACAAATAGTGGCAAGAATCTTACCACCTCCCTATAAGGCTCTGTAATGTGTTTCAAACTCATTAATAGACTAAGTCTTTCTAATTCAATCGATTAAAGTAATTTCTTTTTCCTTTGATGTTCATTGTCTCTTTTGACTTAATACATTTATGCATCCTCTAGCCTTTTCATTTGTTCTCCTGCGATAGTCACCAATCTATCAGATTTAATAATAAATGTGGTATACTCATCAAAATCAACTTTTAGCATCAGATATAACAATACATCTCTTGCTTATTGGATGATTTAGGCTTCTTTCCTTTGTGTATATATCATTTGTTTCTTGGCAAAGCAGTAGAAATCTCTATCATCTCACTTGGGCTCAAAGCATAGACATCAATATGCCCTTGTATGACCATAATTTTATCATCATGATCATCATTGATACCTTCCTATTCATGTACTTTCTTTTCCCATTCACCTTCAATTTTCATATCTACTGGCACCTCCATTGATTCATCTAGAGCATAAATAACATAAATATCACCAATTGTGATCTTAGTATTTCCAATTTTTCATTCTTCCTCAGTATGTGTTATTTTTGGTTCCATTTGTGCTAGTTCTTCTTTAGTATCATGTACTTCTTTCTCTAGTTCCTCCAGTTAAAAAAAAAATCTCTTCATCGTAGCTTCAGTCACATCTTGGACTAATTGAGTCTCACTGGTTAACAACCTTATCAACCTTGTCTAGGTCTTTGAATGTTGGTCTAGTTTTACCAAATAACTCTTTTATTTCTTCTTTCGACAGTTTTGATTGTAATTGCACTAAGACATATTCAATAAGTTATTTGTTTTGTTTAAGTTCATACCTCCATCTTTCTTATAGCTTATCATACAGAGACATAGGGATTTGACCTTGTAGTTCAATTAGGGCTTTACTCATTCATGCCAAAAACAACATATTTAATTTCCTTTTCTCATCCTTACTGAGCTATTCAAAATATTTATTGAATCCAACCAAAATGCTCCATTTACTAACCTTATCTTAGAATCTTCTCAATAGAAAAAGACTTACTCATATCAGATGTCATAGTCTTCTTAGTAGGGAAAATAACATCTTTGGACTTCTTCCATGTTTCCTTCATCTCTTACTAACCTTCATATGATTTAGTTCATTATTCTTCACTTTTATTCTCATCCTTTTCTCTTTGTTCTTTCTCCTTATTCCTCTTTCTAGTAGCCTTGACCGATTTAGATTCTTTCTTAATTTTGGGAGACTCAGACGTGTCAGCCTCTTGTTTAACTTTTACACTCCTTACTTGTCTATCGATAGGGGCTTTTACCAGTTGTTGAAGGTACCACTTTAACCTCTTCATCATTATCACTTGTAGCACCAGATGTGTTTTCTTTCTTTATTGCATTATTTTCCTTTTCTTTATATATTTTGCTTCTTTTGTAAATCCTTTTAGCAGGGAAAATTGCTTCACTTCATTTATTATTTTTCTTTCAGTTACCAACTGAGCATAATGATGCATCACTTAACATTTCAAACCTAATTACCGATAGGTAAAACTTCATGTAATATAACCAAACTTTACATCAAAATTCATCATTATGCATCTAAATATACATATAGATTTTACCACACATTCTTCTCAGGGGTGTAAGATTGTTTTGTTAGTGGTTTCTCCTCCTAAGCCAAAAAAAGATTAGTTAGTTGATAAATTATCCACACCTAATGGAGATGTCGATCATGCTAATATTTTTCTCTCATCCTTATTTTCCCATACTTGTCTCATCTTCTTTCTAGTCTCCTCCACATTCACAATCTTCTTTCCTTTATGATTATTTACCTTTTTCATTAGTTGGTTTCCCTGATTTCTTGACCTACAGAATCTTGCAATGTGTCCAGTCTTGTGACAATGGAAACATGTCATCCCAAAATATTTCTAAGGTTCGACATTACCTCTATTTTTCCTTGATCTTTAATTAACATCCAGGTGACCATAATTGTGGCAATGTGAATATTGAACATTCCACCAGTTTTGATTCTAATAAGGTCTCTTCCAATTCACAAATGATCCATGATTATTCATCTTTGTCCTACACTCACTTTCTCTACGACCATAATTCTTGTAGTTATAATAGTTATCATTAAACATATTAGTTTTATTCCTGCAAACCCTAGCAGTATGATCCTCCTCATGACAAATTGAACATGTAGGTGTACTAGGCCTATTCCACCAAACATTTGTAGTATGTCCTATCTTGTGAAAAATGAAACAAATTGGTCGGTATAGCCTAGACTGGTTGTTTCCTTGCTTCTTCTTTGACTTCTCAAGTGTTGATCAGCAAGTTTCTCAAAACTCTCATTAAATTTATTCAACAACTTGTTTCCTACATCTAGTTCACTCTACAATTTTTCATTCTTTCTTCCCAAATCTTTATTACTCGCCATAAAATTGTTGAGCTCACCTCTTAGATGCTACATTTCATCTCTAGTCTCATGAAGATATACTTGCAAGGTACCTGCCTCTTTCTTGGACTTTAATATTTCATGTTCCTTATCCTTCAAAGCTTGATCTTTAGCTTCTAGGGAATATTCAACAATCTTTCTTGCTTCCTCAACAACTTTCCTATCTTCCATTTCCTAACCCATCTTAATGGACAAATATTCTAACTCCCTTTTGATAGTCTTCTTGCCCTTTATTACTTGTTCATTCTCTTGAGACAAGGCTTCTAGGGCTGCTTCTGATTCCTCAAATCCACTATGTTCATAAAATTTCTCAATGTAATCTTAGCTTTCATTTAGTTTCTCACAAATGTATTTTCTCTTTTTCCTTGAGATCTTTAGTTTCTCTTCACGCGTTTCAATGACCTCTTCAACTTCTTCAAGTTTTCTTTTATATCTTGATATTAAACCATCCATATCTACCTCAATAATACTACCCAAGTGGTTAGTCTTCTTCAAGGGAACTTGGCTCTGATACCAATTGTTAATGTTAGATCACATTGAGAGGGGGGTGAATCAATGTAACCAAAAACTCTAACTATTATCACCACCAACTTCCACAAGATATAGCATACAATGCAAATAGAAAAGTAGTAAAAAAGTAAATCAAACATCAAAAGAAATGAACACTTTAACACAGATGTTTTTCTCATGAAAACCCTTGTTAGAGGGAAAAACCACCTGTGGGAATTAGTACCCAAAAATCCTCACTACTGTAGTATTAAGTTTCCCTATTAGGAGCATTACAACCACCTGGTTAAGAGAATTTATCCTTGTTAGGAGATTACAAAAAAGACCTATTAGGATCTAACCAGTTAAGGGATTTAAAACTCCTTCTAAGAGTCACCTTGTTAGAGGATTTTTCTTTCAAACCTGTTAGGATCCTGTACACCCTGCTAGGAGTGACCCGGTTAAGGGATTTCTCTTGTCAACCTACTAAAATCAACAAGTAAAGAGTGATCTAATATTTTCACTGAATTTATGATAGATCCAATGTATTCCCTAATCAATTATGTTCTCTGAAACACTTCTTCACTTTTATATTAACACCTTTGATCACCATAAACCACCACCACAACAACAACAACAACAACACACATTGATCTTTCTCCACTACTCTCTCTTCTTCTTCTCCATAATACATAAAAAATGATATATAAATATATTTTCAGTAAATAGGTAGCCAAAACCTAATACATTTGAATTACAATACATTCCCACTCATTCCTTAAACCCTAAATCATAATACCAATTATTATTTACAATTTCATATTTGTGGAAGCCTCTAGATCCATCACACAATCAATTTGACAAATAAAAGTAAAACCATATCACACTCTCTAATTTACTTGCATAACTCTAATAAATCCAATCATCACAATCATGAAAATCCAACTCATCTTGCCAACTTATCGTAACATGGTGCAACATCACTAGTTAAGGATCTGACCAATTGTTCTAAGAACTTCTTATACCTATCACTAAGTTAGCTTTAGTTAATTGTAACTCTTTCCACTAATCACCAATCTTGATGTTATTGCACCACCAATCCAATAATATCATCAAGATCACACATACTAAATTACAACACCAGAATCCAAACCAATTTCACACAATCATCAAACCATCACTCTTGGCTTCATCATGTTCTTCATGTTTACCTGTCAACCTTCGAACAATCATAAGTCACAATATACAAAAGATAAACTTGTGCAGTCATGGATATAACATTGAGACTTCACTTAATATTCCTTTTATGATCGCACAATCCAACTCTTACCATATCTCTAGATCCAACCTCTTGAACATACCTCATCGTAATAGAAACACTGTCAACCAAGAAACACTAAGTTTAAATCAATGGTCCAACAACATAATCAATCATCCTATCATCATACCTACATCAAACACATATAATAACTTACTCATCTGATCTCTACATCAATTACATTAATTATGACAACAATACTCTTGTGCAAAAGAATAAGATCTTGATTGTCATGAAAAGGTTGAAAATGCAAGATATGTTGTTTAAGGTACATTTGAATCCCCAAATTTGTTTCGTAGACAATTTTTTCTTACAAGGGTAGTTTTCATGTATTACATTTACAAATAAAAAGGTCCCTTTTATCATGGATATCTTAAATATCCTTAATTCCTCTGTTGTAGTAAATGTGAATTGCCATTAGCATTAAAGAGAAATTGGTTATAATTCTCCAACAGTCTTGGTTAAGAACAATATCTTCGAGGGATCTTCTACTTCTTAAAAAAATTTCTCAGATCAGAGATTCTTCATCTCCGCATGTAAATTACCTTTATAGCAAGAATTGAAAAAAAAATTCATAAATTGATGTATCAGAGTAGCCCAATCAATGTCATGAATAACTCTCTTTGCTCTTTGGATGGGTTTTTTAAATAGGGGAAAAAATTGGAAGCTAAATTGGAAAAAATGGCTAATGATATGGTCATCTCTATTGCTTCATAGCTTATTGAGGAACTTGTAGATGAGGAATTGGATGATAAGGTTTCAAATCATGATCTACCACAACCATCTAGAAGTTTGTCACAGGATGTTGAATGTGTATAAAGGAGAATTATGATTGTTTTGATGAAAAATCTTTACAATTATTGGTCACTGATAAAATGGTACATGCAAGACAAAAATTTTCACTTGAAGAAGATCTGATGCCCATCTCAAATTTGCATTTATCTTTTGATACTCAAATAAAGGGCAATTTTGATTTTTCTCAAAGATTTTCAATTTCTCAAACACCCTTTGTTGTAAAAGTGGAAAAGAAAACACCTAAGAAAAGGGGTAGGAAACTAAAAAGTGCCCAAGCTAAAGAGCAAATAGAAGTAGGTATCCAATCAATAATTGATGAAAATTTTATAACTTTAAAAAGAACAATGGGGAGTATTATGTGTTCTCCTCATCAACAATGAAAATCATATCATGAGATGTCAGAGGTATTAATGCCTCTAACAAAAGGCTTGGAATCAAGAAAATGCTTGATTATTCACATGTAGATGTGTTTTTCCTTTAGGAAACAAAATTGTCATAGGATACTTATTAGAAAATAGTTTCCAAATGGTCTCAATGGAATTCAGCTCATTCTCAGGGTTCGGGTGCTTCTAACGCTCTTACAGTTTTATGGAATCCCAAAACAATTAAGGGCAAAGTCCTTCAATAGGACACATATTGGCAGCTATTGTATATTCAAAAAAAAAATTATCTTTTAACATATTGAATGTATATGGGCCTACTTCAATGCAGGATAAGAAAAAGATATGGACAACACTCACTTATGTCATGCAATAATATGCAGATTAGAGTTTTGTATTAGGAGGTGATTTTAATGCACTAACTTCATTAGTAGAGAAAAAAGGTTGCATTTTCCCTTGCACTAAAACTATTGAAGATTTTACATCTTTCATAGATAACAATGCTTTGATATACATTCTTCCATAAAATGGTGTCTTCACATGTACAAATAGACATATAGGTTTTCTTCAAATTGCAGAAAGGTTAGACAGATTTCTTGTATCTTAGTGTTGGAATTTGTTAGACTTTAATCTTCAATCGTAAATATTAAATTGCTCAGGGTCTTATCATTTCCCCATTCTTTTGAGTATCAATAAATCAATGCCATTATCACAATGAAAACACAGACCCTCTTTCAAATTTGAGAGAATGTGGTTCCAACATCCACATTTTAACGCATTGTTAAGAAAGTGGTAAGTCAGTGCACCATATCAAGAGAGTACAAAAATGTTTAGATTTTATAAGAAACAAATGTTTAGATTAGCTAAAATTAAAATATTTAATCACCAGTTAATTCTTTTTGTTGCCTATATTTCTATTTCTTGCGGAAAGAACTAATAATGATTACCCTTTTATTCTCAATATTGATTTTTGCGACAATAAGTTATTTGTGAAGAGTGCCCAAATGCAGGAGCATCCCAAAAAAAATTCAATTATTTTGATTTGTGTTTCGGTATTATTTATACCTCTTATTAAAAATAATGCTTGAAGCTTGGCTAATTTGTAAAATTAAAGTTTAAAATTTGATGAGAAAGTTCATTATTTAAAATTGGTGAAGGTTGGACTCAAATCATTTTGAGGAGCAGTACTAAAGGTATGGGAAGAGTGTAGAAGTTATTTGGGAAGAGTGCCCAAATAAAAGAGAATCTCCAAAAAAAAATGGTTCATTTTCAGTTTTGGTATTATCAGCATCTTTCATTAACAAGAATATTTGAAGTTTGTTTAATTTGTAAAATTAGAGTTTAAATTTTAATGAGAAAATCCATTATTTAAAATTGGTGAAGGTTGGACTCAAATCCTTTTAGGAGCAGTACTAAAGGCATTTTCCAAAGTATGAAAAATATTTCATGTAGTCATATCCTTCATGGGTTGAGAAAAAATAATATCCATAAATTACAAAAAAAAAAATCATTTTTAATGAAAGCTAAAGAAAATTTATATAGAGAGAAGCTTTATAAGATAATTTCACACATCCTAACTAGTTTCCTGAAAAGAAAAAGTGTCCTATTTAGTAAAAAGATATGCAAAATGTTAGTTTTTTTGGCAATTTCTTAGTGATTCCACACATTGAAGGTTTTGAAATAATTCTATTAATTTTGAATGAATATCAAAGAATATTTTAATGAAAAAAATTGAAAGGACATTCTTGCCTACAAATTAATATTCTTTAAGCATTAATGTTGATATTATTATGGCATATTTCATATCTTCTTTTATTTTTTAACTAGTAAAGGAATTCAATCGAACTTATAGCTATAGGATAAGAATTATATTAAACTTCTTGTTGGAATTTTGTATTGGAATTAATGATAAAATTGTTAGGAATGGGAACATTGAGAGGAGGGGGGTGAATCAGTGTTCTACAATATTAATTTCTGATCTCTTGAAACTTAACTCTATTACTTAAATGATGAACTGAATATTAAAGAAAGTAAAGTAAATAACCATAACACATAACACCAGATATGACTACAGGGAAACCTTGGACAAAGGGAAAACCCCGGTAGGAATTAATACCCACTAATAATTGTACTTATGTATTGTGAACTTGTCAATGTTCTTAGCCCTATTAGGAGCTGTCATTACAATGCTTAAGTACAATGACCTTTTCAAGGGTCAGACCCTATTAGGAGTCTTTTACAATTAACCCTGTTAGGGATGAGGACACATTGTCCTAGAGCTCACTGCTCAAATGGCTGAAGACTGCAACCTTCTGAATATCAGATACACACTATATCTGCAAGGTGAACTGTTGCTATGACACTGCTTGCCTGATCAATTCCTTTTGTGCGCTGATGTTTTAACCTCTTGTAAAGCTCTATATCATATTGACTACTCTTCATATTATTCTTCTCTTCTTCTATGAACTCTATATATCATACAATGCTTCCAAATAAATTGGCTCAAGTGTGTCTACATAAATTGATATTAACATGTCTATAACATAAATATAATAGGGGTGTAGCATTTACAAAATAATATTATACACACTAACCAAAATACTAACAGTCGGCTCCATGCTCTGTTATGTTCTGCCACTTACTGTCTATGTCAGTTCAACTCGCTATAACTTCATCATACTAACTCATCTAATCATGTGTTCTTAAAAATAGCTTAATAACATATCCAAAATCTTATCTTCAAGGGTCCATACCAAAACTTAGTCATATGCATGTGCACTGATGCTCTATTCCTTAGGTGCTTCACTGACTATCTTGTCTTTCATACTTAGCCATTTTTTTTATCTTTTAAGTTATGAGCTGACTCCAAAAATTCATATGACTTTGTTTCCATAATGAAAACACTAAATATTAGTCATTTAAGCTAGTATATTCAACTTTCCAACAATCTCCCCCTTTTTCATTAATGGCAACAAAGTAATATGGCAAAGTTGCTAAACTACATCTTTACAAAAACTTTCTAACATATAACCTTATCTTTTTCTGTACATCATATACTCTATCTTATACTCTACTCCCCTTTATATACTCTACTCCATATTTATCCCATATTTGTCTACTCTACCTTTGACATTAATGACAAAGGTTCTCAAAAATGAAACTTCATGTACTTACACAGTGAGTACATACGGATATGCAATCTTCAAGTTTTGGATCTTTTGCTACCAAAATACCTTGAGTACATCTACTATCTAGAGATGGGTGCATAATGCATAAGTTAATTTATCCATATTCTCCAAATCTATACATGGACCTTGATCATATGTCATAATAGTGGCATTAATCTCCTTGATATTCTGATTGAGTACATCCAATGAGGGCGCAAGTGCATTTCTTAACTGAGTTTGTCTAGCCCTTATCCTAACTATCTCTTTCTCTGCCTTCTCAATCTTTTCTAACTGACCTTAATAGACAGTATTACACATATTTACACCTTGTGAAGGATCTAGCATTGACTTCCTTACAACTTCCATCATTGATTCAGCTTCCTGAATCTTCTTGAAAAGATCTGATGTAAGTTTATCTTTATCCATACAATCAGCAATTATCTTTCTTCCTTTACCTGCTAAATCTTTCAGCAAAGCTTGACCAACTTTTAGAGAACTAAGGTCAAGTGCAAAGCTATATGTCAATTCATTCAGCCTCTTCAAAAGATATTTCTCTTCTACTATCTTGGATGTTGATTCCTCAAGACTTGAGAAATTTTCTTTGAAGCATGTTATGATGGTGCTGACATCATCCACTAAATGTACACTAGACACTTTCTTGTCTTAAGGTAGTAGGCTATTCATTATGCTTACTGATTCAACAAATAATGGATTCCTTTACTTGTTTCTCCTTTTCTTTCTCCATTGCTAACACATTGATTTTCATCAGATCCTCTTCTCCCCCTGAGTCTAAACGTGTTGTATTAGGGGTCAATCTTGACAACAATGACATTGAGGGCTTAGGGGTAAGGAGTGAACTTTGACTAACATCCATTACCTCAGTCGTTATATTTACTATAATTTCAAATGAGGGCTCATCTGCAAGTTCATCTACCTTCTCTTCTTCCTTCTCTCTTTTAGGTTCATCTTCTTTTTCACTTTTATGTCCTGTCAGGTCTTCAACCTGAACTTCTTCTTGTTGCTTAGGTAAATCATTACCACATAGGATCTCTACTTTCTCAGTGCTCACAAATGCTTCCTCAAACTTATCTAAGTCTTTTTCTACCACCACCATGGATATTTCTACATTATCTATCATAATTTTGTCCTTCTTGGCTTCAAGCATAGGTGTAGAATCCTGTGGACTTGTCATAGGTGCATTTGGGATCTCAGTTGCATTTTCTTTCTTAGAGGGAACTTGAGTTGTAGGTGCAAATGATGGATGCATGTTTTTTTCCAAAAATACCTTCTCAAATGCTTTTTCATTTTCCTTTGCAACCAACTCATAGTGCTTATACATAATCTGTAGAGTTCTTAGATTGGTTCTTAGGTGAGGCTTCACCAAATTTAGCAATAAGGTTTTCTCTTCTACTGAACACATTGGGAGGCTTTCATCTAATATATTTTCCCTTATCCTGAAGTCTTCTTCTATAGCTTGTCTCTTCAAAGAATCAATTATATTTTATACTTGATTAGGAATCATTGTCTTAAGTTCCAAGACTGTCTTCTTGAACTTAATGATGTGTTTTATAATCATACCATGGATCTCAAATTTATCTATCTCATGATACTTGTCATAGAATTTAGCTATTTGATCAATTCTATCTTCATCTACTACTCTTGTTAACACTTCTAGATTTGGTAGGAATCCTACCTCAGGAGGTGCTTGAATATTTCTCCCTTGGCTTCTATTGGACCTTGTTGATTGATAGCTTGTGCCAAACTGCTTCTTCCTCTTAGGCATCCTTCTAGGATTAGGATCTGCTTGATTGGACTCTAGATCAATAGTATCTATGGGCATAGGAGTGTTTTATTCTATATTTTTCTTCTTCTCCTTAGGGTCATCAGTCTTCTCTATTTCCACTTCAAAAGAGGGTGCGCTCTCAAGTTGCATTACAATCTTGGCTTCCCTAGCTTTGTCTAGGTCTGCTTGTGTGACACCATGGATTCTTAGTATGTCTAATGTTACTTTGATGATTTCCTTTTAGTCACAGTACTATACAAGATTGAATCTACTTGCCTTGTCTTCTCCTCATAAGTACCCCATCTTGGTTCATTGGGATCCTTAGGCACTGATAGAAGGACTTATGCATAAGCTTCCAAAATGTGTTCTTCCACTTCATAACCAAGTGGATGGATCAACTTAGTCCTTTGTTGCACTGCTTCCATGCATGTCATATCTGTCTCAACCATGAAACATATGTTTTCCTTATATTTCTCTACAATACTATCATGTATCCTATACCTTCTCTGCATCTTAATTCTGAATTTTTTTATTTCTAATTCTATGTAGTCCTTCAAGGTACTCTTAGATGATGCCTTGAATGAAATTTGTGTCATTGTGGGTAGACTCCTATCAAGATAAAGATCTGATACTTCACCAACTATATGAAAGTACATATATATGATTAGTGACCCAAACCTAAATATCTTTCTCTTGTCATGCTTAATAGCCCTTATATTATCCATCAACTATGTGCACAAGATCTCACACAAGTTGAACTCTCCATTTTCCCTTACTATTCTAATAGTTTCTAAAATAGTGGTTGTGGACACACTATTCACTCTGTTTGCATGTTGGAACTTATACCCAAGTATCATAGACATAAGCTTTATGTCTTTCTCTTCTATCAACTCAATTTTCATGTTGTGCTTATCACTACGGGATTTACAAGCTTGCTCCACTTGTTTCATGACATCCTTGCTAGTAGGAAAAATGGTGCATGTCTTAGATAATCCTTTCATCTCATAAATGAGACCCGAAGTGATGTGAACGGGAACTTCTCCTATCTAGAATAGGTCATCATGAATTTTTCTTAGTAGAATCTTAATCCATTCAGATTCATAGAATTCATATGTCATTGCATACTCAATAATAGGGTGATTTTCAAGGTGCACAAACTCATCAGTGAATGTCATCTCTGGTTTCATCATTGTTTCCATGTGTGACCTAATTCTATCCAATCTTATAGGTTCCTTCTTGTAGTATATGTATGCGCATATGTCCTCTACGTGCATAACTCCCATCAGATTCCTAGAGAATGCTCCTTCTAGGTCATCTAGGACTGACTTGAAAGGATGCTTCTTAAATATATATCTCTTCCTTTTAGTAACATTAAACACAACTGGAGTGGCCATTACTTACTTGATCAATCACACAAATATGTTTCCAAGTGGTTTCTAAATCTTCGCGTCCAAACTAGGGTTCCACTACAAACTTTCAAACTTCTTTGCTGATAAAACAACTGCAATCTTCCAACACAAATTGCTTTGATCTCGTGTGCTCTCAAAGGATTGATCTCAAATGCAAATATGTGGATAAAATATCTCCGGTGACTTTAAAAACAACTCTATGTCATTAATGCTTGTCACGTAAACACAGATTGCAATAGAGAATTCCAATCTTCATTTTTGCTAACAATCAGGTAGTGTGCTATTGCTTACTACATCAAATAGTATCCAAACTACTATAACCAAAGGTGCATACTCTGAGGGTGAGTATACTAGCTGCACAGGGGTCTAGAGATAATCTAGCTCCCCCTATGACCATGAGGGTCATTCATCCAGAAGTAGAGGGTGTGTCCATTACAGATGCATCCAATACATATTCATCAACATTATCCTTCTTTACTTCTATCCAAATCAAGCCCACATCTTCTGTGGCTTTCACAAACTTGATTTCTCTAGATTAATCCAAAATTGATCTTTGAGACTTATTAGGGCTTTCTTGACTTTGTGCTTTTGATCTGCAAAACTTTGAGATGTGTCCAGCCTTGTTACAAGTGTGACAAATAACTGGAGGCCTTATATTCCTTGGTGCATTGATGTGAGTTACCATAATGCACTGTCTAGTTGTATGACCATTATAATTGCATGTCTTACATTTAATGTTCTGATTACTTCTAACATTTTGCTAAGGATGATTTCTCTGATTATGTTAAGTCTGATTTCTTTGATTTGATCTAAAATTCATAGCTCTATGACCAAACTTATTTCATGAATAACAATAACCATTGAAAGGTCTTACCTCTTTACAATCTCTTTCTATGTGACCATGCTTGTTACAAGCATAACAAGTTTTTTTTACTGGCTTGTGCTCAGCCTTAGATGGTTCAGCTTCAGCTTCAGTAAGATCTCTAGTCTTCTTAGCTTCTTTCGATTCTTTTGGTCCTTTCTTTCTTTCTCACATATCATTGATTTGATTTTGTGCTTCATTGAATCCAATACCAATGGTGTCTCCTTTAATCTTTTGTGCATACAATTGTGACTCTATTAGATCCTTACTTATGTCCAATTTGTCAATATGGTTCTTTGTTTCTTTTAATTCAGATTCCATTTTCTTCTTAACATTCTCTAACGCTAACATTTTCATGTTTTCTTGCCTTAGTTCTTCACCCAACTATTTGTTTTCCTTGACCCATTATGCATAGGCTTCCTGATTGTTAAATAGCTTTTCATCCAACTCTTCAATCTGATCCTTCAAAGATGTGTTTTCCTCATTCATCTTTTTGACCATTTTTCCTAAATCACTTGTAGAACAATCTTTCAAATCTTTTCTCAGTTTCTTGATGAATACTTGAGAGCCACTAACCTTTAATTTCAATTCTTCAATTTCTTTTTCAGATCTGTTAAGGTCTTCAAGAGCTACTTCAAGATTCTTTTTCTAATGTTTCACTTCTCTTGTATCCATGATCTCCTCGAGTGGCTAAACTTATCTTTAGAGGACCAAAGATCTGATACCAATTATTAGGAATGGGAACACTGAGAGGGGGGGGGGGTGAATCAGTTTTCTACAATAGTAATTTATGATCTCTTGAAACTTAACTCTATTACTTAAATGTTGAACTGAATATTAAAGAAATTAAAGTAAATAACCATAACACATAACACCGGATATGATTATGAGACCCTCTTAGGATAATTTTAAAATTAAACCTATTAGGGGTGAGGACACACTTTCCTAGAGCTCACTTCTCAAATGGGTGAAGGTTGCAACCTTCTAAATATCAGATACACACTATATCTACAAGGTGAATTGTTTCTATGACACTGCTTGTCTGATCACTTCCTTTTGTGTGTTGATGCTTTAACCTCTTGTAAAGTTCTATATCATACTGACTACCCTTCACATTATTCTTCTCTTCTTCTATCAACTCTACATATCATCCACTTCCTAAATACAAAGGCGTGTGTCTTATTTATATTCACAAACAAAACTATTCACTAAGTCGGCCTATAACCTATTACATATAATGCTTCCAAATGAATTGGCTCAAGCATGTTTACATACATTGATATTAACATATCTATAACATAAATATAATAGGACCATAGCCTTTACAAAACAATAGTATACACGCCAACCAAAATACTAACAATCGGCTCCATGTTTTGTTTCATTATGCCGCTTACTATTTATGTCACTTCAACTCGCTATAACTTCATCATACTAACTCATCTGATCATGCATTCTTAACCATATCTTAATAACATATTCAAAAGCTTATCCTCAAGGGTGCATACCAAAACTCAGTCATACGCACATGCATTGATGCTCTGTTCCTTAGGTGCTTCATTGATTGTCCTGTCTTTCATACTTAGCCATTTTTCTAATCTTCTAAGTTATGTGTTGACTCCTAAACTTCATATGACTTTGTTTCCATAATGAAAACACTAAATCTTAGTCATATATGCTAGTATAGTCAACTTTCCAAAAAAAATCAACCCACATCTCCCAAGAATCACCCGCATGCAAACACCTATCACGGAAAGAGAAGAAAATAGCTATGGTAGCCAAAATTCAATGATCCATGAAAGAGGAGATATTTTGATATGAAAAGAAAATAATTGCAATATAATGTAATGAATGAATGTTGAGAATACAAGAGACATCAATCCTTATAAAAGGAGATCAAAACCCGATAGGTGAAACCTAGGTTGCATGATAATAATTAATTATTAGCCTAAAATTTAGTTTAAGTAATGAAAGAGTTAATAAGTGACTTAATAATTAAATCACTGTGATTTAATTAATAATAAAAACAACCTATTACTCTAACACCCCCCCTTAAGATAAACTTAGGGAGTAGCTAAAAACCTAGAAACAACTACTAAAAGAAAATGGGTCCTGACATCAAAGGCCTAATCAGGTACCCAAGTACAAAAGAGAATCTTTATAAAGTGGAGAAATAGAGAAAACCACATGGGAAAAACTCTACTCCAAAAAGAGACGAAGACTAGTGAAGGGCTGAAGAAGCCTCCAAAACTAAAGAATGTTCCAGAAAATAGGAACAAAGAATGAACATGCAGAACACCATTGAAGCAAGAAGTTGCAAACACTCTCAAAAATTAATTGTTGCTTTGAAGAACCTCCATTGAAATATAACATGACCAAGTAGAGAAGACTTTAATCTGCATGATTGCCCTAAAATGACACTACTTGAATCAGGAGGCAAACAAAGATAAATAATTGAACTCAAAGATACAAATGGCATAAAACAACAAAGCCTAAAGAGATGATCAATAAAAAAAGAAAGGTTGCCTCCAAAAATAGGAAAGAAAGAGTGTCCATATGGTTAATTATCCATCTCACTGAAATGCATAGGTACCCACCTACTACTTCCACCTAGTACATAGAAACAAACACTTAATGCATAGCTCACTCCATCAAACCAACAATAGAAACCCCCCCATAATGCATAAAATGGAGAGGTGATAGGTACATTGAAAAGGATGGCTAGCAAGAATTGCATGATGACGAACTAGGAACATCAAAGGTGTAGAGAAAGGAAAAACATATATAAAGGCTAGTTTCATTGACACACATCATCAAGCTAATGTCATGGAAGGAACACTCACTTGAAAAAGGTAGATGGAAAACAAGGAAAATGTCAAAACCCCCATCACCCTTTATAATAGAATTTACGAAAGGAAAAAAGATGTGCAAGATCTAGAGCATGCAATAGAATGGCACTTTATCTCAGTGTGTTTGCATAAAAATAATGCTTACAAAAGTTGTCTAAGATTCTGAAAAAAGACAGAAGGCTGTAGAAACATGAATAACATCCAAAGATGAGTCATCCCATACAAGGAAAAAGATCACAGGACTTGAAACATCCAAAATATTCACTAGAGTGCATAAATGAAAAAAATTGAATTAAATGTACCTATAGAAGAATCTAAAAATATGACTCCTAGCACTGGAAATAATACAAAACAAGATTTCCAACGATATCTCATTTTCCAAAAAAGACTTTGGATGCACAAGAAATGGCTCCCAGAGTGCAAAAAAGAACTTATCAATTTGACATAAAAAAAAAAACACCATTAAAAAAGAAAAATCATAAATTCTAACCTCAAGATCTGGATAGATCTCAAAAAGATCTTTCCAACAATATCTCGTTTGCCCAATTTCAACACCGTATGTGAAAGTTATGGACAAAAAACCACAAGCTTCTCTTTATAACAAAAATATCAAAGTGATTGATGAGTTGATGGCCATCAAATTTAGGCCCATGTATGATGACCCTAGTACCTACACATGCAAGTGTACCTACCTACACATGTAGCATACTTCCAAAAAAAAAGCACCCATCCTTTTCAAAAAATGTATGCATGCTTTGTTTAAAAATGTTTTAGAAAAAGTTTTTGTGAAAAAAGATAAAGTCTAAGAAAATTTATTAAAAAACCTTTTTTTGTTTCTTTTTTTGCCTCGAAAATTGTGTATGTACTTTACGGCCTAGAGGACAAAATTTTGTCCCAGAAGTTAACTATAGCCAAATTTGACAAATTTTATATGGAAATAGGGGGTTTTGGGTGCTCTGAAGACACCTGTGAGGTTCTTTTGAGCCCCAAATGCCAAAAAAAAAAGTGTACCCCCGGATCCAACACAAAAACCTCTAAAAATTTGAAACCCTGAAATCTAAAAAAATTCTTCAACAAATCAAGAACAATTAGCAATATATCTAAGCTCTAATACCATATTGAAGTTGATGAGCAATTTAACCCACATCTCCCAAGGATCACCTGCATGCAAACACCTATCACAGAAAGAAAGAAGCAAATAGCTATGGAGGCCAAAATTCAATGATCCATGAAAGAGGAGACATTATGATATGCAAATAAAATAATTACAATATAATGTAAAGAATGAATGTTGAGAATACAAGAGATCAATCCTTATACAAGGAGATCAAAACCTTAAAGGTGAAACCTAGGTTGCATGATAATAATTAATAAAACAATTAAATTATTATATGCCTAAAGTTTAGCTTAAGTAATTAAAGAGTTAATAAGTGACTTAATAATTAAATTAATATGATTTAATTAATAAGAAAAACAACTTATTACTCTAACATTTTATTATTGATGATTTTGTTGAAGGAGAATGTTGTGCATAGGCTATATCGATTGTCATTAATGTCAACATATTTTTGTTGAATTATGTTCTTATTACTCAAGAGATTATGTAGTTTTGTTTGACATGTTTTGGCACTCATCGCTCTGCAGATACAGATATGGGTTTGCAATTTTGATAGTATGTTTATGAGTACCATATGTTTCTATATTCAAGTTTGTATGTTTTTTTTATCTTCAAACAAAGATACACGATTTTGAAACTCAGCTAGTTAGTTTCTCTATTTCTCCATAACATAATAGTTTATCAAAGTATCTACATTTCATCAGTTGGGTGTTTTTGGTCCTATAGTTTTGGGATAAGACTAAGCATTGTATCTAATGTGTCAATTAAAATTGGAATAAAATTTTATTATATCTTGGCTAAGCTATGTAAGTGAAACATATGAAGTATTTTGATGGAAGCATGTAAAGTATTTTTGGAAGCTGACTTATTAGTTGAAGCATGTTTGGTTGACTTGAAGTATGATTGGATCAAGATATATATTAGGTGTACTCCTTTGGTGGATGTATGATGTGTATGAAGACTCGTAAAATGAAATATACAATGATATGTGATTGAATAAGAAATAAATTATAGAAGAGGCAATAAAGTATGAAGAGTCTATCTAGTGAGACTCAAAAGAATTGAATTAATGCATATGTTAGATGCAATTGTAATAGTTCATTTTTTACTACTTATTATCTTTTGCGTAGTGAGCCTTCATCTTTTGGGTAGTGGGCCTTGCATTGAGAAATTTTGTAATATATTATAACTAGTTACATTATACTGAGAGTTAACCCTCTTCATGGATTGTCCCTTAGCAAGGTTCCAATGATAAAAATTTGGTGTTCTCTTGTGTATGTTTCTTTAAATGCTACCTCTACTTCAATTATTTATTTGATTAGACATTTATTTTTGTTACATGCATATTAAAGAGAATCTACATAGTGTTAAATGAATTAATCTTAAAAGTCTAAGGAAATATTGATTCACCTCCCTCCCTTCTCAGTATTCCAATTGTTGAAAAAATAGTATTAGATCTTGGTCCCTTGCTTTAGCCTAGTCTCTTAAGGGAGATCTTGAAGGTTGAATAGATGGCATCTAAGAAAAATCCCACTTCTACATTAAGTACTGAATAAAATCACACAAATGGAGAATTTCATACCACTCTTGAAGATCTTGAGAATGTGGAAAGTAAAAATGACCTGAAATAAAATATAAAGGAAGAAAATGAATGTGTTAGAAATATGATGGAATAGATCAAGAAGCTCAGGGAAAGGCATAGAGAGGTTAGCAAGGAATTTAAACAAGAAAATGAAATAATTGACAAATTGAAGGTACAAGTTGAAGAAAGTATGAAAACTAAGGAATTTATAAACAATGTAATCAAATATAAGATAAAGGGATGTGCAAAGATGGAATAGGAAGTAGTAAGTCTAAAGTTAGAAGACAAATTCAAGGAAAGTTGATGTAGGGGTATCCTTGGTTCCTGAGGATTCTGAAAGTTTCAGTAATTGTCTGGTGGAACTTGGTTATAGTGTTGGCTGAGGGGATTGTTTGAAGAGGTGTTACTCAGTTGCTAAAGGGAGACCAATCGCTAAAGGAAATCGGTATGAATTTTGGTGCTCAATAGAATTGGTGCTCGACTTAGCTTGTGGTGCTCATTCTTCATGTGCTCGGCTATGCCTGGCTTGCTCAGTTATTTCTCTAGCACTTAGCAGTTTGGGTTTGTCAAATGGAGTTCCTGTGGATTTGGTTGGCTAACTTGATGTATTTAATGTGGGTAGCTAGTGTTACATTCTCCTAGGTGGATCTGGGGTCTGACATGGAGAATTAATTGATTGTAAGGCTATTTGAGAGCTGACTTGTATTGCATTTAATAATTGTTTGTTATAGGAGTCGACATGGGCTTAGAACTTATTTGTTTCTACTAGGTTGACTTGTGGCTTAGTTGGGTATAAGTAGAGGGTCTGGGGTAGAGTTGTAGGTATTATCATTTTGAGGATGATCATCTGGAATATTCAAAGGAGCAGTCTGTAGTTGCAAATCTAGTGTAGAGTTAGTAGCTTGTGAGCTTAGGAACAAGAAGATTTCTTGGTGGCCTATGTGCACAAGTTTAGATCTTATTGGGGTTCCTACCAGATTACTGTAGCCTATATTTGCAGATCTGGCTAGCTAGGGTTAGAGATTGGAGTTGGATCTTGAGGGATCTTGCAGAACTATTTCTTGCTTTCTATTTGGTCATAACCGGGAATGCCTTATAGTCTGACACATTGCATGTAATCAGTTATGGATGAATAAAGATATATGTTTTCTTTCAAATCTAGTTTCTTGTTGTGATTCCTATAATACCCCAAAAATGGGCTATAGGTTCATTAACCTCTTACATCAACAATTCGATTGAAATCGACATCAAAGTCCTAACCTAAGGCACATCTGCACATTAGTTTATCAAAAACCTAATTTATTATCTTAATTCTGCATTGGGGAATATTCCTTGAATATTCCTAATTTATCATAATTATCTTTAATTGAATATTATTTGGCGATAAATGTCATTATTTATCCTAAAATTGATTAATTGAATATGAAGAATATTTAATTAATTAATTTAATTCTACCACTTAATCATTTAATTAGATTTAATTATATTTATTCCTAATTAATATTATTTTTATTTTGACAATAAATCAAAATTCCTACAAACAATCAATTGAATATTTATTTAATTGATTTAAAATCAAAGTTGTCAAATTTAATGATTTAATTGGAATAAAGTTTGATTTAATAATTGATTAACCCATAAATCAAATGTTTTAATTCAAAATCAGTTAAGTGGAAAATAAATCACTTTATTTATTAAATTAATTCATATTAAATCATGCACAATTAGAAAACCAATTAACTTTAAATCAATTTTCAATTTCAATTTGTTAACTTTCTAAACTCAACATCTGATGATGAGTTGAAAAAGAGAACTAAACTCTATTTTGAGATAAAAACTACTTTTGCATGATTTTATGAGTTTATTTATTCTTAATTTCTTGTTAACTCAAAAATCAACTTGAGTTTATCAAGAGTGATTTATGGTTTTTCTTAAGCATCCTCAAACCCTAGATTTCTATAAAAACAAGGCTCAGCTCTTCACAAAGAGATCTCTCGAATTTGCACCATTACTCTAGCGAAATTACAGACGAAGAATCAATCTTTTGCGATAGATGACTTTGTGAGATCAATTCATAATTTTTCATAGTTTTTCATAGTTTTTCATATCAATCCATATCATTCTTAGATTAAATCTTCATATCATTTTCAATCAATTATAGCTTAGATTCATACAGTTTTTCATCCTAATTGCATAGAAAATACAAAAATCTAGATTAATCTCCATTCATCTTTTAGCATTAAATCCTTCATTTAAGTGTTGCATTATCACTGATCTCAATCTAATCTAAGAATACATACTCACACCTACTAGAAGGCAGTAAATTGTTTGGTTATCTTAGTTTCAATTACTTGCAGATTTTGATTTTGCTAACCTCTAATATTTTACTGAAGTGTTGTGTCCGCAGCTAGGTACAATTTTTACACACACATTTTTGGTGCCCATTGTGGGGCCCTGAAATGGGTTTCCATTCTATTCTATCATTTTTCTCAAACCCATGACCACAAGGTTAATTTTTATGAGTTTTGTGATAATTTTTGGGCTATTTTTCCAAAAATCTGACTGGTGTTTTTATTGGTACATGAACATATGACATGATACAGATCTGAAATTTATATTTCTGGAAATTTATTTGATTTATATTTCATTTTCCGTTTGTTTGAATTAATTTTGTTTTGATTTGCAAAAGTTATGATCATTTTAGTACAGACTGGTCAGAACCTGATTTTATGAAATCTGACTGATGTTTTTATTGGTACATCGACATATGACATGATACAGATCCTAAATTTATATTTCTAGAAATTTATTTGAGTTATCTTTCATTTTCCATTGGTTTGAATTAATTTTGTCTTGATTTGAAAAAGTTATGATCATTTTAGTACAAATTGGTTAGAACTTGATTTTATGAAAGCTGACTGATGTTTTTATTGGTACATGCACATATGACATGATAAAGATCCAAAATTTATATTTCTAGAAATTTATTTGAGTTATCTTTCATTTTTAGTTTGTTTGGATCAATTTCATCTTGATTTGCAAAAGTTATGATCATTTTAGTGAAGACTGGTCATAACCTGATTTTATGAAATCTGACTGATGTTTTTATTAGTACATGCACATATGACATGATACAGATCCAAAATTTATATTTTTGGAAATTTATTTGAGTTAGCTTTCATTTTCCATTGGTTTGAATTAATTTTGTCTTAATTTGGAAAATTTATGATCGATTTAGTGAAGACTAGTCAGAACCTGATTTTTATGACAGCAGGTTTTTCGATTATCAAATGACATATTATCTTTGACTAACCTGATTTTCTACCACGTGGGGTTGACAAGTTGTGCTTTTTTTTTTGGATTTTTATAATAGTGGGTTTCATGTATAATAATAGGTAAGTTTTTCATAATAGTGATTTGCAAGTGCAGGTGCAGGTACATCCCATGGGTACAAAAGCTAGAAGACAAATGCTCAAAAATTGCTAAAATAGGTAAAATCTACTAAGTGTGTTGCAAGGAACCTAGGTATTCTTTTGCATTTGATAACACTTCATTTTGGGACATAAAAATAACTCTCACATGTCAATCTTGTGTGCCTTTCCAACTTTCATAATTCACACTTCAGTTTTGGGCTATAAAACGAACATAGATTTGCTTTTTGCATATCTATTACACATAGTAAATAGGGCCTATGAATACTATTTGCAGATGATCTAGAAAGAGTGGGATTCATTCACTTGTTCATGCATGTGAAGCTCTTCTTGATGATAGATCCCCTTGTAGGTAGGGAGGATACTATGATTGTCTCTCATTCTACTTGGTTTGGTCCTTAGCTTTTGATTGATATGTTCTCTCTCCGGAGAGATCAATAGAAATAGTTATTGACATCACAAATCTTGGTCAGATAATTTCATTCTTAGTGTGTTGGATTAATCTATCTATTGTGTTTGGGTAAAAGTGAAAAGGCTAGAGGATTATGCTCTACTCCCTTTTTGGGTAGTATCAAAAACTCAGATCCTTAGATCTGGACCAAGTCCCCATGTGGTATCTTTTGTGAGTCACCTTTAGAGAGGGTTAACTATAGTGGACATTCCCTTTATTGGGTCAACCACATGGATGGAACCTCAGGTGGTAATATCCATTTTCACCATGGTAGCAACAGCCACTATATAAATGTCTTTGTGGAAGAAATCTCCACAGGTGTGGTTTCTTGTTCGGCTGTCAAATCTCCCTAGCAACTTCTGATTGATTAAATTCTCAGACTATGTCAAAACCCCGGTGCACTTGGATTGGAGTTCACCCTCTTGAGATCACAAAAGTTGCAGAGTCAAACCATTACTAAAAACCCTAGCGAGGCCAAATTTTTCATTTTCTAGGACTATGTGCATTATTAAAAAACTTTTGAGAACATACACAAGTAGCATTGCTAGGGATTAGCACAATAAGTTCATGTGCAAGGTTGCTTTTGCCCTTGTTCATTGTTTTAAGACAATTGATTGCTTGAACTCCCTTGCTTGTTGTTTTGCATACCTAGTATCTATTTGGTTATTGAAAATGAACAAACCCGAGACAAACTACTACACCGATCTTCAAACCTGGACGTAAAACTTTGCAAACAATCTAAAACTAAAACACCAGAAAAATTGCAAATTTGAAGCAAAAATCCTTTCTGGTGTCAAAAGTCATCCTGAAATTTCAAACCTTGTATCAAAGCTAAAGTCAAAGTTGTTAGAAACCTTCCAAATCTATCAGAAATCCAATTTTTACAGCCAACTTCCAGATTCTGTCAGAAAATTCACTGTGTCAGGAACATAGAAAAAACTAGAAAGAATCCAATCTATTGGCCTAAAAGTGGTCTCTTGAGTCTTATCTAGCCTTCTGATCTATCGATTTGAGTCTTTTCTATCTTGTTTCAAAATCTTGTCAAAATTATCTTCAATTCAATCTTCAAAAAAAAAAGGCTAAGTGTTGCGAGCTCATGTCCACCATCTTTTGGGCATCTACCCATACTATTAGGGCACAATATCCTTCATATACGTCCAATCTATCTTCAATCAATCCATTCTTGACAAGGTTTCATCATTTGATCTTCTTGAATTAAATCATTCCTCAGTTGTCTTCATCTTGCTCTTTTGCTTCACCCAAGGTTAATGGTGGAAACTAGAGCTTCATCACAATGAAAACAAGGAGAAAAACCCAAATTCTCTTTAGCTGCATCTTCTGTGATTATTGAGACATTTCATCAACCTTTCAACATGACTAAATTTGCAAAAGACACTCTTGGCAATCTTTACTTGATAGGTGGTTATGTCACTCCTCCTACATCAATCCACGCAAGTCATCAAGCAACTCCTCAACAATCAATTCATGGTAGTTCTCTTAACAACACTATATCTTAAGGAGGAGGCACAACCCAAGGTTCCCAAGGACATCAATCCCAACATGGTGTGGATCAAGAACCCAAACCTACTAAAATTTCTCAATATCAAAATGATGATAACTTCAAGAAAATGATGAGGCATTTCTTGAAAGAAGATAGAGAGACATACTTCCTAGAGTTGGCTCGCCAAGGGGCTAAACTTCCTCCAAACTTCAATGTTGAAGATATCATCACACATGAGGAAGAGATTCCTATCATAGCCATGATGAAACAGATGCATGTCATGCAAGTCAAGCTCAATAAACTCACAAAAGAAAAGGAACCTAAGGAGTTCTCCATGGAGGCTCTCTACCCTTTTCCATTTGATAAAGACTTGTACATTCTGCCATTCCCAAAAAGAGTGGAGATGCCTAAATATGACAAATATGATGGAAAGTATGATCCTCAAGATCATGTTAAAGAATTCTATACTCAATCTATGGAGTTCATTCATGAACAAACCTACCTAGTGCATCTTTTCCCTTGATCTCTAGGAGGGTTAGCTATTCATTGGTTCTCAAAAATGCCTCCAATAATCAAAACTTTTGAGGAGTTAATCAAACTGTTCTATCAACAATACTCCTACAACATCTAGCATCTGGTCATTATGATCAACATTTTCAATCTGAGATAGAACTCAAGAGAACCATTCCCGACTTTTCTCAAATGATGGAGGAAAATTTTTTCTCTATATGCTAGACCTATTCCAAAAATCGAGAAGCTGGAAATTTTCATCAACAAGCTTGTTCTAGAGATCAACTACCATTTGCAAATGCAAAATCATACATCCTTTGATAAAATGGTAGAAAATGCAATCAAAATTGAGAAAGTACTTGTACAAAAGGAGACATATCACTTCAAAAGGACAAGTATGAATCTGGATCTAATTCTAAAGACAAAGGCAAAAACTAGAACAAGAATAAAGGCATCGTCACAGATGGCGTTGTTGTTAATATCTATGCCCCACCTAAGGCACCTGCTTTCAATCTCACTGTTGGCACCCAAGCTATCAAAGCCTCATAGGCAAAAGTAATGGAGTCAAACAAGAAGTCATCTAACTATAAACCTTGGGCTATAGATCCTAAAGGCAAGTTTACTCCTATTGGAGAGTCCTTGGAATCCACCATGAAAATACTATTGGCCAACAACATCATCACCTTGCCTGAGATAAAGGTATTTGATCCTGAACCTAAACCAAAATGGTGGAGAGAGAATGATTTTTGTGACTTCCATCACAATAAGGTTCATAAAACCAATAACTACATAAGCTTGAAACACATCATACAAGACAAAATCGATAATGGAGAAATCGTAATTGACAATCATAAAAGCAATAATGATCATACAGTATTGATGGAACCATTTTTGAAACATGGTCAAGGAGATTTGTCTTCTCAACCTAATGTGGGTGCTAAGGTCAATTATGCTTACTATGGAAATAATGATGTCATAAATATGATTGAACCATGCCTATCTAAGCATTGCACTATCATCACAATTGTAAGAAAACATAGAGATAATTAATTAGCGAATGCAGTTACTCTATAACAAGCTCAGGTGCATCTACAAGGACAAAATTCTAATTCATCAAATGTCTCTAAGATACCTTTCAATATTTCATCTATTAGGAATGAATGTTAAATGTTTACTAGCCATTCTATAGCAGTTGTTGTTGCATTCATGACTATGATTGTCATTGATGTCAACACAGTGATTTACCTAAGACTTGCAGAGAAGCAGAATGAGTTTGGATTAGCGCACGTGGGTTATTGTAGTTGGAGCTATGTGATGTTGAGGATATACTCTTTGATATGTTATATGTCTATGGTTAAGAGCATAGAAAATAATTCATTTATTCATGGAAGTTATGAGCACTTTGGTGGAAGCAGTATTCAGGCAGTGTTCCTAAGTAGCGGTTTGTGAAAATCGGATGATATCTCCTAATCAGGATGGAATATGGTTTTGTGTATTTAAAGGGAATTTTAAGACACATTGATAGTGACATGGATGATAGCACAAACTTTGAGGTCACACGAGTGAAGATTTATTGTATTTGGAAGCTGACAGTTTTGTGTAATTTTGATGTAGCGTGCGGAAATTTTTATGTTGTAATTGTATGCTGACTCATTTGTAATTATTTGAGTGTGGTATAAAGGAAGGAATGTATTTCCTTGTTTTATTTTGTAGTGGTGGTTGTGTGTGATTTTGTATGCATGAAGTGAAGAAAAGAGCTAAGTATGAAAGCAAATTTGTGAAGGAAGACATGCGAGGTACAGAGATCTCAAATTGAGATCTGGTGTAATAGTGAGTGCGGTTTGGTATAGTCAAAGAAGAGGTAAAATATTATTCTTTTGAGTAATACAAAGATTATTTGGACAGTGTGTTCAGTGATCTTATCCTGAAGCTATTTGGGCAGTGGGTCCTTCTGTCTTCTATAACTCTTAACAGGGTTAGAATCTTTTAATAGGGATTACAACTCTCCTAACAAGAATTCATATGTACTGAATGTATTTCATAAGACTCCTAACAGTTCCATCCTTTCACAAGGAATATTCATATTAGTGCATCTTTTGTGGGCATCATTCCCACTGGGGTTTACTCTTTGATCAAGAGGTTCCCTAGTCAACATATCTTGTGTCATTGTGTTATTGTGTATGAATATCTTTCTATGGTTGGTAATTATATTGCTTATATGGTTTAATACTGTTGAAGATGATAAAAGTTATAATTATCTAATAACTGATTCACCCCCCCCCCCCTTAGCTATCTTGGTCGACTTTGCTTTCTAACAATTGGTATTAGAATGATAGGTCCTTGAAAAAGAAGTTTAATAGCTTAAGGAGATCCATGGTGAATTTCAGGAAAGAAAGCCCTAAGTTTGATGGAGTAAATTTTGACAGCTGGAAAGAAAAGATGAAGACACACCTACTATGTTTAGGACCATGTTATTGGTTGATTACAAAGAATGATAAGACTATCATTGAAGAGGACAATCTTGAAACATGTACTACTGATGAGAGAGATCTATTCATGTGTAACATACTTGCAAGAGAAGCACTTTTGACAGCCCTTGCGGAGAATGAGTACAGTCAGGTAAAATATTTGAAAAAATCTCATGAAATTTGGAATGCTTTACACTCTACTTTTGAAGGTGATGAACATGCAAAAAGAGTTAGATTACATAATTGGATATGTGCATTTGAAGATATAAGAATGTTGGAAGATGAATCTATTAGAAGCTATATTGGTAGAATGTCATAAATTATTACATGTATAAAATCTTGTGGAGGAATAAAGATAGAGAATGAAGTGATATGGAAAATTTTGAGGACATTGACACCTATATTTAAGAAGACAACATAGATGATTGAACAAGTTATACCTTGTACTACAAACTTTACAAGAGAGACTCTTCTTGGAAGATTGGAAGCAGCAGAAATGAACTTGAGATTATCAGGAGACTTACCTAGAATGGAGATAGCATTCAGTGCTCTTAGTGTTTACCCTACTTCTTCAAGAAGCATCAGTGTGAGTGGAGATTATGCTGGCAGCGGTAGATCGAGAAATGAAGAAGACAAGAAGATTGAAGAAGGTATTGCCTTGCTTGTGAAAAGACAACCAGACAGTAAGAAAATATTTAAATGTTGGACTTGTCAAGAATTTGATCATTTTGCATCTAAATGTCCTAAGAGAGTTAAAAAGTACAAAAAAAATTTCAAACCTAGAAGATCTAAGGAATGTTATTATGCTAATGATGAAGATCTTGAAGCTAGTATAGAAAGAACTTTAAGTGAAAGTGATACTAAGAATAATGATGACATAGGATTTGTAGCAATTAAAGAAGAGAATCCTGAAACTAATGTTAAGGAAGAAAAAGCCTCAGTTTCTTAAGTTGATTAGATTATAAATAGTGGTTGTTCACATCATATGACTGGAGACATGAAAAAGTTCATAAAGTTTAATGAATATCATGGAGGAGTTGTTAGAGTTGGAAAAAATGCACCTTGTTTGATTAAAGGTATAGGATCTATTACTCTTGATGGAAAGACTAATACTGATGATGTATATTTTGTGGATGGATTGAAACATAATCTTTTGAGAGTTGGATAGTTAGTTGATAAGGGATATCAAGTTTGGTTTACTAAGAAAACTTGTGTGATAAAGGATAAAGATGGAAATCTGATTCGAACTAGATCTAGAACCAGAGGTAATGTATTTTAGTTGAATCCTACAAAGATGACATGTTTGATTACTAAGATTGATGACAATTGGTTATGGCATAGAAGGTTTTGTCATATAAACTTTGACAACATTGTGAAAGTAAGTACTACACTTGTAAGAGATTTGCCTAAAATTATGAAGCCTACTAACATGATTTGCAAAAAATGTGTAATGGCTAAACAAAAGAGAAGTTCTTTTCCCAGTAAGAAGTTTACATCTACAGAAAAGCTGGAGATTGGTCATACAGATTTGAGCGGTCCTACCAGGACTAGAGGATTCTATGGAGAAAGGTATTTTATGATTCTTGTTCATGAATTTACAAGAATGATGTGGATTGCATTTCTTAAAGAAAAATATGAAACATTTGATAAGTTTAAAATTGTTAAGAATAAAGTTGAAAATGAATCTGGAATGAAGATTAAATGTTTCAGATTTGATAGAGGTGGAGAATTTACTTCTAGAGAGTTTGACACCTTTTGTGAAGAAAATGGTATTAAGAGATAGTACTTAGCCCCTAGAACACCTGAACAAAATGGCATTGCAGAAAGAAGAAACAGATCAGTGACTGAAGCAGTAAGAGCAATGTTATTTGAAAATGATTTGGTGAAGATATTCTGGAGAGAAGTAGTGAACACAGCAGTGTATACAATGAATAGAGTACAAATCAGAGCAGACACAGACAAGACACCTTATGAATTATGGTTTGGACATGCACCCTCAGTTAAGTATTTTAGAATTTTTGGAAGCAAATGTTATATAAAGAGAGATGATGATATTGGAAAGTTTGATCCTGAAAGTGATGAAGGTATATTTCATGGATATTCTTTGAAAAGAAAATCCTATAGATGTTACAATAAAAGAACTAAGACAATTGTTGAAAGCGCAAATGTTAAAGTTGATGAAAAGTTCAAAATTCAGGAAAGAATGCTTGATTAGGAATCAGATGAAGAAGCTCATCCTAAACCTAACATTGGATCGACTAAATTATTTTATGAAACTGACAGTGATTTGTTGAATGAAAGCCACAGTGAATTCATTGAAGAACCTACATTTGTAGTGAGATCTGATATAGTGACACCTAGCAAAAGTTTGTTAAGAAATCATCCTATTGGAAAAATTATTGGAAGCATCAAAAGAGGAGTTCTAACTCAAAATATGGTACAAGAATAGTTATGTTTGATTTCTCAAACTGAACCTAAAACTACAAATGAAGCTTTTGAAGATGAAAGTTGGACTAATGTTATGAAAGAAGAACTAGATCAGATTGAAAAGAACAAGACATGGGAATTGGTCCCTAGACCTAAAGACAAGAATTTTATTGGAACTAAATGGGCATTTAGAAACAAGATGAATGAACAAGGAGAAGTAGTAAGAAACAAAGCAAGATTGGTATGTAAGGGTTACTCACAGCAAGAAGGAATTAACTATGAAGAAACCTTCGCACCTATTGTAAGAATTGAAGCAGTAAGAATGTTTTTGGCTTATGCAGATTACAATAAGTTCAAAGTATATCAAATGGATGTGAAGTTAGCATTTCTTAATGGAGAATTGGAAGAAGAAGTCTAAATTGAACAGCCTGAAGGTTTTCCTTTGACTCAAGAAGGAGATATGGTATGTAAACTAAAGAAAGCTTTATATGGACTAAAACAAGCACCTAGAACTTGGTATGCAAGACTAGATAAGTATTTGTTAAAATTGGGATTTACAAAAGGAACAGCTGATAGCAATCTGTACACAAAAGAAATTAAAAATGGTTTGTTGGTTATAGTTATTTTTGTTGATGACATTATCTTTGGAGGAGAAGATGAAGCTAGTGACAAATTTGTTGATGAAATGAAGACTGAATTTGAAATGAGTATGATTGGTGAAATGAAATAATTTTTGGGTAATAGATGACACAAAACAATGATGGTATCTTTGTAAGTCAAACAAAGTACCTGAATGACTTGTTGAAAAGATTTGGAATGCAGAATTGTAAACCAGTTGGAACACCCATGGTGACTGGACATAAGCTATCTAGCACAGATGAGACTCCTACAGTGGAACAGAAGAAATATAGATCTATGATTGGAGGATTATAGTATTTGACTCATACAAGACCTAATATAGCACATTTAGTTGGAATTGTAGAAAGATTTCAAGATGAACCTAGAGAATCACATTATGTAGTAGTAAAGAGGATACTGAGATATTTAAGAGGCACAATGGACTATGGATTATGGTATGAAAAATCTGATGATTTTACCCTATGTGCATATCCAGATGCTAATTGGGGAGGTAGTGTTGCTGATAAGAAAAGCACCAGTGGTGGAGCATTTTTTCTTGGAGGAAGATTGGTTTCTTGGCTAAGCAAGAAGCAAAATTGTATCTCACAAAGCACAACAGAAGTAGAATATGTAGCAGTAGCAAACAATTGTAACCAGATAATTTGGATGAAGCAAATGCTGAAGGATATTGGAATAAAGTTTGTTGAACCTGTTGTCATACATTGTGACAACACCAACACAATTAGTATATCTAAGAATCATGTATTACATTCTAAGACAAAGCATATAGAGATTAAGTATCATGTTGTAAGAGAGAAAGTTACTAAGAAAGAATTCAGAATTGAGTACATAAGTACAAAGGAGAAGATAGCAGATATATTCACAAAGCCTTTGCCTAAGGATACATTTGAGTATCTGAGAGGTATGCTTAGGGTTATGCCCCAGCCTACTTTTGAAAAGTGATGTAGTTGGTTGCATCCATCCAGTGGTATATGAGCCTTATCTTTCTTCTAGACTGGATGTTTATACTTCCTCTATGGAGGAGTATGTGTATCTGAGCTGAGTCATGAGGACTCTAGTAAATGTATTTTCTAAATAGTGTCTTCTGACATTGAGTTGTTGTTGACATAGTGATGAAATTTCTATCATTGATGTCAATGGGGGAGAAGTATATATAAAAAACCATCTAAAACATATGTTGGAGAGAACTGAATAGGAAAATGAAGCAAGATTTGATTGATGAAGAGGATTTGGAGCAGTAGTGTTGCAATATTGGATTTTTGGAACATTGGATGTTTTTCATCTATGTTTCCATCAATGTCAATGGGGGAGATTGTTAGGAATGAATTCTAAATGTTCGACAGCCATTTTTTAGCAATTGTTGTTGCATTCATGACTATGATTGTCACTGATGTCAACATAGTGATTTACCAAAGACTTGCAGAGAAGCAAACTGAGTTTGGATTAGTGCACGTGGGTTACTGTAGTTGGAGCTATGTGATGTTGCAGATATACTCTTTGATATTTTATATGTCTATGGTTAAGAGCATAAATAATAATTCATTTATTCATGGAAGTTATGAGCACTTTGGTGGAAGTAGTATTTAGGCAGTGTTCCTGAGTAGCGGTTTGCAGAAATCAGATGATATCTCCTAATCGGGATGGAATCTAGTTTTGTGCTGTTAAAGGGAATTTGAAGACACATTGATAGTGATGTGGATGATAGCACAAACTTTGAGGTCACACCAGTGAAGATTTATTGTATTTGGAAGCTGACAATTTTGTGTAATTTTGATGTAGCGTGTGGAAACTTTTATGTTGTAATTGTATGCCTACTCATTTGTAATTATTTGAGTGTGGTATGAAGAAAGGAATGTCTTTCCTTGTTTTAGTGTGTAGTGGTGGTTGTGTGTGATGTTGTATGCATGAAGTGAAGAAAAGAGCTAAGTATGAAAGCGAATTTGTGAAGGAAGACATGCGAGGTATAGAGATCTGAAATTGAGATCTAGTGTAACAATGAGTGCAGTTTGTCATAGTCAAAGAAGAGGTAACATATCATTCTATTGATTGATACAAAGATTATTTGGATAGTGTGTTCAGTGATCTTACCTTGAAGCTGTTTGGGCAATGGAGTCCTTCTGTCTTCTATAACTCTTAACAGGGTTAGAATCTTTTAACAGGGATTCAAAATCTCCTAACAGGGATTCATATGTATTGAATGTATTTCATAAGACTCCCAATAGATTCCATCCTTTCACAAGGAATACTCATATTAGTGCATCTTTTGTGGGCATCATTCCCACTGGAGTTTACTCTTTGATCAAGAGGCTCCCTACTCAACATATCTTGTGTCTTTGTGTTATTGTGTATGAATATCTTTCTATGGTTGGTAATTATATTGCTTATATGGTTTAATACTATTGAAGATGATAAAATTTATAATTATCTGAAATCGATTCACCCCCCCCCCCTTTCAATTATCTTGGTGGACTTTACTTTCTAACATCATCTGCTTCTAAACAGAAGGTTGCCTCTAAATCATCAAATCCTAAAGACATGAGGCCAACATCATATAGTATTGTCCAAAAACTCTAGCATACAAATGAAAAAATTTCCATGTTTGAGTTGCTTCAGATATCTCCAACTCATAGAGCCATTCTAGACAAAGCTCTGCTTGGATCCAATGTTCCTGACAACCTTGATTTAGACAGATTCTAGACTATGGTTGGGCATCTGACATCTCCATAGTATATCTCCTTTTCAGAGGAAGATGATAACTCCTTGATTCATCCACATAACCAGCCCTTGCACATTAAAGTCTTGATCCAAAACTATCGTGTCAAACACGTGTTGATAGATGGAGGTGTTGGTCTCAACATTTTTTCTTACAGCTTGATTATGCAACTAGGATTATCAAAAGCTACCATTGATCCTAAGAAGAAGATAACTATCAAGGCATATGATGAACAAGAAAGATCTTCCAAAGGAACAATTGTACTACCTATCAAAATAGGTCCAGTTATCAGAGACATCACATGTCAAATTCTTGATCTACCTTTGGCTTACAACATCCTTTTAGGGAGACCCTAGATACATGAAATGAGAGCTATTCCTTCCACATACCATCAATGTGTGAAATTTCCTTATGAAGGAGTAGAGGTGATGATTCCAGCTGATCTATCTACCACTTGCAATGCATTGAAAGAAAGTGTTGATAAACTTGTTCCTAATAATAGAGAATCTTCCACTAAGTAGCTAGACATTGCATCAACTTCCAAGATAGAAGAACTTGCTAAAGAAGACAAAATCAAAGACAATGGCATGGGAGAATACACAATGGAACCCGTTTTATCTCTCACATCTCTCCCTTTGTCCCCTAAATATTATGGACAACCTTCTAACAAAGTGAAAGCTATAGCTAAAGAATCCTAGGTCATATTCAATGGAATCTTTGTCACAGAACAAATATCTAAACAAGAGTTTGAGGAAGAAGAAGTTTTCCTTGCATGATTATACAAGGATGAGTCTCAATCCCAATCAATCCAGAAATATGACTCCACTTTGAGAAAAATTCCTCATAAGTCATATGGACCAAGGGATAAATTGATCACAAAAATGGGATACACTGGAAAAGGGCCTCTAGGACTACAAGGTAAAGGTCTTCTATCACCTCTTGACCATCATGGCCAAAAAAACAAGAATACAATAGGTTTAGGATATCAAAAGAAGCCTTTCAATCTTAGAAAAAAATCTCCACATGTCTTAGAACAGATTGAACCGTTAGTAGCAATTTAACCAAAGGAAGAAACACCACAATCTAACAGTGATGATTCAGACACTACTAATGAGATCATTCCTTATGAGCATTTTCCCAAAGAAATACTAGACCTCCTCAAAGATGAAGAGAAAAATAAGGAGAACATCAATGTAGTAGATACACAAGAACCTACTATGGAACAAAAGATAGTTGCACCACAAGAACCAGCTGGTCTAGAGGAAAACCAAATAGACAAGGAGGAAGGTAGCAGCTATTCTGAGATATATTCTCATGAGTATGAATTCAAATCAGAATTTGAGGGTAACCCTTCTTGGGGTATCCATCCTGACTTTACACATGTTCTCAGATTTCCTAGAGGCATAGATGAGGAATCAAATGACTATGAATGGGGAGTCATTCCAGAGGAAGATGAGCTTATCACAGAAAAACATATTGATTTTGTTCACCAATATGCACCTAAACCCAATGTGAGTCTAGAGTGAAATGAACTTAACAAGTTTGATCCACCTATGGCTGAAATGGATTCCCACAATGACATTGAGCCTATTCATGAATTGAACATTTTGAGTTGTAATATCATCTTCAAACTTGAGAGTTAGGTTAGGACCAATGATGATAGATCCATATCCATAAACACAATTTCCCAATCCTTCACCACTTTGACTATCCAACATCTCAAACTTCTTGACCAAATCTCCACAAATCCAAGCTAAGGTATCTATACCTTTCCAAATGACTATGACCTTGCTCTCTACCTCAATGCAGTTGAGCCTATGATGACTTCCATCAATGAACTGAGTGTTAGCATGATGGAATCAGACATCAAGTATCTTAGTCAAAAGAATAGAAATAAAAAGAAAAAGAAAAAGAGTTCTGAGGGTGAAAACCACTTTGTGGCAATCTCAGAACCTACAAAAGTAAAAATAAATGACGTATCTGAAGGTGAAAACCTCTTTGAGGTGCCTAAGGATGAGATATTTTATGTCCTTCCAAGTCATTTATAGGACAGATCTCTAGTACTAATTTATCCCACTCAATCCATCAACTTGGGAATAGTAGAAGAACCACAGTTGATCCACGTAGCACAATCCTTATCAGAAGAAAAGAAAAAATTTACCACATTCCTAATAGAAAAGAAGATCAAATTTGCATGGAAATATTTAGATATGCCAAGGCTAGATCCTAATCTTATAATGCACCATTTATCTATAGCTCCAAGGGTCAAACCTGTTAAGAAAACATTGAGAAAGATGCATCCACATGTTGCACTCTTGGTCAAAGCTGAATTATAGAAACTACTAAAATCTGGATTCATCTATGTTATTGATTATGTTGAATGGATCTCAAATATTGTACCTGTATCAAAACCAGACAAATCTATAAGAGTATGCATAGATTTTCGAGATGTAAACAAAGCATGCCCTAAGGATGATTTTCCACTACCTAACATTAATATGATAGTGGACATGACTGTGGGCTTTGAAATGTATTCTTTAATGGATGGTTTTTCTAGATATAACCAAATCAAAATAGCTCTAGAAGATCAAGAGAAAATTTCTTTCACATGTGCATGGGGTACTTTCTATTGGAATGTCATGCCATTTGGTCTCAAAAACATAGGTGCTACATATCAATGAGCCATGACATCTATTTTCCATGACATGATGCATCGAACTTTGGAGGATTATATTGATGACACCTTGGCTAAATCTATGATAAGATATGAACATTTGAATGATTTGAGAAAAATACTAGATCGAATGGAAAAGTTTAGTCTCAGACTAAACCCTAAGAAGTGTGCTTTTGGTGTCACTTCTAGAAAGCTCTTAGGCTACATTGTTTCAAAGAAAGGAATTGAAGTAGATCCAACTAAGGTCAAAGCTATCATGGAGATGCAACCTCCAAATAATATCAGTTAAATGATAACATTACAAGGGAGAGTACAATCTATTAGACACTTCATATCTCAGCTAGTAGACATATTACAACCTTTCACAAAGACATTACATAAAGGTGTGACCTTTGCATGGCTGACGCACCTTTTTTTTATGATACACCGATGCAAATGGAATTCCCAGATTCCTCTATCATGAATCTTTCTTCTAGAACATGGAAGCTATTCTTTGATAGCTCCTATACATAGAATGGATCTGGAGTAGGCATATTATTCATCACTCCTCAAGGATACTCGATCCCTAAAGCATCAGAATAAAGTTTCCTTACACAAACAATATTGTTGAATATGAAGCCCTTCTTAATGGCATGAAGATAGCAATTGAATGGATAGTAATAGAACTACACATTCATGGAGACTCATAACTTGTAATACACCAAGTCAATGATGTGTATCAAATGAAAGATGGAAAGATAATCCCATACAAGAGAATGGTGGATGATCTAAAGAAATATTTCATATTTATCACCTTTGAGAAAATTCCCAAAATAGAAAACAAATTTGTTGATGCTATGGCAACACTATCTACTTTATTGCAATAGCCCGAAGAGGAGCTACGCTAAAAGTTCCTAGTGGAAGCACTATCTTATCCTGCATATGATTCCCCCAAAACCCATGTGATCTGCACTATTGTTGGTCATGATTCTTCCAGATACAAACACCTATTTTCCTACCTTCAAGGCCAAATCATTCCTGAATCCTTTAACCAGTATGAGAAAAGATACCTTATCTGAAATGCATCCCAGTATGTCATCATTGGTAATGATCTGTACAAATGAGGTCTAGATGGTACACTCCTTAGATGTTTAGAATGGGAAGAGTCTCAACGTGCATTAGAGGAAGTCCATGAAGGTATATTTGGATCACATTCCAGTGGTTTAACACTAGCTCAAAAACTTATTAGGGCTAGGTACTATTGGCCTGAAATGGAGAAAGAGGCTATCAAGTATGCAAAGAATTGTCAAAAGTGTCAAGTACATGGTAACTTAATTCATGCACCAGGGAGAGATCTAATTCCCTTTACTACACAATGGCCTTTTCACCAATGGGCATTTGATCTTATAGGAGCCATACATACTCATTCTTCAAATGGACATACTCATATTATTATAACTATAGACTATTTTACAAAATGGGTAGAAGCAGTCCCTTTGACTCAAACAACCAGAACACAAATTTCAATGTTCATTCTAAACTACATCATATGTCGGTATGGAATTCCACATTCAATAGTCATAGATAATGGTGGCCAATTCAAGAATAAGGACTTAGATTCCTTGTGTTCAAAATTCAAGATTACACAACATTGGTCATCTATCTACTATCCTCAAGGGAATAGACAAGCAGAGGTATCCAACAAGAATCTGTTGAAAATTCTACACCATACAGTTAATAAAATAGGAAGAGACTGGCATCTCATGATCAATCCAACTCTCTGGACCTACAAAACAAGTATCAAAACACCCACTGGGGCTACACCATTCACTTTAGTTTATGGGTCTGAAGCGGTACTACCTATTGAGGTTGAAATCTCATCATTAAGAATCAGAATGCATGGTATAGTAATTGATGATGACAACAGAGTGTCTAGATTGCAAGAACTTGAACTACTAGATGAGCATAGACAAGAAACATACGATCATCTCACAGTATATCAGAAAAGAATGTCTAGAGGCTACAACAAGAAATTCAGACATAGAGAATTTTAGGTTGGTGATCTAGTCTTGAGAGAGAATCCTAAAAATCAATCACATAAAGAGCACAAGGGGAAGTTTGAACCCAACTAGTTGGGTCCCTTTGTTGTCACTTCTACTTTTGGCTCTAGTGACTATCAACTCTCAACGACTGACAGAGAACAGCTCCAAGAACCAATCAACATTCTCCATTTGAAGAAATTCTACACCTAAGGCATTTAGTCTATGGTAAAATGTCCTGAAAAAATTATAAAAATCTGAAAAAGTCCTGAGAAAATGAACATCTTGTTAAAAACCTAGAAATAGGCAACTTAATGATTCACAAAAAAAATTTAAAAATATCATAAGTACAAAAAAAAAAAATTTAAAAATGAAAAATACAAAAAAAATGAGAAAAAGAAAAAGTGCCTTGGTGAAAACCTGGGAACGGGCGCCTTGGTAGCAAAAATAGAATCTTTGCCAAGCTGGTGAAAACCCAGCAAATAGGTGCCACTTGTTTCAAAATGCTCCACCTATCAGCGCAATCTTGGTCTCTCCCAGCTTTCAGTTAGTTTGTACATACCTCCCGGTTTTTTTTTGCATTCTTGTTTTCAATAAAGTCGGTATGTGCACCAATCAGCTCAAACATTTGTATCCTATCAATGTTCAAACTTGGGCACAATCAATGTCATATCCTAAAGTCCTCAGTATACCTCATATGAGTCATATCTAGTTAGATTCCTTTGAAGCTACATCCGAGTTAGTCTATCTGTCTCCTTTCCAGAAAGGATTTTGCATCTGCAACAACGCAATCAAACATCAACACGAATGAAAACAATATATGCTTCACATGCTTTTATCTCCTTGTATGCTTACTGATTCGCATTGAGATTTTTGCATATTTTGTCCTTTCGAGCTCTTTGATGATGTTCTTTATAGGATTTAGAGAGTGATGACTGGAGGCATAATCTTTTCTTTGTTTTCTACTTTGAGTGAAAATCTAACAACTTTGGAAATTCTAAATTGAAATGGTGTCTATCTGTAAGAGCCTCCATTTCATGTTGGATGGCCATGAGTACCTCAACCATTGATACCTAGAAAATTCAAGGAAGTTTGATCTAGCTTACATCTTTTTGAACAATTTCTCAATCCTATTATGAATGACTATTATCCAAGGATGTGAATGATAAAGGGTCACTATGAGTAATTCACATTGGAGACAAGAATGAATTCTACAAACTATTTTGTGTGTTTGTTTTGCAAGGCATATTCAGGTCATCATGACATTTATGTTTTGATGCTTATACAAATTTCTATATCAAAATTGAAGTGATATTCAGGTCATCCTGGTGTTTATGCCTTGGTCCTTATATCTAATCCAACATTCTGAAAAAAAAATCAATATTAATATGTCCATGGTTGTCTAACCAGTGGGTGTTGTATTGACTTTGACGTAAAAATCAATATTCATATGTTCATAGTTTTCTAACTAGTGGATGTTGTATTGATTTATCCGATTACCTAGTAAAATATTCAGTGATGAAAATGACCAACACATGATCAGTGACTAGGTCCTAGGTCTTAGGTTTGCATCTCATTTTGCACTTTGCATGATTGCATTTATCTCATGATTGCCTAAATCAGCTTGACACTCAAACAATCCTTCAAAACTATGCTAAGCATGACACAAGGACTGAGCATTGTATGAAGGTACCTCCAACAAAACAGCAAGTAGAACCCATTTTCGGGATCAAAATCAAAATTTGAGATCATTTATATTGTCAACATAGTGATTTAAAATTTTTGAACCCAGGACGGTCGACTACTTCCATAATCGACCTTCAACCATCATAGAAATCCAAAATTCAACTTAACTATTTATCTTACATCAAACTATTCAAATTTCAACTTGGTTAACCATGGTCAACTCATGGTCAAACTTAGTCAAACTTGGTCTCCAAGACCTCCAAACGATGCAGAACGTGTTCTCAGACGTGTATAACCACTTCTCAAATCAATTAACATGCTTCTAAACCATTTAACATTGACTTTTCTTGTCAGATTTCAATTTTCATCCCAAAGGGGGCATGGTATTGCACAATCAATCAGATCTATAAATCAAATCTTTCTTTAGTAATCAAGACAACAACCACGTCTAGTTGTTGATTCATCAAAAGACCTCATTGCTTGGGGCATATCAGTTTCATCGAGATCCATATCAATCTAGTATCCTAATCAATCTTGTAAACTATATCATCTTTTTGTAACCATCAGTTCATTAGTGTTATTTCCTTGGTTCTTCGTAACTGAAGGGTTTGGATGTGATACCATTTTGATTCCTTTGGACAATCAGGTCTGGAATTAGGTCACTCACTTCTTCGTAATCATAAGGTTCAGAATCAGGCATTTTGATACTTTTTCGTATTCACCAGTTCATTGTTGCTATAGTTGACATCATCATGATTCTTGGTCAACCAGGACCTAAATCATCTTTTTCCAATCTTTTAATCAATTTTTGTCTCAAAATCAGTTTATCTCTCAAATCAATTTTCAACATCAAAAATAGATTAATCTTTGAACCACTATGCTTCGCACAATAATTCAAATAGGGGCAAAATGTAATACCCCGAAAATGGGCTATAGGTTCATTAACCTCTTACATCAACAATTCAATTGAAATTGACATCAAAGTCCTAACCTAAGGCACATCTGCACATCATTTTATCAAAAACCTAATTGATTATCTTAATTCTGCATCAGGGAATATTCTTTCAATATTCCTAATTTATCATAATTATCTTTAATTGAATATTATTTGGTGATAAATGTCATTATTTATCCTAAAGTTGATTAATTGAATATGATGAATATTTAAATAATTAATTTAATTCCACCACTTAATTATTTAATTAGATTTAATTCTATTTATTCCTAATTAATATTGTTTTTATTTTGACAATAAATCAAAATTCCTACAAACAATCAATTGAATATTTATTTAATTGATTTAAAATTAAATTTTTCAAATTTAATGATTTAATTAGAATAAGGTTTGATTTAATAATTGATTAACCCATAAATCAATTGTTTTAATTCAAAATCAATTAAGTGAAAAACATCTGATGATGAGTTGAAAAAGAGAACTAAACTCTATTTTGAGATAAAACCTACTTTTGCATGATTTTATGAGTTTATTTACTCTTAATTTCTTGTTAACTCAAAAATCATCATGATTTTATCAAGAGTGATTTATGGTTTTTCTTATGCATCCTCAAACCCTGGATTTCTATAAAAACAAGGCTCAGCTCTTCACAAAGAGATCTCTTGAATTTGCACAATTACTCTAGCGAAATTACATATGGAGAATCAAGCTTTTGCGACAAGCGACTTTGTGAGATCAATTCATAATTTTTCATAGTTTTTCATATCAATCCATATCATTCTTAAATTAAATTTGCATATCATTTTCAATCAATTCTAGCTTAGATTCATACAGTTTTTCATCCTAATTGCATAGAAAATACAAAAATATAGATTAATCTGCATTCATTCTACATTCATCTTTTAGCATTAAATCCTTCATTTAGGTGTGGCATTGTCACTAATCTTGGTCTAATCTGAGAATACATTCTGACACCTACTAGAAGGCAGTAAATCGCCTGGTTAGCTTAGTTTCAATTACTTGCATATTTTGATTTTGCTAACCTCTAATGTTTTACTGAAGTGTTGTGTCCGTGGCTAGGTACAATTTTCACACACACAATTCCATTGTGGGGTTGTTTAGATGGGGGCTTGGACATCTCCTTTGGGGATTCTCTTTTCCTTGCACTCCGTCAAAAGTTCTGTGAAGCTTGATAAAATCATGGCTATGCAAGTAAATTTGAAAGACAAAGGTGGATTATATTTTGAAATAGGTGAATGCTAAAATCAAAGAATTGAAGATAAAGGTAAAATGTAGAAGACATAAAATTAACAACATATTGGAGAAATAAACAAGGGAAAGTAGCTTTAAAATCAAAGAAGTTCAGAAAGAAAATCACAACCAAACAACCTAATACTCAAAGGTAACCTTATTTCAATGGCTATCATTTTTCTTGCAATCAATTTAGACATTAAGGTTGTAGAATGTAGAATCAAAATGTCTAGTGCTTTACTTGCAAAAGATTTGGTCATAAGGCTAGTAATTGTAGAAATCAAATTAAGAATGGAAGAAATAGATCCTTTTATGGTTATTGTTAACTATACAATGATTTTGGACACAAAGATAATCAATTCAAATCTATAATTATTACAAGGAATTCATGATAGAGAAATATTAAGTGATTTAATTGTAATAATTTTGGGCATATGGCTAAGAATTGCATAAGTAGGAATCTAAACAAGGATACTCTAGTGAAACAAAATCAGTCTGTGAAGAATATTGATGTAAAAGAGGTAAGGAAAAGAATAAGGAAGAAGAAAGAAGTGGACATGGAAGATAATTTTTTTGTACCTATCTTCGATGCAGAGATTCCCTTCATAAAGTAGTCCAGAAACTTTGACTCAAGGGAGCTAGAATTGAGATCTTATTCCTTTTCCAAAGAAATAAATGTTGTTTTCACAACATATTGATAGATTTGATAAATTTGTGAATTTGAACTCTTGGTGAACACTATGGTAAAAAAATCTTGTCATGTAGAAGATTGTAAACCTTCTTAAAGTGACTATATACACAGACAAAACCATAGGTTATTCATCATTGTATATAAAAAGTTTTTTATATTAATTTATGTACCGTGCTAAAAAGTGAGCACCCATAATTAGAGGCTCTATGACCTTTTAGACCCCATTTTGGTGATTTCAAGATTTGAATGAATATTTTTCTTGATCCCAGCTACTTGTAATGTCTCCCTCTACTTTCTATCTCACTCCCCTAGACCTTGGAAAATTTTGAGGCAAGATTACCTGGACTAGGTTGGCCAAGTCGACCTTGTCCTAGACTAGGTTGGCTAAGTCAATCTTGTCCTGGGTTTATGTGCCTAAAATTGGCTCGAGGCCCAGTAGCATGGTTTTCTTCTAATTTCGAGATATGTGGTTGGCCTAGAGTTAATTTGAATCCTAAAATGAGTATAAAAGGGGACTCTCTCTTCTCATTTTGACATCTTTCAATATCAAATTCATATGCAAGAAATCAATTGATAAAGTGCAAGAAAGAAGGGGTCTCAAAAAATTCAATTTGTGCAATTGAAGTGGTGGATTCAAGACTTGAAGGAAAGTACCCACTCTAGGATTTCCAAGTCTCCATTTATTCAAGATCCATTCAAGAAAAGGGGATATACTCTCATTGATAAATTTCTCTCCCATGATGGCCAAGTAGAGGAATCCAAAAGAAAGAAAGAAGATCCATACATCCATTATTATTCTCTCTCCTTCTCCATTGAGGTTATAAAGCATACATTCATTTAAGATCTAGGATTTCTAAGTGTATATTTGTGTATTTGTGAAGGCATCCTTGATTCTACAATACATGTTACAAGTAGCGGTTGCCATTGCACTAAAAGATCGACATGTTAATTCCTGATACAACCACTAGACTTATAGAAGACACAGGAGGTAGTTAAGCCATGTCACAAATCTTGAGGGGAGCACTGACCATTTTTCCAACAATCTCCCCTCAACATTACCCAAAGGGATTCAAACCTGTGACCAAGCTCTGATATCACTTGTTACAAGTAGCGGTTGTCATTGCACTAAAAGATCAACCTGTTAATGCCTGATACAACCACTAGACTTATAGAAGACACAGGAGATAGTTAAGCCATGTCACAAATCTTGAGGGGAGCGCTGACCATTTTTCCAACAATACAATCATACATACAAGGATCTTCATAGATTTGATTGATTGCTACATCCATTCATGAAGGTTTTTCAAGCAAGGTGAATATAACATTTATCATATTTACATTACTTCCTTTATGTAATTTCAATTTCATTTCAAGGTTGATTCCTATATAGGGGTTTGACCAAGTAAAACCCCTTTCCACAACCTTTTCCTTTTTTTTGCGTGCAAGAACAATTTTAGGAGTTGTGGATCCAAACTTGGGAGTCTCAAAAATAGTTATAGGCCCTCAAAAAATTTCATCATATTTGGACCTACAAGGACAAGGTCAATTTTTCTAACCTTGTCCAGGATCAGGTGAACTTTATCAACCTTGTCTTGCACTTTTTGGCTAAAAATTATTGAGAAGATAGTTACAAACATCAAAGTCTCAGATTTGGATTTATAGCTGATTCTTGCACTATAGCGACAACCAAATTCATATCTGAAGGTCATTTTTCCTCTTCAAACTTTAAGGTGAGTCTCTCTTCTGTCTATTTCTCTCCTGTACTTGCTTTCATAGATCAAATATGATATCATACATTATCTTTTTTCATTTTCTTTATCATAATATCAATTTTATTCATTTACATATCAATTCAATCAATCAAGTAAGAATAAAGGAATACCCCATTTCCCCTAAACCACATCCTTGAATCTAGATCTTGCATCAGTGTCCCTTCATCCTTTTTGGGTTGTGCTAATCAGATTGTTTTGAAGGTGACCCTTTGGGGATATTCCTAATGTTAAACTATACCTTGGTGAGTGATCTTCATTCCTAGCATTGCTCACCATTTTAAATTATACAATTTTATTATTAGTGAATTGGTGAATTTGGGGAGTAGAAAGAGGTTTTGAGCATAAATTATTGTCATTTTTTCTAAGGTATTTACACATTTATATTTCATCAATTCCAATAAGTTTTTAAATTGTGAAGGTTAACCTTGACTTGAATTTAAGAAATGTATGAAATTTGATAAGAGATCTAATGGTTGGTGTATTTTCATCACCACCAGATGGGATAGTATGTCTTAAAGATATCTAAAAAAAATTTGATATACAAATTGAATAATTTGACAATGAAAACATAAATTATTTTGAAGGTTCTCTATCTAAAAAAAATTTACAGTTGATCATTGATTAAGGGCACAAGGTTTTGAATATTTGGAGTGAATTTATAGTGATAGTTGATGAAGAATTACTCAGACTTGTATTGATCAAAATTCACAATGACTACATTTGGTTGGATAGATCATACCAAATTACAAAGGAATCTCTAAAATCTTTTATTGGTCTTTATTCAAATGGAACAGTATCAATGATGAAGTTAGTAAGAAACAAAGAAGTTGAAGTATTGACAAGTGTGATTGGATATCAAAGAGTTCAATGGATTGAAACCATAACTAGCCCTTTGGTAAGATACATTTCTTTTGATATTGCCTATCAGGTTTATTTTGAAAATAGAGAAGGTTCTATATCTACTATTATCATTTATATTTCTTATCATATGGTTAAGGAAGTAAAAGACTATGATTTATGTGAATTATTGAGACAAGTATTGAATGTTAGATTAGGTGAAAGACTAATCTCCCAAGAACACCTGCATGCATAACCATGTCACATGGAAGAAGCAAAGAACAGACAGCAAGAAAAATCTATGGAGGCCAAAAAGCCAGAGACATCATATGCACGTTCAAAAAACAATCTATTATGAATAATGCATTGAGTTGCTAAAAAATACAAAGAGGGAATCCTTATAAAAGGATACCGAAACCCTAAAGAATAATAATATGCCTAAGTCTAACTTAAGTGTAGAGAATAATAGACTAATAATTTAATTAATTAATTATTAGCTATAATATGACTACTCTAACACCCCCCCTTAAGTGTAACTTAGGGAGAAGCTAAACAAACTAAGGACTAAAAGATGCATGAAAACAAAAATGCATGAAAGAGCAATGGGTCCCAGCAACAAGGCCTGATCAGGTACCCAAGTACAAGAAATAAACTAGATGAAGGAAACAAAGCCTCCAATCTAGGGAATGTCCCAAAGAAAGGAACAAGAAAGAGCATGAAGCTGCAAACACTGTCAGAAGAAACTGGTGGAACCCCCACTAAAATAGTGCATGACTAGGTAGAGAAGACAAAGTCTGAAGAGCTGATCAATCGAAGAGGTGGCCTCCAAAAGCAGGAATGAATGAGTGTCTATATAGTAGATGATCCATCTCACCAAAATGCATAGGTGCCTAGCCACTGCATCCGCCTAGTACATAGGAACAAAAATTGTATACGTAGAACACTCAATCGAACCAAGGAAGCAATAGAACCAATAGGTGAACCCCCCCCCCCATAATGCAAAACAAGGAGAGGGGTGACAGGAACATTGAAATGCAATGCCAGAAACATCTGCAAGAAGAAGAATCAGGAACACCAATAGTGCAACAGAAGTACAAGCACAGGATAAAGGGCGGTGTCATAGACACACAGCATGGGCTAATGTCATGGAAGGTACACTCACTTGACAAAGGTGGATGAGCACAAAAGGCAAAACATCATAACCCCCCATGGCACTTTATAACTGAGTGCGAATACAAACAAATACAAGGAGTACAAGATCCCAGATATGCAAAAGTAGGTACTTTATCTCAATGTGTTTAAATAAAAAAGGAATGCAACAGAAGAGAAGCATACAATGCTCAGAAGTTAGAAAGAAGAGTGAGCCAGAAGAACAGAAGAAGAGATCCCAGGACCTGTAGAAACCAAGTAATCCACCAGAGTGTGAAAGTGAAAAACTCAGAGGAGAAAGAACCTAGAGAAGAATCTGGAAAAAAGACCCTTGCAACTAAAAAACTCACTGAACCAGCTTTCCAACGATATCTTGTGAGCCCAAAAAAGAGTCCGGATGAGCGAGATATGGCTCCCAGAAGGTAAAAAAAAATCTAACTTTGACAGAAAAAAATGCCATCAAAAAGGAAAAAATAAGAAGCCACACTAGCAAATTCAGATCCGTCTCAAAATTACCTTTCCGGTGATATCTCGTTCGCCCAATGACGATCCCAGATGCCCAAGTTATGCAAGAAAAACCAACACCCTGTCATAACTCATCATTAAAATAATGCAACAAGGCCAAAAAAAAATTGGTGGTTTGGGTAACCGCTGGCAGTTACCCCAGTAGTGACTGCAACAATAACCGCAGGTCGTCAGCGGTTACCCTAGCGGTGACCACGGGCCATCGGTGAAACCCCGGCGGTGACCGCGGCCTGTCGGCGGTAACCCCGGCGGTGACCGCGGCTTAAATGCGGGCCGTCGGTGGTAACCCCGGCGGTCTGCGGGCAGAGCTGCTCATGGTGGCGCCCAGGTGGCTATGCCATGGTACCTGGGTGGTGAGAAAAAAATTTAAATTTTTTTTTTAAATCGCCGTACTGTGCCTCGAGATGCGTGCCCAGGGCCGTACGGCTTGGTATTGAAATTTTTTTTGCCTCAAATGGAAAAGTTGTCCAAAATGGACAAATTTTATATGGATTCTAGGGTTTTTGGGCCTTCTAGACGTAATGGAAACATCCATTTTTCCTCAAAATACCCTAAAAAAAAAATTTCTTTTTTGCAAGCAAAAAAGAAACAAAAAATAACGTCCTGCAGAGAATACCAGAACTGAAAATTTTTGAAACCCTCCTGCTTTTGAATCACTTCAACAAAAACATGAACAGCGAGCAGTAAGATGGCTCTAATACCATGTTAGATTAGGTGAAAGACTAATCTCCCAAGAACACCTGCATGCATAACCATGTCACATGGAAGAAGCAAAGAACAAAAAGCAAGAAAAATCTATGGAGGCCAAAAAGCCAGAGACATCATATGCACGTTCAAAAAACAATCTATTATGAATAATGCATTGAGTTGCTGAAAAATACAAAGAGGGAATCCTTATAAAAGGATACTGAAACCCTAAAGAATAATAATATGCCTAAGTCTAACTTAAGTGTAGAGAATAATAGACTAATAATTAAATTAATTAATTATTAGCTATAATATGACTACTCTAACATTGAACAATCTCGTACTAACAAAGAATGAAGGATATGCTTTTCATTTTGGATCATTAGTTGTATGCTTGGTGTTTTAATTTCTAAATTCATTACCAATGATGGAAAATGTTGTATGAGATGAGAACTTAATTTTAGAAAAACAAATCAATAAATACTTATATGGTTTAAATGACAAGGATAGTGTGTGCAAACAATATTTCATTGAACTTTGGAAGAACTTGATTTCAAGATTCAGGATCCTAGAAAACTATGTTGAGATGTATAGGGACATCATTACATTTTTTTTATATAGATCATTATTTAATGGAAGCAATGTTACCCAAGATTTTTGGTTGATAGAATTTAAATATGAGATAAGTGCAAAAGAATATATGATGTTTGTAGAAAAAAATTCAAAAATGTCAATTGGACCTTATAGGAGATAAGTTTGGCACCTTTGAAGAACTCATCAAACCATATGATATTGGGTGTGTTACTCTATAAGGATCCACATCCAATAATAAAATATTTGGAAAATCTATTGAGGTCTCCTCTCCAGTATCAAAGAAGAAGTCAGATATCAAAAAAGAAAAGACTAAAATCACTAGCTGATGTAGTCAAGATCGGAGAGATCTCCAAAGGAGATGTCCAATCTTGCAGCAAGAGTCAACACAATAAAAACAAAAAAGAAACACAACAAGATGTGACCAAACAAAATCAAATTTATTAGCTAGAAAGATCTAAATACATCAAATTACTTCAAATATGTCAAGTTGTAAGGCCTTCCTGATTACGAACAATAAAAAGAAAACAAGACTCAGATCCTCATCCTGATCTATCAAACCTCAAATCTATCATCTCTCAGCTCTCTCCTAGCCTCAACACTCCTATTTTCATCCCCTATTATAATCTCAAGCCTTAAACTTATACCTACTATCCACCATAGGTCAGCATTCAAGATATTATGTATCCCAAGGAAAATGTATTAGACCAGGGTGGCCTAGATCCCAAATAATTACAACATTTAATTAATTCATCAGGCATGATCCAACCACCAAGTCAACCACACACATAGGTCCACCTTGATATCCATTTAATTTGGCTCCATCAATCAAAAACCCTACCAAAATCCTCAATAATCAACTGGTAAACATAATTGAACTCATAACATGAAGAACACAACTAGTGAATACATAACATGTTAGATCTCACAATCCATGCCACTTGAAGAGGTTTGATTATAGACATGGCCTCTAATAACACTAAGGATCAAACCCTTTTCATCGCACATGCCAAATATCTCCACATATCATTCATGCATAGAATCTCTAAGAACTTCTCAAAACAAGGAACTTCATCAAAGCACAAAGAAATTCCTCCAAGATGAAGTAAGATCACCAAGAACCCAAGATTCCCCTGCATTAGACACCTAGGGTAAATAGAAAAGTGTGCCTCACACATTGATCCCACAAGAAAATCTAAACACAACCTCATTTAGACCATCATTTTCCCAATCCTCAAAGGAAAGAAGATAAACCAGCACACAAGAAACCTCTTCTTAATCAAATCAAACCTTTGAATCCTCTACACTAGAACCAACTAGAAAATACACAAACTAACAAAAACAAACTAAACACCATCCTCAACACAATGCATCAGATCTCCAAATCTTCTACTCTCACACCCTCTAGGTAATCTCTACAAAAAATCACCCTCTAACTAAAATAACTTAGTCTATAACACTACAACAACATCATGCATATAATCACAACAAAGAGTCTCATCAACACAAACACCCATACAGAAAATAATATCAGACTCAAAAACTACCCCAAAAAGGTCATTAGATTCATCCAAAGGAATCTCAAATCCAACTTCAGAAACATCAACCTCCTCAACATTACCCTTAGAAAAAGGAAACTCCCCCACTTCATCAACAATCTCATTACCAACAACAATATGCTCTAAAATTTTCACATTAGACTCAACCATCTGATCATGAAAATTGACTCGATCTGCTATCTCACCTCAGAAAGGTCAGTGTTAACTTCTTCAAGCTTTACCTCTTCAGCAACAACCCTAACTTCCATTTTCCTCCTCTAAACAATATTCTTAATAGGCCAACTGATCCAACTCTGAACTGATAAATGCCAACTCAACCTCTTCATCTCCTCGATAGCTTATTCACACTTCCTCTCAAGTTGAGGATTCCTCCTCAAACCAACCAAATTATTGCAAATCTCATACCTCAATTCAATCCTAAGGTCTTCAAACATTTTCTTCACACTTCTAGGGTTCACGACCTTTCTCTCTTCACAAGGTACAACTACCTCTACTCGACAATCTGACTAGAAGATCTCAATTGTCTCTCACTCATATATCTATTAAACATTCTCATAGCTTGCCTTAAATTAGAAATATGTCTACCAATAGGATGTCTCAAGGAAATAAACTCATTCCAAGCTTCAGAATCAAGAAAACCTCCTCTTTGATCCATCCTTTCACAAATACTCTACATTCATAGGTAAAATCCACATTCTTTTACCTCACAAGAAACCATTCATAGATTCACAAGCTTAGGAAAAAACATGTATCACTCTAAGATCTACAACTCACTCATATCATCACAAAAACTCAACCTTCCAACAAAAAATCCCTTTTGACCACCTTGTGTAAGCCCTTCACTGATGCGAGTTAGATCTATACTCTTCCACCTCACAAAAATTGCCCTAGTAGCTTTGAAAGTTCAAATACCAAGATTTACATCACTACAAGATCAAACCATGCTTTGATACCACTTGATGCAGTCAAGATCGAAGAGACCTCCAAAGGAGATATCCAATCTCATAGAAAGAGTCAACACAACTGAAAGAAAAAAGAAACACAACAAGATGTAACCAAACAAAAACTTTATTATCCAGAAATATCTAATTACATCAAACATATCAGACTATAATTCCTTCTCGATTATAGCTAATACAAAGAAAACAAGAATCAAATCCCCGTCCTGATCTGTCAAACCTCATAGCAATCCTCTTTCAGCTCTCTGCTAGCCTCAACACTCATAGTTCCTCCCCCTATTATAATCACAAGCCCTAAACTTATACCTACTAGCCACCATATGTCTAAATTCAAGATATTACATATCCCAAGATAAACATATTAGACCAGGTCGACCTAGATCCCAAATAATTAAAACATTTAATTAATTCATCAGGTGCAATCCAACCACCAATTCTTCCACACACATAGGTCCACCTCAAGATCCATTCCACAACTCTATTGATTAGAAACCCCATTGCAATCATCATCAATCAACCAGTAAACACAACTAAAATGGTAACATGAAGAACAAAACTAGTCAGCACAAAACATGTCAAATCATCCACACACATAATCTATGAGAAATGCTCAAAATGTTGAAAGGAACTTTATCAGACCATAGGAAAATTCCTCCATGATGAAGTAAGATCACCAGGAACCCAAGATGTCCCTACATCATTAGCATTGATGGTGTTAAACCTATTTAACCTTACACAAAGTTGTAGAAGATAGTTTATAAATAAGAAAAGCCTAAGGAATCCTTTAATTATTTTGAGGAATACCCCTTTAAAACTGATAAGTTTCTCAAAATGTTTGAGCATCCTAATGGCATAAAGGAAATAGGATATGTATAGTCATCAAAACCATCCCAGATGTTCTCTTTGAACAAATAAATGAACACTTAACCATGAAGATGACATAAAAAGAAGATCTAATTTAGAAGCTAGATTACAAAGATATATGAGCATAAAGTGTATTGATGCACAAAATAAATTTACTAATTGTATAAAATACATGAGGAAATTTTTTGGTGCAGTTCCTATAACTTACAAGTATTATCTCAAGTGGCCTACTACCACTAAAAGTACCAAGCATAGATGAATCTATTGAAATTGAGCTGAAAAAAATTGCTCAATCATTTGATATTTTCAAAGATAAAGATGGTACACAAAGGAGGACTAATTCATTGTAGTCAAAACTTCTTCTAATATAGACACACATAAATGATTTTGTTAAAATGTTATGGATATTCAAAGAGATATTTTAAGAAAAAATGGATCACATTTCTAGTCTACAAGAAGATATAGAGAAATATGAGTTGATCTTGATTGTGTTAGATGAATTGATTGGTTATATTGACCAACTTGTGTAGTGCAATAGTCATTCCAGAATTATGTTATCTTCTATTAGTTCCTAGAACTCCTTCCTCCTAGAGCTCAAACAAAAATACAAGGAAAATATTCCTTGAAAAGGTAAGTGGGATTACTTTTTGATATTATTGTTGTTAAGGGGAGCTATGTAATGGTATATTTTTATACCCTTTATCCTTGATGGAAAAGGGGGAGAGTGGTATAAAAGGAGAATAATTATGGAAAATGGGGAGAATAGTAAGATAGTAATAGAAAAGTGAAAAATAGTGTTTTGACAATTTTGATATCTTCAGTGAAGAGCAATATTTTTGAAGTATTTTGAAGAGAATAACTTTTTGGCATGCTGCCATTACTGACAAAGGGGGATATTGTTAGAGTTTTTAAATTGATAATTTTTTTGAAGGAGAATGTATTGCATAGACTATATCATTTTTCATTGATGTCAGCAAACTTCTTTTGACTTATGTTGTTATTTCTTTAGAAATTCTATAATTTTGTTTGACATGTTTTGGTCTGTTGCTCTGCAAAAACAAATAGAGTGTGATTTGAAATTTTGGCTTGTTAGTTTCTCTATTCCTTTAGAAAATAATAGTTTAGAAAAGTATTTGCATTTAATTAGTTGGATGTTTTTGGTCCTACAATTTTTGGATAAGTCTATGAAAAATATCTAACATGTGCATTCTGATTGGCATTAGCCTTTGTTATATCTTGGACGACCTGTGTAAGTGAAATGTATGAAGCATTTTGATATTAGGGTATAAGTATTTTTGCAAGCTAGCTTATTAATTGAAGCATATTTGGCTAATTTGAAGTATGATTGGATCAACATATATATTAGGTATACTCCTTTGGTGAGTGTATGATGTGTATGAAGATGTAGGAAATTAAATATTCAATGATATGTGATTGAATCTTATACAAATTAAAAAATAGCTAATTTTAATCACCCAAAAATGGCCTAGTAAACATTGAGCCCCTTTCTAAACATTAAAATTTAAATACTAGACTAAATCTTGTGCTTAATCAATTTTTCATATTTTTTTAATCTCTTATTTCTTGATCAAATCATCAATTTATCATTTATTTGATCATATCCTAATGTTTGACCACTTTATCCTAAGCTTTATTTAATTAAGAGAACATGTTCCCTTTTAATTAATTAAAAAACCTTTTAATTAAATAATAAAATCACTTTATCCTAAACCATATTTAATTAAAAGAACATGTCTCCTTTTAATTAAATAAAAACCCCTTTTAATCAAATAATGGAAACCACTTTTCTAAAAATAATCAATAATAAATTAAAAAGAAAAAGCAAAGTGCACACTTTCCAATGGGATGGAATCTTTTGACTTTTTAAAAAGACTTTGCCTCTTTATCTCAACCACTCATTATTTTGTCTCTTAATCATTTTCATTGATTTTGCCTCTTGAGAATCTTGAGCACATGGATCAACCAAGATTTAATCTCCACCATTGCTCATTTCTTTTTGCCTCATAATCTTGACCATCCGTTCATTTAAAAATTAATATAAAATGAGACTCTCTCCTCACTTTTAGATATCTCATCCTCATATAATTCTTAGCTTCTTGAGGTTTTGAAATTTTATTGCAGGTTCTTGGAGTCTATGCATCTTAGCATCTTAGAATCTTGGAGTCTTGCAATCTTGGCATCTTGGCGCTATGGCATTCTTAGATCTTTCATATTGAAGCATTGCATCATATTTATCATTTTATTTCTTGCATCTAGCTTTGATCTATTTTTCTTTCATTCTTGCATATCATTTTAGTTTAGATCTTGCATCTCATCTTAGATCTACTTTTCTTTGCATTTCTTACACATAATTTTAGCTTAGATCTTGCATCTCATCTTAGATCTACTTTGCATTATCATTTCAATCTTCTATTTTATGGTGCACCTTGCAAGGGTCAACTCTTTCTTTAAGGTACATTTGAGAGCCACCATTCATAATATCTACATGGTTCTTGCACATCATGGATAGGAAGCTATAAGCTTCTTCTCGAGATATCTTTTTGATGGATTCCCTCAAATGTAATGGTTTATAGAAGTGACCTCACTTTTTTGTACACATTTTTGGCACCCACCGTGGGGAAAACCCATAAATTTTTGGATACTCACTTTGGTTTTTAATGCTAATCCTTGTGCAGGTTGAGTTGAAGGCAAAAACCCTAGTTTTTTGAAAGATTTGATCATATATCACAAATGGATTGGAGTTTTGAACTGAATTTTTTTTTTCAATTTGGGAATGCATCAAATGTGTCTCACTCCAAAAATCATATTTTTTGGATCATTTTTCCTCGAGTTATAATTTTTTATTCATTTTTCATGAAAATTCATTTCGGGTTGCAAATCATTATATTTTTTAGAAAATTTTACATTTTTGAAAATTTCTAAGAATTATACAGGGGCTTACTTCTTTGTATTTTTAATTTAGATGCAATAACATATATCAAATAGTCAATTTATGAAAACTAATTTGTTTTGGTAAAATGGGTCTCTAGAGCACAAATTAAGAGATATTTCTAAAAAATTTACATTTTCAGAAAGATCTCAAATTTTTAGTAGGGGTATCTTCTTTGTATTTCTAATTTTAGGGTTGAAATTATAGAAAATAAATCAGATCTTGTTAACTAGGTCAAAGGCAAAAAAATAAAAAATTATGATGAGCTTGCACTTTGCACATAGTTTAATGCATGATTGAGATTTCTTGCAAGTATTTGATATTTCATATCTCCTAACAAGTGGTTTTTCAGGGCTATTTCTTTCATTTGCATATTTTTGTGCCCTAACTTTTGGTTTTGTAGGATTTTCTTGCCAAAAGAATTGTATTGAGATTTTGGAAATTGCATTGGAGGTATGTAACTAGATCTTGTGTGTCTTTGCTATCATTAGATCATTTTTCATAGGCACATAGCTTAATTAATTATTTTTTGGTAAATGAACGTGTTCTTTATGTGCTTGGGAGACACTATGGAGTAGAAGACTATGCTCTTTTCCATTTGGAAAATTAGAAATCTAGACCTTTATTAGCTATCCTTTTACTTTCTTGTATTTACCTTTAGAGGGCATGCCAAGAGAGAAATATTTTGGGAATGACCCAAGTGGGGAACAAGAAAACCTAGCTACTCCATCCCACTATAATCAAAACCTTCCTTCAATCCAAAGAGAGGGGAGACTTGGCTATTTTCTATTCCTAATGCTTCTTCATGTGTAGGGCCTAGTTGCCTAAATCTTGCTAAGAAAGAATACATTTGATTGGGTGCTTGTAGGGCCATCAAAGGTCTCAATATTGTTTACTAAAAGGGTAGTACATTCATCTTGTATAGGGAAGAGAGGTCTAAATCTTTCTTGAGAGACTATACTTTTTAGATGCTTATAGGGTTGAAAGGTCTTAATTTCGCTTGTGAAACTATAAGGGATAGTCATGAGCAGAGTTTACTAAAAACCTTAAGTTAGAGGCAACCCTATTGATCAAAAGTATCATAATCTTTGTACAAGGATCAATCCAAGAGGTTTCCTGGATCACCTCAAGATTACTCACCATATGTATTCCTTTGGGATACCAAGTTGTGGGAAATGGTTTTGATACTAGACTATCCTTAGGTAGTTCTTGCTTGATGTGTTTTTTATTTGTGCTAGACCCGTAGAAATATTTGTGAACATACACTTGACATTATTAGAATATTGCAACATATCTTTAAACTTCACAATTTCTTGTATCATGCAAGGTTTCTTTGTCCCTTTCTTGATTGTTTGAAGACTACTTTATACATCACATTTTCTTTAAAAACATGATCTTGAAATTCAAAACTTGTTGTCAAAATTCAAAATTTGTTGTCAAAATTCAAAATTGTTGTCAAAATTGGAAATTACTGTCTAAATATCACCTACAATAGTGATAAATATCGTACAATATTCTAGAATATCACATACCATTCAGAGAAATATTGTCTATCTTTACTATGGTCTGTCGTCCTACCTATCATCAGAATATTGTATAATTCTGAAGTGTCATCTATATTTACTGGGGAATTTTGTATGACCCTTTATCCTTTTTAATTGTCATCTGGTTTACTAAGGTCTATTGTCTAGCTTTTGATCCAAGTTGGTTTGGCCCAAATTTGCTCTTAGGTAGTTTAGGAAGCTTATACTTGACTTTTTTCTTGTCTCTTCATCTGAAACTAGTAGGTTTGGGACTATTTTTAGTTGAAAAGGATCACGTAGATACCTTGGTTATATTCTTGATTAGTAAATTTGTTCACTTGTCTATATCTTTGGTTATATTTATCTTTATCTTGG
>BSBK01000311.1:470000-482500 GCA_027943335.1 Chamaecyparis obtusa
GAAGTGTGTGAAGTCTGTCTATTGAGCCTTAAAGGAATTAAATTCATGCATATGTTAGATGTAATTGTAACAGTTCATTTTTGTCTACTTATTCTCTTTTGGATAGTGATCCCTTTGGAAGTGAGCCTTCATCTTTTTGGTATTGAGCACTTTTATAATATATTATAACCAGTTATATTATATTGAAAATTAACCTTCTCCGTGACTTTTCCCTTAACGGGGATTCCATGATTAAACTTTGGTGTTCTCTTGGGCACATTTCTTTGAATGGTATCTCTACTTCATCTATTTATTTTGTTACACATTTATTTATGTTATGCATATTAGGGTGAGTTTACAAAGTACTACAAATTTAAGGGAATATTGATTCACCCCCCTCCCTTGCCTCTCAGTATTCCAATTGTTCAACAATTTTCTTATGTAGAAATGAAAGGATAAAATATATCATAATTTTTATTTTAAAATAAAATAAGTTGCACATAGAAGAAGAGAAAAAAGCACCATTTTGAAGGATTATTCAACATCTTCTTGTTGGAAAAAATAATAAAAATTTTAGAAAGAAAAAAAAAAATTAATTGGATGTAGCATTTGAGGGAAGACGATGGGTCACTCAAGTTGGGAGTATTTGAAGAGAAAGAGAGGAATGGAAATTTTATGGCATGAAGGATTTGAGAAGGGATTTAAATCTCTCATTTTGGTTCTATATAATTTTTATTGGAAATAGGAATCAAATTCCAAAATTTTGCAGATTCGAAGATAAGGAATTGAAAGGGGATAAAGAAAGGAAGAGAATATTGCATCATAGAAGATAGAGAGTGTTCTCAGTAGACTTGGAAGGGTAAATTTTGAAGAATAAAGGATATTTTTGAAAGTTGAAATGGAATTTTGGTGGTTAAGTTCATGTTAGAGTTTTTTTTTTTTGAATTGGCTTCTTGTTCGAGTTTATCCCTAGCTTTGAATTGATCATTGGGTATTAGAGCAAGTTCATTGGTTGGGAGAGATAGAGTTAATTACAGTTGAAGAAAGTGTGCTAGTTATTGTAGACAAAGATGTTGTTATAGAAATATAGTTTGATGATATTACAATAAATGGAGAAGATATAAATGATATATTGTCAATAGAGTAAAATTAGCTTGAAAATATTACCAAAGGATACGAGAATACAAGTGTCACAATAAAGGATAAGAAAATGAATATTGCACAACTAATGGTGATGAGGGAAAATAATTTAGTAGTGAAAGGAAAGGTAAGTTATATTATATTTTGTGGTCAAATTCATTTTCCTTCATTTAAAATATTGAGGTTGGAATCTAGTGTGAAAAAGAGCATATGAAAATTTTCAATTTCCACATAGTTATAGGTGTAGATTGTATGAAAAATGTTGCGAGTTACAATGTGGTGATAGGATATTTTGGTCAAGTGTGTCAGATAATGGTCATTTGTATCCCATGAAGAAGGAGATGAGAGGATAAATTATTTGGAGGAGGAGGGTTCATGGTTAATACAAGTCCATAAAAGGAAAGAAAAAGAATACACACATTTGTTGGAGGAGGATGATTGATGTACTAGAAATATGTTGGAAGAAGCAAAAAAAAGAGACAAATCATGGTCCCTATTCTTAGCATAGGATTATTTTGAAATTAATTTATAACTTGAAATCTTATGCCTACTCAAATCTATTCGTGAGATATGCTAACAAATATTCTTACCAAACATGTATGATGCAAGAGAATTTGGGTCCATAGACAATCCTGTAGTGAGCCAAAACAATTTTAGTTCATTTTAAATCTTGTTGTGAGTTTGGTTTTCTTTTTGGTATTCTTGGCATCTCCCATTAGCAGGAAACCTTAAAGTTTTCATACTTTAAACTTCAAGTTTCGACACTTGAGTGGTTTTAACCACTAGGTAAATTCTCATAAGAAAATTCATTTTTTAAAGTTGGTGAAGGTTGGTCTCAATCCTTTTGCACAGATAGTACTAAAGGTATTTTGAAAAAAGTATTAAAGATATTTCATAATCATCTCCTTCATGGTTTGAGAGAAATTAATATGTTGATAATTAGACATTAAATTTATGTAAGCTTTTGTTTAGAGGGTTTTTAGATATTTATGCAAGACTTATACTATTTTTTTTACCATTGTAGTGATGATGTGGATAATTCACCAGATGTATAAAAGGATTGTTAGTGTATGTTGGAAATGTGACTTGGATATTTGAAGGTCCACAAGAAAAACTATGTGTTTTCACTATTTAGTAGTTACATAGATTTTGTATAAGCAATTTTTTTATTACATAGGGTTGTTAAAATTGGTCATAGAAGGCTATTTGTTTGGAAAATTATCTCATGTATCATGTTCATGATAAGCATGTCGATGTTCAATATAATTTTTTGTGATAAATGGTACATAACGGTAGGACTTGTTACAAAAGGTTGGAACTCAAGAAATGTTTCTAGATTCTCTCATAAATCCAATAAGAATGGATAAGTTTTCTTGGTGCAAGAAGGCCACAAGCTTTCAAACCTATACTTAATTTTTTTTATGTTCTCTATGGACATATTCACAAAGTATAATGTGAAGTGGGAGATTTTTTGGATTAAAGTGTCATTGACCTTGTAAATATTATGTATATTATATGTATCCCCACCACTCTTCGAAGGTGTACTTGGATCCCTATGGTGTAATTGAAGGAATTAAATATAATTTGTATTTTCATGGAACCTTGGAATTAGTTGTCATAGCCATTAATAAGAAAGGTGGAGTACTGGAAAATGATAGATACATTTGAACTTAGACTCATTTAAGGCATAGTCTGATTCTTAGGTGCTAAAGGAAGAAGTGAAGAATCTTGTCATAAATAATAGGACCCATATGGGTTAGCAGACTCCAAAATGGATTACTACATGAGGATGAGATTCATCAAAGAGTTATCGGTTTAAAACGCCTTTACTTTTATACTTTTTCTTTGGAGACTTATTGATTGAGCTCATGTAATGACCATGTGAAGCCACTAATTAAACTAAACATTCCCTAAAAGACACTCTCCAAGGTGAGCATCATATTTTTAAATGATATCATTGTTTTGGTATACAATTTATTTTAGTGAAACCATTTATGTTTTCAAATTCTCTTTTTGCCTATGTATTAGAGGTATGAACAATTAGTTTGACATCAGTATTTACAAGTACATAGACAATATTAAAATATTGTCAAAGCGCATAATGTAGTGTGTTGATATTGTATCAATGTATATTAAATATTAATACATTTGAATATCCTCTTTCTCTAGTGATTGTCTTTTTAAAGGGTTTCTCCATGTAAATATTGTGTTACTTTAGTTCAAGCTAATTTTATTCTTATTGTTGATTTTTTTAGCTTGACATAACCTTTTATCATAATCCATAATTATAAACTAATTTTTTATTTGTATAGACTTTAAAGAAGATTTCATTACTAGAGTTTCATCATCATTCTCAATAGCCATTTTGTATTGCTTCTTCTCTAACAAAGTGTTCTTGGTCCTCTCCTCATTTGGTGCTCTAGATTGGGTTGGTAAAAGAAAACTCACCTCATCTCTTCCCTCAGTCTATGTATGTGACTAACTTTTTGTAATGAGTAATCATACAAAGGAAGAGTAAAAGTCACACTCCATCTATTTTTAATTCCCAACTTGAGTCAATAGTGTATGGGTTGTCAGAGCACAATCAGGAATAGTAAAATTATTTAGATTATTTGTCTTGTGTTGCTACTAGTTTTGAGTTATCCCCACTTCATAACTTGTTGTCTTTTAGTTAATTTCTTTGTGGTTTAAAAAATAGTCCCTTTTAAAAACCCACTTTTACCTATAATCAAAAAATAATAATGACATTACTAAATGATTTATTTAAAATAAATACTTTTTAAGATATTTTATAGAAAAGATAATGAATATAATCCATAATATTATCATTTCATCCTTAATTTTCTAGTAACATCTAATGCATCACAATTATTACACATTTTTTTAAATCAAAACTCATAAGATATAAACATATAAAATATGTCAATATGAATGAGAGAAATAAAATATTATAAAATGTAGAAAATATCTACTCCATTCTTTGTGCCAAATATTATTTCCATTGTAATTGTTTTGTGTACTAATAGTATGTGAAAAGCCTGGTCAGATTTTACCCCTCTTCCCATGGAACAACTATTCTCTTCAACATGACTTGTTTTTTGCATGCCATTTATTTGGTTGGCCAAAATGATCATTAATTAATAATTTATCTCCCTTTACTCTTAATCTTACCTTAAAAATAAGAAATTATTTAGGAAGAACATATAATATTAACTAGCTTATGAAACTTTCATTGTCTTGAATGGAATCCATAGTTTTCTCAAAAGAATGCATTCAAACTTAACTATAGATACCATAAATCCATCAATGTTGTCATCAAAATGAAAATGATCTTGTTGTCAAAATATCTACAAATTGACCATATAATTTTATATAAGACTAGTAGTGGCTCGAAGGGAATTGATCAAATCAATTTCCTTTCAAAGTTGTTTATTGTAAACTCTTAAAGTAACCATCTGCCAACTTTCTTTGTTGACCATCACAATGGAAAAATAGAAGATGAAATTAAAATGATAAAAATTGTCCAGCAAATATAGGGTTGTTTGAAATTTTGATGTGCACATGCTCTCAATTAGTTGTTTTAAGGTATTACGTCATACACTTTCTTTCAAATATAGCATATCCTTCTTGATTAGATCAATCCTTACTATGTTTTTTAAAAGTATAAGGAAACTAGTAATTATCTTTCAAAGGCATGTGAAGTGGTCAAATATACCCCAAAAAAATTATAAATCTAATCTTTTATCTCCATTTCTTTATGAACTTAGCTAAAAACAAACTCACTAAAAAATTGTTATTCGTTAATTTTGAAATTGTTAAGTATCCATTATCAAACATATTTAAAAACAATAGTCAACAACTATACTTACAAATGATATCTTGTAAAATTAACAATAAAAAATATAACATATTCTAACTAACTACTCTTTAACATACATAATACTATAAATATATTAATTGGCCTATAAATATATTAAAAAAACAAACTTGGCGATGTGTAAAATCCATTGTCATGCATGATTTGCTTTGGTTTATTTTTCTAGTTGTTGACTAATTTGTTAACATTTTTATTTCACTCTATACCTAATTTGCTTCTATGACATATTCAAAGTTTAGAAAAACAATGTGATTGACATTTTCATTTTGTTGTGCGAAAAGTCAATTCAAAGACAACTACATTTTTAAATTTGCTTCAATTCGAGAGGATGTTTACAAGTATAAGAGAATAGAGTGATATATTGGGATTAGAGGACCATTAAAATTGGACAATAACATGTATAAATAAATAAAGAAAAGGTCTTGATATTGTTTTGTTTTAAGAAGGTACGTAGTCAATTAATTATCTCATTTGATTGCAAAATAGGTATTTATATATTTTCAAATTTAAAATATAGATTTTTTTGTCTATAATTTAGAAATGTACTTAAGTGATTATATAGTGAAAGGTTAATGTTATTATTATTGTGTTTATAGGATTAGTATGTCAATTTATTTATGAACTGGTCTATATTTTATATTTGAAGGACAAACAAAGAGAAAATAGCATCACAAATTAAAGAATATAATCATCATATAGAGTACATTACTACTTGAACTTCTCAACAAAGGTTAATAATTTGATCAAGAATGTAGTTATATTAGATTTTAAAATGTTAATGCCTAGGATACCTTTTCATGTATGAAAATGTGAACATGGATTACAAAAGTACATAATTATTATATATTTATTAAGTTTGTCTTTGAATGTATACAAATTTGTTTTTAAAAATAATAATATCTTTAATATGTTAATGTTTTTTCGTTGTCCATTATATTTATTATTGTTTTTGAATTTTCTTTATTTACAATCTTAATTTCAAAATTAAACCTTCATACTTTCATCTTGATAATAATCATGCAATATGTTTCAAAATATCAAGTAAAAGATTATATAGATATACTTTTAAATTTTTAATTTTAACACTTGATATAAATTATAAATAAGCATTAATTAAGGATACTCAAATCTCAAATACATACAATTCCACTTACAATTATGTGAACAACAATTACTCAAAAGCTTTCACTAAGATCACAATAGAAATCATATTTAATGGGTACTATCAAAACTATTCATTTAGAAAGATTATGGTCTTGGAAACTCAATAAACTCTTTAATTACATATGAGCATGGAGGCCCTAACAATCATGAACCATGGCTACCTACTAGAGGATATGGTTAAGCTTACAACACACAACACCATCTAAAACATGTGTTATAGATAATCACGACTAAAAAACCATACTTGTTAGATTACAAGAGATTATCCATGTATAAATGATAAATGAAAGGTCTAACGCTAACTTCCAATCTTTATTTCATTACCTTCACACATTCAAATTATAATCTACTCCACATAGAAGGATATCTACACAATGTCCTTTACATCAACAAGGATGTATACCTTTTTTAAGCAATATCTTATGTTTAGTAAATACTCTACACGATTGTGTAGATTTTAAATATAAAAAATTAGTAAATTAAGGATATTTTAAATTTGATATTTGAATTTAAAATTAATTGATATTTTTTATATAATCAACAATAAAACAAGGGTGATGTCCCTTACAAAATCATAGCCCAATGGTATAAAATAAATAATAGCACACTAAGAATAGACCAACATAAAAAAAAACTAGTACCAAAGAAAAAAAAAACTGATTGTATCTCATGACTAACAACATATAGTCTAGACTAGCATATTCATAGCAAGGTCTAACAACACACTATAAGAAATGAAGTGTTCATCTTGGAACCTAATTTTAGAGGGGAAGTAGTAAAGTCTAAAAAACTAAGAATTAAATAAAAGTCCATACTAGAACCAAAGTCTAGTCTACCAATAAACACCAAAAAGAAAGATTTTTACCTAAAAATCCCCTAGGGACCAAAAGTATTAAAAAAAGATCCAACTAGAGAGAATTATGCATGGCCAAAAAAATTTATGTCACATCCCAACTGGTAGAGCACATGGCACCAATCATTTGTAATGAACTTGAAGAGTTCCTTGTAGTTTCCTTCATGTTAGGATTAACAAGCCAGAAATAATAGTTACATGCAAATATAACCAATATCAAAAAATAATAAACCACACAGAAGAGAACACAAGACACAAAGATTTAACGCGGTTCACCCAATCCCTGGGCTACATCCACCAACAGCGAGTCCAAATATTATTATTATCCAGTGATTACAACCTGATTACAATCCGCAATCCCTTATAGCTCAATACCGCCACAAGAAGATATTAAAACATACAATATCATGAAATCCCTAATCCTAAGCTATTTTATACAAGTTTATTTTGCCGCTTTAGGGTTACAACATGTCATCCAAAAAATAGCCAATAAATGTTCCCCCAAAAAACAAAATCACAAACCCCGATGAGGATAGGGGGGAAAGTGTATAGTGCTTCCCTAATCATTCACCACAATATAACAATCTCCCACTTGGGAATTGATCAAACTCCAGAAAAAACAACAATCTCCCACTTGGAGATTGATCCTGTAGCAAAATTACTACCCTATGAAGCTCCCACTAGATCCAACCACCTTGGACTCAACTATTCCTTTATTCTATTTAGTCTAATAGACCAACTGAAGTTGAACAAGAGTTCAACTTCCCCCTTGTTACTACCTTTGTAAACATATATGTTGGATTATCATCTGTATGAATCTTTTCCATCTTTAACTGTCCATCATCCCAAACTAACCGATTGAAATGGTATCGTAACTGTATGTGTTTTTTCTTTGAGTGCAAAGCATAATTCTTTGCAAGATGAATGGCACTATGGAGATCTATAAACAGATAATTATTCGTCTGTGGATGTCCCAATTCTTCCATGAAGAATTAAAGCCATATCATCTACTTGGACGCCTCTATAGTAGCAACATACTCTACTTCTGTAGCGGATAAAGTATTCACCTTTTGTAACTGAGAAATCCAACTCACTAGTGTCCCACCAATAGTAAATACATAGCCTATAGTACTCTGCCTGCTATCTATATCTCCTGCCAAATCTAAGTCAACATAGCCTTGTACAGTAGTAGTAGATCCCCCAAGTGTAAACACTTATTGGATGTACCTCTCAAATATATGAGAATCCTTTTGACTGCATTCCAATGCTCAATCCCAGGGTGACTCATATACCTGCTAATGACTCCCACTACATGTGCAATATCTGGCCTAGTACATACCATAGCATACATTAAGCTCCCTACATTTTAAGCATAAGGTACCTTGGACATTTTAGCCTCCTCTTCTGGTGTCTTTGGACACATCTCCTTAGTCAATTTCAAATGACCAAGTAAAGGTGTGTTGACAGCTTTGGCATTCTCCATAGAGAAACATTGCAACACCTTCTCAATATAATCAGCCTAAGATAAAGTCAATTTCCAATTTTTTATATCTCTGCAAATTTTCATACCAAGGATTTGTTTTGCTGCCCCCAAATCCTTCATAGAAAATGAATGTGCTAACTATTATTTCAACCCCTTAATGTGATCCATGTTAGACCCAGCTACAAGCATATCATCAACATACAAACATAAAATAATGTAGCTATCATCATCCAACATTAAACACAATGGTCAGAATGACATCATGTGTATCCATGCTCATTCATAAAAGTGTCAAATTTAATATACCATTGTCGAAGTGCTTCCTTCAAGCCATATAAACTTTTATGCAATCGACACACTAAATTCTCCTTACCCTTGACCTCAAATCCTTGTGGTTGTACCATATATATTTCTTCATCCAAATCACCATGAAGAAAAGTTGTTTTAACATCAAGTTGCTCTAAATGCAAATCTTCAGTATCCACAATACTTAAAACTATACGAATAGAAGTCATTTTAACAACTAGAGAAAATATCTCATCAAAATCAATACCCTTTTTCTGTGCAAATCCTTTTACAACTAACCTAGCTTTAAATCTTTTCTTACCTCCATCCACTTCTTTTAGCCTGTAAACCCATTTATTATGTAAAGCCCTTTTACCTGTAGGTAACTTACATAAATCCCATGTTTGATTTTTCAGCAAGGATTCCATTTCATCTGTCATTGTAGACTCCCACTGAAGCTTTGTATCCACCTACACAACTTCATTATAACATTTGGGTTCACCAGCATCTGTTAATAAAATAGAATACAAAGAGGGAGAAAATCATTCCAGAGGTCTACATAGCCTTGTTGACTGTCTAAAATTCACTAGGGTTTGTGGTATTTTTTGTTGTTATTTTTGTTGCGGAGCATAAGGAACTACTAGAACATCATCTTTTAGAGTATCATCCAATACTACATAATCATTTTCTTTCTTCTCATGTTGTTGCAACAAATCTTTGAACAAAACTTTCTCATTGAATATGACATCCCTGCTTCTTACAATTTTATGATTTTCAAAATCCCAAATCCTATAACCAAATTCATCAATGCCATATCCAAAAAATACACATTTCTTTGACTTAGCTTCCAGCTTGGTTCTATTTTCAGAATCTATATGTGAAAATGCTTCACAACCAAAGGTTTTGAGAAAAGAATAACTCACCTTCTTACCCACATGTTTAAGGGCAGCCTAGCATGCAACCTCATACTCCTTGCACACTCCATTATTGTCATGTTCATGCGTTCAGCCACTCCATTTTTTTGTAGAGTCCTTGGTACATTAATCTGCCTATGAATATCAATAGAGGAACAATAATCTTCAAATTTTGTGTTGCAATACTCACCACCATTATCAGATTTGAGACATTTTAGCCTTTTACCAGTCGCATTCTCAACCAAGCATTTCCATTTCTTAAAAGTTTGAAATACATTAGATTTATGTCTAAGGAAATAAATCCATACTTTTCTTGTTTCATCATCTATAAAAGTAACATAATACAGAGAGCCACCAAGGTAAGATACCTGAGCTAGTCCCCATAAATCTATATGCACAAGCTCTAATTTCTCATTTTTCTTTTCCTTCTCACTCTTCACAAAACTAACTTTCTTTTGTTTTCCATACACACAACTTTCACAGAAATCCATATTGACACATTTCAGACCAGATAAAACTTTCTTTGAATTAATTAATTTCATACCTTTTTCACTCATGTACCCAAGTCTGTTGTGCCAAAGTGTTGTGTCAGAATCTACAACAACTGTTTGATGTTCTTCCTACTCAGCTATAGCAACTATTCTTGAACATTCATTTTTCTCTTAAACAATTAAAGTAGAAGGAACAGTATGACCTGTACAAAGATATAAGGTACCCACTTTCACACCTTTTTCTACTACTAAGGATCCTTTTGAAACCTTCCAATTTCTATCATTAAAAGTAATTGTGCAACCTTCATCACCCAATTGCCCTGCTGAAATTAAATTCCTACTCAACCTTGGAACATATCTTACCTCTTGTAGTAGCCAATGATTCCCATTCTACAACTTAATCTTAATTTTCCCCTTTCCAACAATCTGACATGGTTCATTATCTCCCAAATAAACTAGCCCAAAATCCCCTTGGACATAATCAAGAAAATAACCTCTATGGGGTGTGGCATGAAATGAAGCCCCAAAATCTAAAACCCATGAATCATCAATACTTTCTAAAGAAAGAATTAAAGCATCATCTTCAAATTTTTTACTTACCACATTTTCCTCCTTGTTACCTTCTTGTTTGTCTCCTTCTTTATTCTTCCGAGACCAGCAATCTTTCTTCTTATGACTTGGTTTTCCATAGTACCAGCAATCATTTGGTCCTTTCAATTCAGACCTCTTTCCCTTTGATTTTCCTCTTGATTTCCCATAATTTCTAGCATTATTTCCTCTCTCATTCATTCTGCCTCTGCTTTGTGCATTCAAAAAACTTCTAGATGTAGATCCACTTGAGCTTTTCCTACTAGTTTCCTCACTCAGAATTACACTGATAACATCATCAAATTTTAGGGTATTAGAACCAGAAACAGAGTTATTGATAGCCATTACCAAGCCATTCCAGCTTTTAGGCAAAGAACACAAAATCAAGAGAGCCCTAATTTCTTCATCAAAAATAACATTTACAGAAGATAATTGACTGGTAACTATATTAAACTCATTCAAATGATTAGTATCAGGTCCACCTTCTACCATCTTCATATTAAACAAACGCTTCATGATAAATACATTGTTAAAAGCGAAGGGCTTTTCATACAACTTCGCTAGGGCTTGCATCAAATCTTTAGCCATATTTGCTTGTGTAATATTGAATGCCACTGATTGTGCCAGGCAAAATCAAATACTACCAAGTTCCTTTTTATTCAGAATATTCCAATCCTCATCAGTCATTGTTGATGGTTTCTTGGATTTTCCTTCCAATGGCTGCCATAGATCCTTCTGATAGAGATAGTCCTCCATTTGCATTTTCCATAACTGAAAGTTCTACCCATTAAACTTGTCAACCTTCAGCCTACCCTCATCTACCATTTCTCCCACTCAACTGTGAGACTCCCACTCTGATACCACTTGTTTAGATTAACAAGACAGAAATAACAGTTACATGCAAATATAACCAATATAAGAAAATAATAAACCACACAGAAGAGAACACAAGACACAAAGATTTAACATAGTTCACCCAATCCCTAGGCTACATCCACCAATAGCAAGTCCAAATATTATTATTATCCAGTGATTACAACCTAATTACAATCTGCAATCCCTTACAGCTCAATACCGCCGCAAGAATCTATTAAAACATACAACATCATCAAATCCCTAACCCTAAGCTATTTTATACAAGTTTATTTTGCCTCTTTAGGGTTACAATCTGATTTTTATAAAAGTGTACAGTACTTCCCTAATCAATGACCACAATATAATACTCCATTCTCTGCATCCTTGCCAAGCACCTCATGCTACATCAGACAGGGGGAAAATGTAGAACAACGCATAACACAGAGACTAATACTTAGAAATACATCTCATTTTCCTTTCCATATCAAGGATCTTAGTTTTCAATTTGTCAATCTCAGTCTTTAGCTTGGCCATCTCGGTGGCTATGTTATGGAATTCAATGCAAATAAATTTACCATGTTTCAAGTTAACATTCTCCTCCTCTAGTTCCATATCCCTAGTAAGATCAATAGGCTCCACTTTCATGTTATCTGAAATGTGGGTGGAGCTATTAGTTGTGGATTTATTGGAGTTATTGATAGTCTCAATTTTTTCTCCATCACCATCAATCATCTTCTCTTTCTCCTTTTTCCGCATTTTTTTCCCACTCACTTGGTTCTGATCATCCTCCTTAGGGTCATAGTAAATAAGAAAATATTTTTTTCCTTTACTATCTCCAAATGGGTCACCATCCTATGGTACCTTTGAGGGT